>CM068375.1:62730655-63145412 GCA_034769895.1 Magicicada septendecula
CTGTGGGTGATGTAAATTATTTATTCTCGTTTTTCTGTATGAGATTTCTATATATTTCTATACACCTAAACTTTCTCCCTCTGACTCTAATATTCATCAACTTCCATGCTCATGACACCCATCTCTATCAAAAATATCTACTAATCAGGACATTCTAAACCCCAACTTATCATTTAACACAATTCGCCGCCTTCTCTACATATATGAAAAAATACTCTCTAACCCTTTGTACATAGGATACGTGTTTCCTTCCCAAAACTCATTCCCTTATGTTGGTCCCTGGACTCCCCAAATACACTACCCCCTAATACAAAATTGCCATCCCCAAAAATCTCAATCTCATTACCTCACTACAAATACACAAAATAACCTCATTAACTATAAACATAAATATATATCATTCAAAACTCTATATAAATTCCCCACAACTGTGTCAACCTTAATACTTCACCAACTTCTATAACATACATTAACTCAAAAACAACATTACATCATACTCATCTCCACTATTTCACATTCAACTTTTAATTCAACTTGGACAGGTCTGCATGTCCCATAAAACCCTTATCACCCATGAATTATCTTTTATTAATTTGCATACTCTTTTTATCTTTACTTTAAAATACCTGTAGTACACTAAACATTAATTACTTGTAACATTCATAAACCAATATACCAGTGACATGGTATTGCTGATCAGCTGATATCCTAACATAATAAAAACACCATGAATACCATTCAAAATTGGACAATTACATGTAATACATTATCAACACTTACTTCTATTATGTTGATTGCCTGCCAGGCGGCTAATTATTGGCTTCGAGAAAAAAAAATACACATAATAAAAATACAGTTTGTCAACAACTATATCTAACACACAACAATAAAATGATACCTTTAAAATTATAGTATGAACCTTATTTTACGAGTCTGAGCATATAATTATGTGGACAGAGCACAAGCATTTTTGATTGGATTAAACCTTGAATAAGCAAAACTGTTACGTCATAAGATTTTAAAATTCGTGACTCCTTTACGTCACCTCCCAGCCACACACTCTATTTCAGATTATGGAGGACTGTTTCGCCCTTTCGCTTCCACAGAGACTGTATATTTTGGAGCAGGGTTTTACCTCTCCGTGTCTCTGCTTCCGCTGTTAAGTTTAAATTGGTGAACATCATCCTGTTCTCGTTAATAATCATGCACCCTTAAACGGATCTACCACCTGGCTCTGCTGTTCCTTCTCGAACAGAGTGGCAGCCGGCTGTTCCATAGTTTGGTGATTCCCCTTTTTATTACCCCCCATCAATTTCAAAATACACCTTTACAACGATAACAGCTATGGCCAGTTATGGTCAGCGCGTAATCGTAATGTGCCCCAACCATAGCTGTTAAAGCTAAACCAATTCCACGGTCAGGGTTCGGTGAGGCCGTGACCGCCCGAAAATTTTGGGGAATCACAAGTAAAATATCTTTCGTAATATTAAATTTAAGAATTTATATTTAAATGACAATATTAATTTAGATGGGGTTTTAACCCACTTTATATGGAAGCTTAACCATTATTAACATAAAATATTAAATACAAAATCTACAACCTTCCCCCATAGCAGTTCCACACTACACTGTTATAATACATCACATAACACAATACACAAATAGCAATAAACCTGGATTTAACTGTTTTTATTTATCATCATTATTTATTTATCCTGTGTTGCAATCAGATTTTCAACAATTCTAAATTTATTATTAATACATATTTTTTAATCATTATGTTCCACAAAATAAACCATTTAACATTTATTTACTTATTAATTATTATTAAATCAAAATCTCACCAAACAATTTAATTACCTTATAAAATTCAAACACATAATATTCAATCACTCTATCTACACATCTCCACTTATTTAATTCAATTTATTATTAAAATTAAATATTCATTTGATTATTAAAATAACATATCTCAATTATTATCAACATTCTACAAATCATTAACTATTGTCTTCATAATTATTTTGTTATTTAATTAGAGTACAAAAATATTAATAATATTATTATTATTAATACAACATTTTTTTTTTAAAACATATACACATTACATTTCACAATACACACAAATGAATTCAATATTATTTACAAAATATACGTCAAAACTGTTCAAGTGTATCTCACTTCAGATGTCCAAATCAGCAAGGTCATTATCAAAAATTTATAAAATTCAAACAAGGTCTATACACTGATATTCTAGTTCAGCCACCATCGTCAAAAATTAATCTTGGTTCTAAATAACACTTTTGCTTTTTATTTACAAACAAATGGTTGCTTTGTGTGTCATAACCAGAACAACCAAATTCACTCATTTTACCAGAATACTCATTAAACCAGTCTACGTTAGGTATTTTTGTTAAGTCTCCGTCATTACATTCATTCACTATCGGTCTAATTATTTTTATCAAATCATTGTAATCATTATTATTCAAATATATTTCTAAGCCTTCTTTCCATTCATCATACTTTCTATTCAAATTATACAATTCTGTTACATACCATTCTCTATTTACCTCTCTCTCTTCATAACACCACATCACACTCTCACAATTATTCCGGACAGAGGGTACACAATTACTCCACAAAAATAAACACCTCAATTCATCTACCAATACGGGACTCTTGCCCTTCAACCACAACACTTGTGGACTCAATAAATCATCATAAACATCATAAATAATAAAGGGAAAATTTGCCCTCTGTCCCCACTCTACTACAACATTATTTTTTCTCTCTCTCTCTAACTCACTGACACACATCAACATCTCATAATCACTGCATTCTATACTTTCATTAGTACTATTTGTTATTATATTTTCATCATTTACTTCTACATTATTCTTCACCCCCACTATACTCTCAAAATTGTCTACTATTTCGTCATTTTTACATTTTGTCATATTTAAAATATTGTCACCTATTTTCTCACACTTCTGTTCTAACTTATTTAAACTGGATCTTATTATTTCGTTATTACTTTCTATACATTTATTCATTTCTTGTATTTCATTTTTTAACTCGTGAAACCTGTCATTCATTTTATTGTATTTGACATTTGAATCAATTTGTTGCTCTTTATAATTGCTATTTATATTTTCAGACATGGTTTTCATTAGATTAAACAGGTCGTCTATCGACACCTTTTTTTCTTCCACCCCTACGCTAGCGTTAGGTCTATTCTTACCTTGTACATCGGTCATTTTCAAAATTTATTTATATCATACCCTTTATATAACGTCCCCTTAAATCAAAATACCCCATACAGAAAACAGTTATTAATACGTCAAAGTAAACACCCGCTCGCTCTACCTAAACATAACCTTATTTAGCGTAATTATATACGATAAATCATATTTATAAATTCGTCATTACCACATCCTATCTTCTGTGTATTAAAATAGGTCTATCTCGTATAAAATTATAATTAAACGAAAATCCTGGCAGCGCGTCGACATTTGTAACAATAAAAAAGATGCCTAAAATATATATAAAATAAATAAGATCCACTGCCAGAACTTACCTGCACGCAATTACAACACTTACCTGTTATTGAAATTTTACCAGAAGACCAAGGTCGCCACGATTATTTTTTATAGGATAAAATATCGAAAACCTTTACACTCCACCTTAAATAAAACGGACAATTTAGCAATCTGACCCACCCAATTAATAACTCAGAAAGATTCCGGAACGTTAGACGAATTTTTAACACAGAAATGAGAAAGTGGTAATGACGAAATAACTTAGTCTAACACATATTCAAGGTAAACCAACTGACTTTAATGAATGTTAAAAGACACTGAAAAAATAGGTTTTAAAATATACATTGATCCCTCAGATTTAACTAACATAAAATATCCTCTAACCTATCAAGTATTATAATAATTAAGGTAGCCCATTCTGCATCATTCACACACACATGCCATTTTACACTTTACCCATTGATGTTTCATATTGAATTCCCGGTAATAGTATTTAATTCATATTTTAATTCACTGTTCACTGCCGACCGAACACGTGTTTCTGTTATCCGATTCCTCTTTTAAAGATTACGTATTTAGTTAATCACTACATGTCACTACACCAACTGCCCGCCAATCACGGTAATATGGTTATTAATGTCTTGGGTCCCGGTCGGTCTTACTGGATTAATTACATTTTATAACACCACCGACCGGGGCCTAAACGAAACGGTAAGCGTCTGTAGTTGTGGTCGGGTTCTATTTAACTGTATGGCGTCGACCGTGTGTCTGTGTACGTAACAGGTACATCTACCTGTTACTGCATGGAAGTTGTTCTTCCATGCCATGATGTTTTCGTCGTCGCTCCTTGTTCCTTTGCTGTCGTGTAACCATTTTATACGTGGCATAGAGCTGGTATATGTGTGTGACCAGAGGACAATATTGGCTTCTGCTCTGCTGATGTCATTTAAGTGGGCCGGACTTAAAACAGTGTTTCCGGGGGATCTTGAAGAAAACGACAAATATTATTCTCTCTAGCCATCTTGGTTTTTTGTTAGAGCGTCCTTTGAGCGTGATTGAGCAGTTGCGTATGTGCGCTGCCACACACAGGTACAAAGTTCTCAGAATTTTGTGGAGGTGCAGATGCTCCGCAGCATTCCTCAACAACTGCGTCCTATTGCGTTGTTTCACTGTTCTGTTATGTTGCACAATAATGCAGCTTTACCATACTTTATACCAGTCCGCCCGAAAACGAAATAAATAAAAACATAAATGCCCCAAACGGTTAAAACAAAAACAACCCAAAAATCGACCCGCTACAAACGGGAGGACATACTACCAAGGACATCGAAGTTTTGATAGGGACACCGATTGGAACCAGTACAGTAATAACGATAGAAGGGAGACTAGAACTAATAGGGGCAGAAGTCGGAGTCAGGAGGACTACCGCCGGGTTAACTACGAAGAGGATCGTCCATTACGGGTTTCCAGACCAATGGTAAATTTTATAAGGGCCGAAGAGAATGGTCCAAGGAGTGATCAACACCAAGGGGAGAATGATGAGTGTTTACAACGGAGCAATAACATCGGAGAATCCAGATCCGGAAGCGAGAACCAAAGAAGGGACGATCCATCTAGGAATGTCCGAATAATTTATAATCAACAGAACCCACCAGAACGCTGGATTCCCCTAAGAGGAGATGGCCACCAACCCAGTACATCCCAGGATGTAAGACAAGAAATAAATGAAGAAGAAGCCACGGCCGACAGATGGAATACATAAAGAGAAAAAAAACCACAAAATTCTAAAAGTATGTAAGGACAACTTACTCATGTTATTTCGAACAATACAATTTAAAATGAAGAAACTAAAAAACCACAAAATTCTAAAAGCATGTAAGGACAACTTACTCAACTTATTTCGAACAACATAATTTAAAGTGAAGAAACTAAAAAACCACAAAATTCTAAAAGTATGTAAGGACAACTTACTCATGTTATTTCGAACAATACAATTTAAAATGAAGAAACTAAAAAACCCAAAATTCCAAAGGATGTAAGAACAACTTACTCATAATTATTCAGAAACAGTATGATTTAAAATAAAGAGAATAAATACCCCAAAATTCAAAAAATGAAGTAAGCTCAACTTACAAACAAGTATCTAAGAAAACAATTTATGAATTATATAAGAAAGAGAATTTTGAAGATAAAAAGAACAACCAAAGTCGAAAAATAAGTAAGAACACCTTACTATACAATTTAGAAGAAATTGATTTAAACTGATATGAAAGAAGAAAAATATTTTACACTAATTCAACCTAATAAAAATCATCAAAACCAGAAGACGAAATGAGTTTATCTGATATAATATAATAGCGAGAAATATAATTTTGAATGTAAAAGAAATAATAATGATTGTGCCAGAAGAATATAGCTACATAATGTAATGTATAGTACTGACCAAAATCTCATAACCAGCTGTATTGATCACAAAGGAATATGAGCCAATGAAGACAAGAGAATGAAGAAGCCAAAATGGAACCATCAAAAGGATCACAAGAAAAGAAAAAAAAAACTAATGGTTAAGAATTATCCGTAAACAAAACCCAATTAATAAATGTCAATAAAATAGCCAAGTATTGGAGAGAAAAAGTGTATAATAGAAGGAAGAATTAATATGAAGAAATAATATGATCTGAGTTGAAGTACAGTGAATAATCCCTAGAATATGATTATTATTTATTATTTTATTGAAGGTCACATGATGACTACCTTACGAGGTTTATTAATGAAGATTGACTGTAGAATATTCCAGCAATCATTTGACTGGGCAGAGATGATGTTCCTCTGATCCCAGAAAGTATGTAACGGACGACGGTAATTGGTTAGCCGATAGAGCCCCACCGATTCGATTCCAGTTATAATGTTAGGGAGGTTTAGGAAAATTAAATATTAGAGGGAAAACTCACAAATAAATATAGAGAATTAAATAAAACCAGATCCAAAATGTATAATTAATGAAGAATGTCACAAGAATGATTATAGAAATAAGATTTAAACTTGGGAAATAATTGACTTTAAGAAGGAACGAAGAAATGATAATAAAATAACGAATAATTGGGAAATATAAAAGTACTATAAATAGGAAACCAATTGGCCAGATACAAATTAGAAGTTTATTTCTTGCTAAACTTTGTTTATACCAAAATAAACTTATTTCGAAGGGGGGGGGGTGTTATGTAACGCAACATAGTTGAGGTTCCCCAACGTTACATAAAAGACTGAATGAAATATGGTCAAAGACCATACCCTGACTTAAGGTTGTTCGATAGTTCATATGTTTGAGAAGGACCTCAAGTAAAAAGGAGGCAATGACTAATATTAAATGTAAAAGAGCCAGACCAATGAATGATTGGATGTAATGAAATGTTTGTTTTGTACTGTGACATGTTAAGGTCTACAGAATATTTATATTGTATGTTGAATGTGTTAAAAATGAAATGATGTTGTTTGATAATAATACTTACTCAATAATTATGTTTATATTTTATATTAGATTTGTTTTTATACAGCACAATATAGTTACCAATGTTAGGCACGGTACTAAGTTGTCAGTATTGTATAAAATTGAAAGATACTGTTGTTCTAATTAATGTTTATAAACTGGATCAGGAGTGTGACCAGTGTTTCAAGTCTAACAAGTAGTTCTGACAATTATGTCATAAATTAATAAAGGGTTCCAGAACCAATTGATTAATGTAAAAACAAATAACCACCAGTAAATTAAAATTCATGTAATTAACTATGTAATCAATAATTAATTGTACAGTAGGTCAGGTAAAAAGAAAATTAAGTTAAAAACCAAATAATGTTATAATGGTTGTAAATGAATCTATAGGCCTAAATTCCATATTAGTGAAAGGAAATTAATACCTTTTTAGTAAACTCAGTCCAACGAAACTCTAGTAAAACATTTACTGTTTAATAAGGAAGGTTAGGGGAGAATTTTATGTGATTCAATATTAATCCAAGCATGGAGTATTTTATTGGAAAGGAGTAGTAATATTCTATAATGCCGGCTCAAGGATATATAGAAAACCTGGTTGTTAAGGCAACTGATTTTTAGTAACTTGTTGATTTTTGAATAGATGGTACTGATTGTTACAAGCTATTAGGTTGAAATGAACCGATATATTTAAAATATATGAATAAATATAAAGAAAATATATATCCAAATTGAAAAAAAACATTTTGCAAAACAATTATACTGGAATGTTAATGAATCATACAAATTAAATCACCCTATAAATTATCAATGAATACAATAAAAAAGAACTGAAAGCGTCTCACCTCATTCACTAAACAATTCCGCTGAATTTGGTATCAAACCAATTCATGCTATAAATTGAAGACCAATAAAGAGTTGAAGCCTGAATTAACGGAAATATTTGGAAATACAGAAGATTCGGTTGACGAAATAACCTTCATTGACAGCGGAAGCTGAGATCCTAATTCCAGTTCGTTGGGACCAAGAATTGTGAATACGCAAAAGAAGACTCGAAGGACCAGAGTTCCCGTGGGATTATCATCATCCATTCATTGAAGACCAGAGCAGTTTTACTGGGTGAAGACGATATAACCTGCATTTTGATCGTAGTTGACAAACATTCACCGCCTAATGAAGCTTTCGCCGCTTGGGTAAAAAAACAAATTATTTTCATATCATTGTATTTTAAGTAAATAATTTTATTCTTTTTGTAAATTGAACAACCTTAATTATGCGTTTTACCTGGCCTTACTAATGGTTCAAAGAACTACACGAACCCTGGTATAAGAATTATTTGTCATTATTTTCAAAGTATATATGTTTTTCTTTTTAGAATTCGAATAATTAAGAATCGATACATGTTGGGATAGTCGATTGTATTGTCTTATTGTTTGTCTGAGACAACGTAACTGGTTAAATACCAGAGAAAAATAAATAAAGTACATTTGTTGTATGAGATAACGTTTTAATCATTGCAGAGAAAATACTATATGTAATTGGTGTAATAATTTATTAACAGATTGATACAAACACTCAGGATAACTAACCTATACGCACAATTATTTATAATAACAGCGCTCCAAGTTTGCAGCTGGTGAGACGGGAGATTGCTGAACTAACGGGTTTTGCCATACTAAATTTGAATGAAATTTTTATCGTTGAGGGACTAGGGTTGAGACAAAAACCACTTACATTCAGTAAATACTCCATATATATTGCTCATATTAAACAACCACTGAGAATTAAATTAAGTCTACAGAATACTACCATTATAAATTCAGGAATATAACTCTAAGTTTGTGGACTTAATAATCTGTGTTCTGAGGGTTTCACTGGTCACAACCGCAAGGTAAATTAGTTAATAACATATTAATTAAACCAGGTAACAGCATTTTAATTGTTACGAATCGCCACCTACAACGTACTACTTGGCGTTTGTTACACCAGAGTCTCTTATAACTAATTACACTCATAGACAAGATCTCTTTATAATTTGACGTCTCCAGCTGGTATCATACATTATTACATACGTCCTCACATAATTAACAAGCAGTTCGTTACTAAATTGATTACAACAGTGGGGTTTGAATAAGACGGACATTTTCGCTAGCACCGGCACATATTAGTCTCTTTCTTTACAAATTGACGCTCGCAACGCGGGGCATCATCGTCACATCTTAACACCTAAAAGTCTATCAGTTTCTTTACAATATATATATATATATATATATAACCTTACTCCCTCTCTTCCTTCTAACAATCACTAATAGATTTGCATAGGGCAACACCAATCTCTCAATACTAACCCCCTTCAAACACTAATTCCACTTAAATCCTTCTCCTCTTATAATAAAATACCTGCTACCCTCTTTGTACTTATGATGTGTACCCTCCCATATACTCATTCCTTTATTAGTTCCTGGCCCTTTCCCAGGTAACTCCGCCAAACCCCATTTAAAACTATTCACCTCCCACCACAACGCCTGTCGTTGAGGACTCCTTACCACACCACCCTCACTACAAAATTTCACCACCATCTATTTACTCTCCAATTACATCACTCTCACTTCCTCTACATACATGCACTCCCTCTACTGTGTCCCTATTATTACCCCGTTTCTGTATTACTTTTATTCCCAAAAATCTTATTTCGTCCAACACCCATTTAAAATTTACTCTGACTGACTCAAACGCCTTATTGAAATAATCATCACCCAATCTCTCTCTTTTACAACATTTTTCATTAAGTTAACCATTGAAAATTACCTTAGAAAATTCATGACTACCTCAAATTAGTTTTATCATTTACTTTAAAACCTTTTAAAAACATTTAAAATTTATTATTAGAACATTAAACATTTTTCTTTATTTAAATTGCATTATAAACTTCATACTTACAGTACCTCACTCATATACTCGAATACAAAATTTATTATCAAAATAAAATTATAAAAATAATTATTATACATAGATATGAATTATTTCATTATCAAAATTTATTTCTACCACATTAATTAATTAATTAATCTCAAATTCTTTAATTCAATCAATTATTGAAAACACAAGTTATTTTAATTACTTTACTCTAAAACAATTACAGTTCATTTATTACAAACTCTCATTATTTATTTAGTCTGCCAAAATATTATTATTATTACTACATCAGTTTTTTCTAATACATATACACATTGTTTACATAAAATACATTTTACAATACAAACACAATTAATTTCACTATCAATTTATTTACAATTCTTGGACATTATTTTTCTGTTTACCACACCTCATGTCATAAGTTAGCAAGGTCATAACCATAAACTAAAATATTTAAAATGTCCATTCACTGATTTTTTAATTAACCCCCATAATCATATATTAACCTGATGTATTTATAACACAACTCATTCTTATCGACAAACATTACATTATAATTATTATCATAATGACTACTTTCGTTAATTATATTAACACAGTAATTAACTACATATTTGTCTCCCATTAATTCATAAAGCCCGTCTACATTGGTAATTTTAGTTCTGTCTCCGTCAGTATTTTTGGTCAACATAAGGTAATTTGTGTTATCATATTCTTCTACTATATCCATAACCGTACAAGGTAAGTGTTTATCATCTACAGCGGTATCATCAAAATCATCCCTCTTTATTTCACAAGGTATGTCAATTTTCTCACCTCTCTCAATATCTAAACTCTGCAGTAACATTTCATAACCTCTAATTAATCTCAAAAATCTCTCCCTCTCTCTTTCTCTCTCTCTCATCACAATACCTCTCACAACCCCCCTGAACTATCTCATTCCATGCAAAGGGCAACACAAAGTCACTAAAATACTTCCTGGCTTTACCAGGTACATCACCACAAAAACTTAAAGGACCATTTGGAGACACCATGTCTCCCACACAACCTCTGGAGGAACCTTCGTCCTCATAAAACACATGTGGAGTCTTTACTCCACTTATACTACAGGGAAAATTTGCCCTCTGCCCTCCATACTCACCTAACTTCTCTTCACGCTCCTCTCAATCTCATTAACAACTACTACCTCATCACTAATTTCTACTCCTACTAAACTCTCATCGTCACTATCATTATTCAATGTATCACTCTCTGATACCACATTTTCAATTACATCACCATTTTTAATTATATCATTGTTATCACTTGTTAACTCATTATTATAATTATCGTTATTACTCACCTTGTCTACCGCCACCTGTTTTGTATTTATACTACTATTAACACTTACATTTCCGTTATTTTCATTTATTTTGCACTTACCTATATCTGTTCTCCACTCTCCCATTTTCTCAATATTTCGTTCTAATTTGTTACAGTTAGTTTCAAATATTTCCTTTGTATTTTCAAAATGCTTATTAATTTCATTAATATGGTTTTTTAATTCACTGAAATTGCTTTCACATTTGATTTTTTGTTCGTGTATTTCACTTTTTAACTCATGGAATTTAACATTCTGTTCATCGAACTTGCTATTAATTTTACTGAACTTAACATCAGAATCACTCTTTTGTTCATTAAATTTCATATCTAACATTGTTTGTATCATTCTGAACATTTCATAACTATCGTCAGACTTTTTACTTTGGACCGGCGTTGACTGACTCGTTACGCCTTCCATTAATTTTGATTCGGTCAAATTACTTTCACTTATTAACATTACCTCTGTTTGAATTCCTGAATCGCTTTTATCAGCCGATTCAGTTGACATACTTTCAAACATTGATTTATTTTTGGCTTCGTCGCCTACAATTACGTAAATTTCACTTATATAATTTTCGTTATTTCCTGCCATTTTTATAAATTTACTGATTTTCGTTTAAATGATTCTCTTAACTTACATATAAAACATCTTACACTTAACTCAAAATCATTTTATCACTCACTTAACCTGCACGTAATTTATACGTATTACTACTCAACTTCTAAATCACTTAGTTACGAGTAGACGTGGTCTGTACAACATTTAATTTGTACAAACTGTGCCTGTTCGGTCGCACCATTGAAAGTTTACAACTTCTTAGTAATTAATATATTTAATTAAACAATATACACAAAATCACAATTCCCTTACCTGCAGCGGGCCAGAGTCTTCACGTGAACTTGACCTATAAGTCATTTAGGGTTAAGTGTTTTGAATAAACTCAACTCGCTTTGCACTGATTAATTAACTCATCTTTATTCAAACATCTGATATTTTACCTTTCTTTCAAAATGATAACAAAATTATTCTGAAGTTAGTATTTAATTCTGACACATATTAATGTTGGACTACCTGCTCAATTTACTCCCGACAAAACAAAATTCATGGTTTTCCTTAATCTACTTAAAATAAACAGCTCATGAGATTATATTAAGTAAAGGCGACCCAGTAATTGCACACACACACATTCTTTCAAGTTAATACCCCAATTATTTTATTTTAAAATGGTGTTTAATTATTTAATATGAATTTACGTGGTTACGTCCCTCTCTGCCGATCTAGGTGTTCAATGTTGGAATCTTGTTGTTTCTGGTGGTTCACTGTTTTATTCGAAAAGTTCTCATTTTAAATTTTAGTCACTTTTCACCTTCTTATAAATTTCACTGTTTGGTCCGAAAAAGTTCTGCTGGTTAATTTCCTCGAGTCACTGCATTATAACTGCTTTTACACTTTGTACTATATCACACTCTAGCTCATATTTTAAAAAATTTAATAGGTTTTCGGCTCGCGAGCCTTTGTGTTCGTCTGGCCAGACGGGTGTTATGTAGTCGACTGAGGCTATTTTCTACGCACACAGAGTGAAAGAATGTACCTGCGCGTGACCAAACCATGGGAACATTGGCCGCCTGAGTGCGCGTGTGGGGGAGTGTACGCTCCCTCGTTGACAATTTTGCATTCCTGTGCCGATGCATACCAGCCGCGAGGATATAGTTCATTCACCAAATATTCTTTACTGTTTACAATGATTAAAACCTGCCTCACCCCTTTTGCCCCGTTACATTGTTATCAACAGGCCTGTATGCAGACAAACATTAAGCATGTTCCTTTTTCAGGTATTGAAGTCAAGTACAAACCCAATTTCATGTGCACATTTCATTTACATATAACAATGCTTTAACTGTAAACCATTACAGCCTTGTTTTCCGTGTACTTGGTCATCAGGTTGACCAGCGCCCTCTTCGCCGTGTCGTACGACTCTTCCAGACGGACTCTGACGGCGCGCAGCCATTCATTGGTTTCGATGACCTCTTCCTTCGTCTGTCCGCCTGCAACAGAAACACGACCGATATATATTAGTGATATATGCCGAAAGATAAGCTAAACTAGTCAGCTCTCACTGAGCTGCAAAAGTCGCTGATCATTTTGTTTGACCATTTTAAACAAAAATGGATTTATTATTAACTAAATAATAATAAGGGGTGTAGCTTATGCCCCCGCATTATTTAACATATATATTGGCAACGTTGTCCATTGAGAACCAAACTCATTAGTCGTAACACAAAAATAAAAATATATAAGACGCTTATCAGACCGGTTGTTACTTATGGAGGCGAGACATGGACATTGACAGAAAAGGAACAAAAACACTAAGAAGGTTTGAGAGAAAGATCATGAGACGTGACTATGGCCCGGTAAAGAATATGACGAATGGAGAATAAGAAATAACGAGAAGAGAGAGATGAGCTATTCAATCATGAGGACACTGCAAGGTTCATAAAGGCTCAATGAATTCAATGGCTGGGTCATATAGAGCGGACGGATGATCAGCGTAGGGCAAAGAAAATGCTGAGGGCCCAAGTCTATAAAAGCAGAAAGAGGGGCCGACCTACGATAAGTTGGTTGGACGATGTGCTAGAAGACCTCAGAAGAATGGATGTGAGGGGTTACATTGAGATGGCAATGGACAGAAGACTTTGGAGAAGATTGGTGTTGGAAGCCATTAGGGTGTATTGGTGAAGAAGAGAGAAGATTGACACCGTTGTACGACAATGGCAGAACGTTGTCAATCTCGGAATTAGATTAACCCCAACCGATACATGTATAAACACAATATTGTTTGCGGATGACCAGCTAATTTTAAAAACGACAGCGGATGACCTACAGTTTGCTGTGCATGTAAGTATTATAATTTGTCAATATCTGAAAAAAACAAAGGTCACGGTTTTCAAAGAAAAGTGGCCAGTGCATTCAAAAATAGTGGTCAATGGGCGACCTAAAAAACAGGAGGCACATTTTAATTTTCTGAGGTGTGGTGTCAGTTGTGGCACCAAAACTGACATCACCAAAAAATTTCGTAAATACCAACTGATGTGTGGCATCATAAACCGCACGCTGCATAACAGAACAACAAGAGAGACAAAGTTGAAATGTTACAAGGCAGTGGCAGCGCCCTTGCTATCCTTCAGCTGTGAGACGTGGGTGTTCTGGAAACAGGATACACAGCGTATATCATACAGGCCGCTGTAATGTAGTTCTCGGGACGAGTGACAGGTTGGTCCCCTTCCCCCTTCTGAAGCTCTTTGAAACTTTCATAAGATGTTTAGGATTACCTCTCTTATGGATAATGTCCCACAGAACGGATCTACAGAGTGATTCAAAAAGGACTTTACAACTTTGAAAGTATACAGAAATTTATTCAGATAACTTACAGAGTCAGTTGAGGTGTCATTTCGAAGCAAAACACATCAAGTTTTGACTCACGTAGTCCATTAATACTGAATACACCCACCAGTAGCGCTGTCACCATTGTTGTTGAAAATGGCTGTACGACATGCAAAATCACCAGGACATCCACAAGTTCCTGAAGTTGCTGTGGAACAACTCAGAGAAAGCTTTTCCCATAGTCCTACGAAATCAACTAGACGTGCGTCATGTGAGACTGGCATTCCACAACCGACTGTTTGGCACGTATTACGTAAACGCTCGCACTTGAAGCCATACAAACTAACCATAGTTCAACACATTACAGATGAAGATAAAGTCGCTCGCCAGCAATTTTGTGTGGAAATGTTTAATAGAATTGCAGACAACGAGACATTCCTAGACAATGTAATTCTTAGTGATGAGTCAACGTTTCACATCAGTGGCAAGGTGAACACCCATAACTGCCGAATATGGGGTAGTGAAAACCCCCACGAAACCTTGCAGCATATTCGTGATAGCCCTAAGGTCAATGTTTTTTGTGCCCTTAGCAAACAAAAAGTGTACGGCCCGTTCTTCTTCCAGGAGGCAACCATAAATGGTATCGTGTATCTGGATATGTTAGAAAATTTGTTAATTCCTCAGTTAGACGATGATGACCAAGATGGACGCCTTTACTATCAGCAAGATAGGGCACCACCTCACTACCGCGTAGAACTGTCTATCTTTTCGATAGACAATGCCATTACTATCGAAAAAACAAATGAACATGTTTTTGATTTTGGATTTGCTCATTTTTGTTTTTTTGGAGTGTGGTGAGTTTAGTGTGTACCACTCCTCGCTTAGGCGTTTTGTTTCTGGATCGTACTCAAAGAATGATTCACCAGGAATAACATTTTTTAGAAAACAGTATCTTTTTTAATTCGTCCTAGAAGATTATGGCACACTTCCATCCTATTGTCTTTCTGTCGAAGAGTGAGGTTTTTTGAGACCAATTTCGCACAAAATTTTCTCTTTCCCAATTCGTCTGTCAAACGTTGATAAACTGTAGTGTGGTTGTAAGTTAATTGTTCTGCGAAGATTCTGATGGTTAATCGAAGGTCAGACCACACCAAGTCCCTGATTCAATCAACAATGTCATCAGTTCTTGACGTTGACGGTCTTCCGGAGTGTGAATCACCCTTAATTGATTCCCGGCCATCTGAAAATGCTTTAAACCATCTGAAAACTTGTGCTCTTGGCAAAACTTCATCCTCATACGCCTTTGTGAATTTTTTAAAAGTCTTAGTGGCATTGTGCCCGAGTGTAACACAAAACTTGATTGCACAACGTTGCTCATAATTGATGTCACTCATTTTTATAACGCACAACAAAAATTCACTTCTCGAAAAGCTTGTTTACATTTCACGTAGCAATAATAGACAATAAATATTAATACTCAATATCAATCAGCTGTTTATCTAACCATCTGTGTTAATGGAAACCTTACAGTGTTGCGGTATTGACTGCTGCATGATTAGTCTCATTACCATTAATTTACAGGCCTCGTATGTAACGGATGTGCTCCCATATGTTTGTATAGTAAGCTCTGCTATTTACTCTTCAAGTTTCGATTGGCCTAAAACCGCCAGCCAGCGTTGCAAACTATTTTGCAGTTTAATTATTCTATATTGGTGGTTGTGCAACGCTATAACAATAACACCAGAACAAACAGGGCCAGAAAAGACACAAACAAACACACAAACTAGCTGCCTTCAGGACTATGACACATAGACTCGACAACATCCCACTAGATGAAAAAGACTACAAAGACGAACTAAACACAGTAAAATATCTAGTAGAATCCAACGGATACAACAGAACAATAGTAATAAATTGCTACACAAAACACAAAACAAACAACAGACAAAGACAGAAAACAACAAATTCATAACACTAACATACATCAATAACCAAACTGGAAAAATAGCCCACAAATTCAAAAAAGCAGGATACAGAATCGCATACAAAACAGAACACACACTATCAAAACACACACACAAAGCACAAAACAAATTCGATCTACCTGGTGTTTACAAACTAAACTGCTCAGATTGCAACAAATTCTACACAGGCCAGACAGGACGTAGCTTAAAACAAAGATACACTGAACACACAAAGGCACTACACTCCACTACAGAATCCACTTTTCCAAACCACCTCATTGAAGCAAACCACACATACAAAAACATCAATAATAACATGGACATTCTACACGTACACACAAAAGGCCGAAAACTAGACACTCTTGAACAATTGGAAATATACAAACACATGAAAATATATAAAAACGACATCCTAAATGAACAGACACAATTCAAATCACACGCATTATTTGAACATATCACACCCCACACACACAACATCGATCCCTCAAAAGTCGATACCGTTGCCAAGAACAAGACGGACAGTGCTCCCAGAGGCAGCCTCTGAAAAAGCTTTTTAAAAGCGAAAACTGCTTCAGGCTATAAGGTAACACTTTACGTTTTTACCCGTAAAAAACTTTGTGTTGCGAGTCGGTAGTGAATTAATTATATTTACCAGAAAAGACGTATGCAAAACTGAGTTCATAATAAAAATTATTTATGAACTATCCGATGATCTGATGTCCGATATGAAATGACGTAGTTTTGTTTGCTGGTCGGGCTACAGAACTCGGGGGATAGATTCACATAGCTAACCATGACACATGAATTACTACTGCTGTTGCTTGCTGTTTATGAAAATTTATTTGGTTAAAACAAACGAATCGACCGACCCGTGTAATAACGGTTGTGATATATGTAGGAGACATGCCGTAATAACGCCGCTGTTTATACAGTACTCAGACCGACTGTTAATAAAGTTTTTTAGAAAGACGTTTGCTTGTTTTGTGTGCCTCTCACCCCCGCCCCCAACAAACCAGATAATAAAATCTTCTTCTTCTTATCTGGCGTTACAGCCTTTGGTGGGCTTTAGCCTCCTCAACAATACTCCTCCATACTTTCTTGTTCTCCGCCCTACGATTCCCATGCTAGCAAGATCTTCTGTTACGCCATCCAACCATCTCATCCTTGGTCTGCCTCGACGTCCAGTAGTAGGCTATATAATCTTCCCTTCAGAATTCTCTTAGCCATTCTTTCTTCAGACATTGTTTTTAGATGTCCCAGTCAATGCAGCCTCTGTGATTTGATGAATTCCACTATGTCTTTTCCATGCATGAGAGCATGTTATTGCGTATTCTCCAACTGCCTTCTTCTCTTACCGGACAATAAATTTTTCAAAAGCAGAATTATCACTGTTGCACACCACTATATAAAAATTATTCCGATTAGCGCTTTCAAGCTTCACAGCTCATCGTCAGATCGGATATGAAACAAATAACCTGAAAACAACCCCTTCACCCTCACCCCACTCCACCCTGCTCACACACAACAAACTATAATTCAATGTCCCTTCCCCACCCTTAGCCCTGTCCCACCATCTGGACAGTTACATATTTTTCTAACAAATTCCTTGTGTTTTAGTGTGTGTGTGTGTGTGTGTGTGTGTGTACGCGCGTGCGCGCGCATTCCTTTTAAACCTAGTATTTCTCTCCACACATGTGGGCCAGTCACACACCCTTATTTTAAAAACAACTAATTAGTCCTATGCAGTTTAATTCTTAATCTTATCTATCTGTCCTCTATCATTTACTTCTTAATTATATTATAAAATATTTCTTCATTATCAAATTTAATTTTAGTATTAATTAAATTGTCTAACCCTTTTTCTCTTGCTTTCAATATTTCTAACTTCTCCCTAAGCTTCCTTTCAACGTGTTGTTTACTACTTTTACAATTTTGTAGTCTTCCAAAGGATTAACAAACTTATGGTTGTCTTCTATGAAACGTCTTGCATATAACGAATTCGTTGTTCTATTACCTTCTCCACGTTTGTGGTCAGACAACCTGCATGCGAATTTTCGTCCTGTCTCACGTAGGTACACTTTGTTGCAGTCTTTACATTTTAATCTATAAATTCCTCTTTTCCGTAATACTGGGATTTTTTCTATATTTTTATTCCTTACCTTATCAAATACCATTTCACATTTTTTAATAGCTATATCTACTCCGTATTTATTAAAACATTTTATAATTTGTCTAGTATGTGAACCTATGTATGTCAATGACCCTGCATAGTTCTTTTGTTCTGGTTCTATTTTAGCTTTTTGTATGTTAACCCTTTTCATAACTTTATCCACTATGTTGGTGTTATAGTTATTACTCCTTACAATTCCCTTTATCGTTTTTAACTCCCTATCTTTTGATTTGGTCTCTTTTAAACACTTCTGAGCTCTATATATGAGGGACCGGCTAAGAAATATTTAGAAGTACAGCTGCGTTTATTATTTCATTACGGTGTTCCAAAACAAGGCTTTGTTTGTGTAAAAGGCACGCATTGTATTCCAGTTAATTAGGTCTCTAGCATTTGTTTTTTTCGAACAGAAATATTATTTTGATGTATATCATTCAAATCTGTCAAACATTCCCCTTACAAGTTATTCGAAAGAAATAAGAATAATACATTTATGGCAACTAGTGGTCTGATAACAGTACAGACGTTGATAAATAGTGCTTACTGTACTCGAAAGCATAGAAACTGTCTCCTGTTTGACTATTTGTTAGTTTTTATTTATAACAACCGGAAACAAAATTTTATATGCTCGGAACATGGG
The DNA here is from genome assembly GCA_034769895.1 of Magicicada septendecula. Lineage (NCBI taxonomy): Eukaryota > Metazoa > Arthropoda > Insecta > Hemiptera > Cicadidae > Magicicada > Magicicada septendecula. The sequence continues at coordinate 62,750,116 of CM068375.1, forward strand.
GGGAGGAGTGCCCCCTTGCCCCTCCCAAGTTATGCCTATGGTCCGATGTAAACTGATGCAAACATTACGGCCGTACTGTGGTTCACTGACTGTGAGATCTGTCGGTGTTCAGTCCTTTTGCACTGAAGTTGGCCGCCGATGGAGCAGCCAAAATGTTTGCATCAGTTTGCATTAGACCATGGCCTTATAGTCTGGCAACCCACAATATTAATAAGTATGACACCGGCCATGAAAGCCTTAACTGTTTTTGAAGAAATATTGCTGAAATAATTTTAACACAACATTACAGCATGCCCAACAAATGAACTCTCAAAATATAAACAGCAACAGCCTATCCAGTCACATATTAAACCAGTGGCTCTTGGACAAAGAAGATAAACCTTTTATGGAGAATAGAAGAATAATCCTGCTATGAAAAGCTACATAATCTGTTAATACTGAACTGAAGTGGTACTTTCCCAATAATGGTGGAAACTCAATTTTCGATGTTTTGAACATGTGATAGTATTGTTATGTCACACAATGAAGAAGGAGTGTACCGATTGTAAATGATTTTATTGCTGAATGTAATGAGAATATACAGATATATTAAAACGCAAGGTTAGGTAAGAATGTTCCAGTGAAATGTTATTAATGGAACTTAATGAAAAAGTGAACCTTAATGGAACTATATTTAAACCTAACCTTGAAAACAATCAAAAACTGTTTTTTCCCCAAACGTGTTGTGATTAAAACAAGTACATATTGCGACAGTACAAATAAGTGATGTACTGAGCATTGAATATAAAAATTTAAATATACCTAATAAACTGTAAATAATTAATAATGTATTAGAAATAAGCATGTCAGGGATTGCAAGCTTGGCTCAGACAAAAATATGAACAGGTGTTTCGACCTGAATCGACGTGCACATACACACAAATGTAACTGAAAGTGTGTACACCAGTATTTTGCTAGTGTGTGTGAACGCAGGTCTATGCAGGCGAGTTTACCACCCCAAGATGAATAATTGCATAATTACTGTTTTTCCGTAATTATTCACAAACTATAATTAAGAAGTAAAATCCAAAAACACAATAAAATGTAATAAAATTTACTAAATACTGTGTACGAAAACCACGCGAAAGTGACACACCGTACAAGTGTAATAGTGAAATAACTGTGTACAAATCGAAAGGGTTAAGTTGAAATGTCCAAAATTACAGTGAACATGTGTTATAAAAATAGTTATAAGATAAGTATAAGAGTATACTTACAGGACTCTGCAATTCGTAGAAATATAAGAAATAGCGAAATTGACAAAGAGTGGGGGAACTGAATCCAGAGACAGTTTCTGACATGTCGATTTCGTACCACTGCAGGTGTCGACCAAGACATGGGTATAAATAGGACACACAAGCTACAGTGGTTCTCTTTCATAAATCATCCACGGTGCAGCGGGAGCTTCTGCCCGTCCGCACGGCGTATTTATTTTTTTTGTAAATAGTTTAAATTTTCCAGTTACATACAACTATGTAACTAAGTTGTAAATACAATCACTTTTAAATAATAACAAAATAATAACAAAATTTCATAAGAAGATATACATAAGAAGATCCACATAAGAAGATCCATTGACGTCAGAAAGAGCACGACAAGAAGTTCCAGAGAGTGATACGACGCTGGACAAGAAAGCGATTCGACGCTGGACAAGAAGAGTGATTCGACGCTGGACAAAAAGAGCGAGTCGACGCCGGACAAGAGCGATTCGACGCTGGACAAGAGGAGTGATTCGACGCTGGACAAGAGGAGTGATTTGACGCTGGACAAGAGGACGCTGGAGTGCGAGACGAGGACGACTACAGATGGATCAAAATGATCGAGTACGATTGACGACAATAAGGTGATAAACAACTTATTTATATCTTAATCGTACAATGAACTCAAAGACAATTAAAGACATTTCTATTCTATTTAAAAGTAAGAGCCAATGTTTATTTTAAAGTAGAATTAAAATCATAGATGTTTTAGAAATACGATTAACGTAACAAGAGCTCAAATTAATATGAAATAAAATGAATACAAAGCATTTAAATGAAAACAATTAGTATTTGAGATAAATCAGTACTGAGAAACAAAAGATAAATTCAATAACTATTAATATTTTGAGTACATTACAATATATAAGAAGATATTTAAATATTGATATTTTGAAACACATTAATTGACTGAGTAGTCTGGAAATGAGATTTTTCTTTAATACAATAATTAGTAGAATAGAATATTTAGTCAGTAAGGATGTATATAGCATAAGCCTTACGGCAGAATAACAAATAATAACGAATGTTTTAATTCGAAGTAAGTGCAAGGTGCACAATTTTATTAATATCAAAATAAATTTGAAATACCGTTACAAGTTACATAGAGTTCTTATTGCAGATACACCTGAAACCGAATTTAAATGCTATATTGTTATATGATTTGTCAATCTTGAACGTGAGACTGGTCACGCTAAATTTATGTATATGTATATGTATTTATGTATATTATAACATTGCCAAACCCTGATCACATTTGATATTAATAAGTATGTAAAAAATGCCAAGAAACAATATATTTTGATAGATAAATGATAACGAGAATGAAAGTAGTAAATATAATCAATAGTGAAGGAGGAAGAATACAACCAAAGGTGGTTACAAAACAAGAAAATACGAACTAGACTGACAGACAACTGACATTGACCCAACCCCAGAGATTGGCCAGATATTAACCAAAGTAAAGCGAGACAAGAAGACAGTGAAGAAAAAAGAAAAAAAAAAAATTACATGGCCATAACAATTAACTCACAAGATTGTTTTAAAAGAGCATAATTTTTTATTATTGTTAATAATTTATGTTTAAATTTTTATTAGTGGTAACTTGTAAATGACAGTATCTCAGCAATTGTTATACATAAAAAAACCATGTGTAGATATGATTGTATGTATATCCTTATCTATAGGTGATGTGTCAGCTGTTATGTTTAAAATTACACTCATACAGACAGGGAATAGAAATGTGTGCGTGATTCAATCAGAGAACAAATTGTATATCCTACTATATACTTTGGAACTTTTACTAAGATTATTTCAGCAGTATGTATATTATTTCAGCATTATGTGTTTGAAAGTATAAGGTTTTGGAGAGTTTATTTATTCGCTAATATTATTGCTGTTGCTACAGATGTAGTATGTTTCAATTAACACAATATATTTTAACATTATTAAATTGTTGTTATTATTACTAATTATGACATTTCAGACCAATTTTTATCACTTTAATGACAATATATACAAAGTTATGTTTTATTTGAAAGATGTATTTACAATACCATGTTGTTTGAATATTATAAAATGATATGTGACAGTCTGAAGTTAACAAAATAGAGATGAACTCATTAGATACAAAAACTTTGTAATAATAGTGAGATCGTGAGAAATATAAGGGTAATTAGAGATAGGTAGGGAGTGACAAAGATGAACAGTGAAGTGATAAGTGTAATAAAATAAACAGCATATAATCTTAAGAAAAAAGAGTTAAACAAGTGTGACAAACCCAAAATATAAGCACATGTTAAATGAGCAATTAAGTTAAGTATATTAGACTGAAAGACACAGAATAATTGTGAATGTAAAAAAAAAGAAAAATATTATCTCAGTATAAAAATCACCAGGGTGATTACTGTTATAAAAGAGATGGTGTAGATATAACACTCACCAAATTTGTTCATTTGTTAATTTAAAGAAAGAAGTTATTGGCTTAATGTTTAAGGCAATAAATACCAGAAGAAATAGTTTTACAGTAATATGTTAGTATGTTTTAAGTAAGTAAGGAATTTATAAAGAAAATAATAGCAATACCTTTATAAGAAATAATAGGCAAAATATATTAATTATGTGTAACGAAAGGGAACATGGCAGAATTATATTAAAACTTAGAAATAAGTAAATTATGTATTAACATAGTATTATCAATTTTGGACTAAAACATTAATACATGACTTAGACCAATCTTGTAAGATATCAAACTAATCTTTGAAAGAAAATAGGAACATCTATGTAAAGATTACAACCATTGAAATTATCCCCAAGTAAATATAGCCATTATAGAATATTTATTCAAATTAAACAAAAAATTCAAAGTTTGATAACAATGTGTTTATTTTGAGATCGACCAGGTAGAATAATTACGTTACCATGGAAACTGTGGAGTAACAAGCAAAAAATACCGTTAGATTTTTTACTGAATGCATGACGCTTTAATGGTATAGACGCTAATTTTCGAGTGACCAAAATTGTCAATTAAAACATAGCAAATATCAGAAAAAGTTACTACTAAGTGTATACCAAGACATAAGACAAGGACTGGAATCATATTATTGAAGTTGAGGCCAAATTAACGAAAAAAGAAAATAAATTACTACCAATTAAACTGGAAAAGATGCCTGATGTCCTGAACCCAGCAAATTAAAGAAGATTATAGTATAACCCATGAATAACAGATCGTATGAATTCGCCATAACTACGGAAGTGATAAGTACCTCTTAAATTACCCAAAATATATAAATAAACTCACGTTAATTATCTCACTAAAGGTCGAAATCTCACTGAACTGAAATTAATTACTTTCAAAGATTAATAAGAATACTAAGTCACTGACAATTTATAAACTAACCAATATAAACTGTTGTTAATGATCCATAACTTGTAAACACTTTTACTACACTGCGCTAAACAAATTATACCTACACAATATGTTAGTTAAGTTTACTTGATGTAAGGGTGTGTATTTTTATTGTTTTTAAACATTTGTAATCCTTTGAACGTAACCTCAAGAACCTATGACAAACCAACATTAATAACTTGTATACAATTTTCAACAGACGCCATCATTAAACGTCTGGTTATCAATTCAAATATCGATTGTCAAACCCTGTAATTGTCTCATATAAACAACCGGAGCATTTGTATTAGAATAATTTGTATTAAATGAATAACAATCACTAATAAAAAATGTGTAAGTATTGAGTGTAACCACGGTGTTATAATTTCATTAGGAGGTGCACAATATTTTATGTACATTTTAGCAGATGACTAACGATTTACACAGCCCACGCATCGAACTGCTGTGTGCTCCAGTGGGCCTAGCTGGCGGAAATATTTGAATTATTCAAACCGCCTGAGCTGCGCTGGTCATACAACTTTGAATGTTATTTTAATTGTTTTAAGAAAACAATTTGGCGCCACCGGGAATTTCATACTCCTAATGAACATCAGGTAAGAACATCAAGACCTGATTATTCGTACGTTCGCAACGAACGAAATCTGCGGAAGTTGCACGCATTAGAACTACGGATAGAGAAGACACATTACACCCATCACACACAAATTGTACATTATTCACATTTTACAGAGTAAAACGGTAGCCGTACTCACGTCTACATTACAAATTGACGACCAACCGCTGGAGCTAGAAGAGAGAGAAATACGATCTTCTAACGGCGAGAAAAAAGGTCGACTAATAAGTATAAAACGGTTCGCTACACACTATTCAATAATAATTAACAGGAAAGGTAAACCGTTACATTACAAAGTGGCTTCCATCGCGGGGCTTGAAAGAGGCGGACGTCCCGAATACATTACAAAGTGGCGCGCCAACTAGTAGGGCTAGAATAATAAAGAAATTATACAACTAAACCCTATAAATTCTAGCGGCGATTACGAAAGGTTACAATATGCACACCAGAGGATTGTCGAAAAAGTTGGCAAAGGAGAAGGAGATGGAAGGAAACACAGGGGAAGAAGAGGAAGGAACACCGATTGAAGAAGTGGAGACAATAATAACCACAACAGAACCAAGCCAAGACGAAGAAATGGAATTACAGGCGGGCGACAAGGGAGAATTTAGAGGAGACCCGAACATACTAAAATTAATGGAAATGATGAACAATAATTTGAAGGAGATGAACAATAAATTCGACAAGAATGAGGAGAGCTTGAAGGAGATGAACAATAAATTCGACGGCATGAAGAAAGAAACCAGTGACAATTTGAAACAGATCAATGAAAAAATAGTGAGTACTAAGGAAGAATTGAGGAAAACAGTCAACCAAAATAATGAAACACTACAACAACGATTGCTGGAGGAAATTCAGCAAAGAAACGAAGAATTAAAGGAAGAATTGAAGGGACAGCTGAAGATGGACCACGAGAAAAATAAAGAAGAAATGAAGCTGCAGATGGCACACCAATTAATGGAGTACCGAGAAGAAGCAAAACAGCAGGTTACGGAAATCAATGACAAATTAGAGGAAACGTTGGAGAAGCTAGAGAAGACCAACGAAAATGTTTCTGGAGTCCGCAAGGAAGTACTCGATAAAATGAACCGTCTTGAAGGAGAAAATAAGAGAAGAATTGAGGAAGGTCATGAGGAAACAGTCAGAAAATGTACCCAGATAGACCAGGACATACACCAAGTCCGGGAAGAAAACCAGAAAGAGGTAGCAGCTGTACGAACAGACTTGGGAGAACGAATGGAAGGAGTTTACAGTAACTTAAATAAAGTAGATAGCAAAGTAGACAAAAACCAACAGAGGATTGACGAAATGCGCAGAATAGAAGAGTCATTACGGGAAGAAGTGGATGCCTGGCGTGACCGACCATGTAATAATAATCATGTCATGAACACAGACAACAGAGATACTATTAATTTCCGTAATTATAAAAGAAACCCTATTGAATTCTTGAAGAGGGTAGAAGAGTTAGTCATCAAGAATCGAGAGACTCGATGGACTACAATAAGAGGGATGTTGGACGAAATGTTCAAGGAGACATACGACAACTGGTGGACTGCCACTCGACCAGACATCCAAAACCTTCAAGACTTTAAGACTCAGTTCAAGGCTAAATACTGGTCTGAGTCAACTCAGAATATGGTCCGCAATAACCTGAGCAATGGAAGGTATGAAAACCAGAATGGACAATCCCTTACCTCCTACTTCTTGGGAAAAATCTGCATGGCCAGGAATTTGGAGCCACGTATACCTGAAGAGTGTCTGGTAATACAGTTATCTTACCACTACGACGACGCCATCCAAAAGGCACGGATGTACAGCCAGGTAAAGACCATCCAAGATATGGCTAGCTTACTAGAAAGCCATGAACATGAGTGGCAGTACAGGAAAAATAGAGGGTACAGTTTCAGAAATAATAGAACCAATGAGGGACAATTGTCACAGAATCCACAGGGAGATAATAAGCCACCGATAAATAACCCTAACAATTACCAAGGGAACACACGGGGCAATAACGCGCCCAGAAATTTTAACAGAAGTGGAAACCATAATAATAACAACTTCAGGAACAACCACAGGGGTAATTTCCCGTCGAATGGTTACACCAACAATTATCGCCCTGGAAACAACAGTAATCAGAACAATAATCCAGGATACCGGCCACAGGTAAATTACATAAGGGGGCAAAGACAAAGGAGCCCAAGAAGAAACTATCCCTCATCTAACTATCGGCGAACGTACTATAACCAGGTACCCGATACGAGAAGTCACCCATTCGAAGAAGATCACAGGCACAGCGTGGATAACCGGAATAATCAACAGGAGCCGAACGCTAACCAACCATCAAACACTACTGATGTTGGGGGCAATGAGGTCAACCCTCATTTAAACGCTTAAGGCCAGTGAAAACTGCGGACAGCCCATCACTGGACCAATCTCTGGGTGAATATAAGACAACACATGACAAGAAGATCACAATAATATGTACTAATTATTTGAAAAATATAAGGGACGATTTGATCGAAGAAAATGATAACATGATGCCCATTAGAAACAATGAAATAGTGTATGTGAGTGCCCAAATAAATGGAATTCTATCAACCATAATGATCGATACAGGGTCTAATGTCTCCCTGATCGACCAAATAGAATTAAATAGACTACAGCAGGGAAGTAGTGTACCCATATCAACCCTGCCCATAAACAATATAACTATCATTGGTGCTACCGGCCGACAAAACAAAACCGTCCGGAAACAAGTATCCTTGGAACTTAATAGCAAAGGTATAATAGTAACTATGCCATTTCTTGTTGCCAGCGGCCTACCTTTCTCATTACTTGTTGGGTGTGATGTACTCAGACAACACTCTGCCATAATTAACCTGCGGCAGGGAGAAGTATCACTAACCACAGAACAAGGAATATGGTCAGCCGATATAGTGAATGGTGGCAACTTACCATTGATAACAAACCACTATAACATGATCCAAAACAATTATTGCCGACAATCACCTGAAAGAATATTGACAGATTGGAAGAATGAAGAATTATGGTCAAGCAAGCTGGATGAGATCAGAAACTTCCAACGAGAAGAACAAGATCCACAGATTAGTGTGCAACAGTCAGAGGAACTCATAAGTATATACAACAGATATAAACACATTTTTTCTGACGCTCCAGGCAAAGTAAAGAATTATCAATGCCGAATACGATTTAAAGAACCCGTTGACTTCAAGAAAAAATGTTACCCCATTGCCTACTCACAAAGAAATGCAGTGAGGGCAGAAATCAATCAAATGATGGAAGACGATATCATTGAATTAAGTCAATCACCGTATACAAGTCCAATAGTGGCGATACCAAAAAAGGACGGAAAGGTGAGAATCTGCCTCGACGCCAGAGAAATTAATAAAATGATAGTGAACGATAGAACATCACCGGGTGAAATAGAAGAAATCCTTAAGAAGTTCCACGGTATAAAATACATTAGCTCTTGGGACACGGTATGTGGCTACTGGCAGGTGGAGCTACATCCGAACAGTAGACAATACTTAGCATTCCTGTTCGATGGGAGGAACTATCAGTTCAAAAGACTGCCATTTGGACTGATAAATTCGGTCGCAGTATTTGTTAAATGTATGGACCAAATACTGGGACAAGATGTACTGAATTTTACCACCATGTACGTAGATGATCTGTTAATAACATCATCAAATTGGCAAGAGCACTGTGCCAGAGTGGAAACCGTACTAAAAAGATTATCAGATAATCACGTAACCCTTAAGCTGGACAAGTCAAAGTTTATAGCCCGAAAAATACAATTTCTAGGATTCAATCTAGCAGAGGAAGGCATATCTCCTTCGTCAGAAAAAGCTGAGGCGATACAACGATTCCCCACGCCAAAAAACAAAAAACAACTTCAATCCTTCCTGGGAATTTGCAACTATTACCGCAAATTTCAAGATAATTATTCCAAACTAACAGCAAAATTCAAAAAACAATTATCAGTCAAGGACAAGTGGACTTGGGGGTCCGAACAAGATGAAGTATTTAACCAAATAAAAGAAAAGTTCTTGAACACCGTGATCTTACATCATCCAGACTTCAAAAAGCCATTCTTCATGAACTGTGATGCGAGTGATGTCAGTGTAGGTGCGGTATTATACCAAGAAGATGAGAAGGGACAGCATATGGTTATTAGTTTTGCAAGCAGAATTTTAAATGGATGCGAACGAAATTATCACGTCACGGAGAAAGAACTACTTAGTGTCGTGTTCGCCTGCAACAAATTTAGGACTTACATTCTGGGATACGATATAACAGTGAGAAGTGACCATAGATCCATATCATTCCTTAAGCAGTGTAAACTCAGCCACGGAAGATTAACTCGATGGATATTGTTGCTACAGGAATATCACATAAACTGGGAGTACATCCCAGGGAAGAAAAACATAGCTGCGGACATCTTATCCCGTATAAACGTCCAGCAACAAACTTTCGAGGGGGAGAAAGAACAATTAGTTAAGGTGTATAACATTATTAAAAACAGAGTAGATCTAGAAAAAATAACCCAAGAAATAAGAAGATGTCAAACTGTGGATCCAAAAATAAGGAGTATCCGGGAGAGAATGTTAAAAGATGAAGAAACCATTCTACAATATTATAAAATACATGACAACTTGCTATTTATTAAAAACAATCCTGCAATCGGAGAATGGAAACTTGTAATACCATCTACAGTGGAGGAACAATTGATACTAGACTACCACATTAGATACGGCCATATGGGGGCTGTAAAAGTGATAAAAGCTTTACAGGAACAAGTTTACATTAAAAATATTTATCGAAAAGTGAACAAAATCATTCAAAAATGTGATATTTGCCAAAAGGTAAAATGCAATAATTCAAAAAAGGAAGGGATGATGATACCTATCACATCAAGTCAGAAATTAGAAAGGATATTCCTTGATATATGTGGTCCGTTTCCTATCAGTGGAGGAAGACACAGATACAAATTTATAATCATTATGTTTGACCACTTCACCAAATACACAAAGTTGTACTCCATTAACCGTGCAACAACAAAGAAAATAATTGAGATTATCTTAACCAAGTTTATACCAGACGTGGGAAAACCGACGGCCGTTATAACAGATCATGGAACCCAATTTAAGGGAAATCTCTGGAAAAATAAGCTCTGTGAACATAATATTAAAACTTACAAAACATCCGTTTATCACCCAAGCAGCAACCCAGCTGAAAGGGTACTCAGAGAAGTGGGTCGTATACTGAGAACCTACTGCCACGATAAACAAAGAGAATGGCACAATTATGTGAAATCCACTGAAGAATTTATAAACTTAGCTTACCACGACTTTACGGAACCTACCCCATACACAATGATGTTTGAGCGGCCACCGCCTAGAGAGATAACTGATATGATCCAATTCCCCACCAACACCGAATATCAATTCGAGAAAAAAAGATTCTATAACAGAATAGCCGAAAAGGTAGAGCAACAAAAGAATAAATACGCTAAGAACCAGAAAAAGACTATTAAGTACGAGGTAGGAGAAAGGGTACTGTTAAAAAACAGAGAATTACCCAGCTCCATAGAAGGCATCACTAGAAAGTTACTATTATTATACGTGGGACCATACACTATAACAAAAGACAAGGGCAATAACACTTACGAGATCACTCACCCCGTCACCAAGAAAATAAAGGGGGTATACAATCAAGCCTCAATTAAGAAATATTATGACAATCAACAATAACTGTAAAAAAAAACAATTTAAAGTAAAAAACCAACAAAAATACTTTAAATAAAGAAAAAAAAAAATAACGTGACAAACAAACAAGTCTGCCAATGTCATAAAGAAAAGATCTCTAAAGAATGTCAAAATTCCAAAACATTTGTAAGTACCGCTTACACTAAGCATTAGAGAAACCATTATGATGAATAAAAAATTGTAAAAAATCAAAAAAGATATGTAAGAAAAGCTTACCCAAATATCTCAATAATATTTTAGAACAAGTAAAAATGGAGAGATAAAAGTCACAAGGCATTCAGATAAAGTAAGAGCAACCAACTTACTACAATATTTAAATAAAAATTAACAATAGAGGAGTGTAGTTACAAAACATTCCTACAAAATAAGGTTAAATTACCATAATGTTTAGCCAAAAAAAAATGAGGCATAAAAAGCATAACATACTGTAAAGGAATAAGCTACAAAAAATTCCTAACTAGTAAGAAGCCATAACTTACTATGATATTTAAAAATTATGAAAAAAAAAAAAAAAAAAATCAATCAAAATGATCAGCTTCCACAACTATTTAGAAAGAGGGGAAGTAAAATTACCCAAACCAATGATCACAAAACAATATAAATGAAATAAACGTTCTAAGAGTTATAATGTGAAATGAGATGAAACAAAGAGTAATTAAAAATGAATAAAAATGTGAATTGTATCAATAAAAAACAATGCTTCAAATAGTATCTATAAAGAAAGATGAAACAATATATGACTCGAACTGAGCTATAATGAAGTATAAAAGTAAAAGATTCCCAACAAATATTATGATTATGATTATTATTATTATTATTTTGAGTCACGAGTTGACTATATTTAAGAATTATTAATTGAGATTGTCTGTTGAATGAACCAGCAATCATTTTACTGAGCAGGGATGATGTTCCCCTGATATCAGTATAAGAGTAGTTTTGATGAAAAATAAGATTTATAGGGAATAAGTTATAATAAAAAATCAATAAGCCAGTTCGCAATGTGAGAAAATAATGAAGAAAAGACTAAGAAGAATGGAAATAAAAGATACCGAATTAAATATAAAAAATGAATGAGAAGCAGGAGAATTTGAAAAAAAAAAAAAAAAAAATTTTGATACGATACAATTGATAATTTCATCAAACTTAAATTCACGTTTTATAAAATGATCAATTTTGGTGGAAGGGCATTATATAACATTGCCAAACCCTGATCACATTTGATATTAATAAGTATGTAAAAAATGCCAAGAAACAATATATTTTGATAGATAAATGATAACGAGAATGAAAGTAGTAAATATAATCAATAGTGAAGGAGGAAGAATACAACCAAAGGTGGTTACAAAACAAGAAAATACGAACTAGACTGACAGACAACTGACATTGACCCAACCCCAGAGATTGGCCAGATATTAACCAAAGTAAAGCGAGACAAGAAGACAGTGAAGAAAAAAGAAAAAAAAAAAATTACATGGCCATAACAATTAACTCACAAGATTGTTTTAAAAGAGCATAATTTTTTATTATTGTTAATAATTTATGTTTAAATTTTTATTAGTGGTAACTTGTAAATGACAGTATCTCAGCAATTGTTATACATAAAAAAACCATGTGTAGATATGATTGTATGTATATCCTTATCTATAGGTGATGTGTCAGCTGTTATGTTTAAAATTACACTCATACAGACAGGGAATAGAAATGTGTGCGTGATTCAATCAGAGAACAAATTGTATATCCTACTATATACTTTGGAACTTTTACTAAGATTATTTCAGCAGTATGTATATTATTTCAGCATTATGTGTTTGAAAGTATAAGGTTTTGGAGAGTTTATTTATTCGCTAATATTATTGCTGTTGCTACAGATGTAGTATGTTTCAATTAACACAATATATTTTAACATTATTAAATTGTTGTTATTATTACTAATTATGACATTTCAGACCAATTTTTATCACTTTAATGACAATATATACAAAGTTATGTTTTATTTGAAAGATGTATTTACAATACCATGTTGTTTGAATATTATAAAATGATATGTGACAGTCTGAAGTTAACAAAATAGAGATGAACTCATTAGATACAAAAACTTTGTAATAATAGTGAGATCGTGAGAAATATAAGGGTAATTAGAGATAGGTAGGGAGTGACAAAGATGAACAGTGAAGTGATAAGTGTAATAAAATAAACAGCATATAATCTTAAGAAAAAAGAGTTAAACAAGTGTGACAAACCCAAAATATAAGCACATGTTAAATGAGCAATTAAGTTAAGTATATTAGACTGAAAGACACAGAATAATTGTGAATGTAAAAAAAAAGAAAAATATTATCTCAGTATAAAAATCACCAGGGTGATTACTGTTATAAAAGAGATGGTGTAGATATAACACTCACCAAATTTGTTCATTTGTTAATTTAAAGAAAGAAGTTATTGGCTTAATGTTTAAGGCAATAAATACCAGAAGAAATAGTTTTACAGTAATATGTTAGTATGTTTTAAGTAAGTAAGGAATTTATAAAGAAAATAATAGCAATACCTTTATAAGAAATAATAGGCAAAATATATTAATTATGTGTAACGAAAGGGAACATGGCAGAATTATATTAAAACTTAGAAATAAGTAAATTATGTATTAACATAGTATTATCAATTTTGGACTAAAACATTAATACATGACTTAGACCAATCTTGTAAGATATCAAACTAATCTTTGAAAGAAAATAGGAACATCTATGTAAAGATTACAACCATTGAAATTATCCCCAAGTAAATATAGCCATTATAAAATATTTATTCAAATTAAACAAAAAATTCAAAGTTTGATAACAATGTGTTTATTTTGAGATCGACCAGGTAGAATAATTACGTTACCATGGAAACTGTGGAGTAACAAGCAAAAAATACCGTTAGATTTTTTACTGAATGCATGACGCTTTAATGGTATAGACGCTAATTTTCGAGTGACCAAAATTGTCAATTAAAACATAGCAAATATCAGAAAAAGTTACTACTAAGTGTATACCAAGACATAAGACAAGGACTGGAATCATATTATTGAAGTTGAGGCCAAATTAACGAAAAAAGAAAATAAATTACTACCAATTAAACTGGAAAAGATGCCTGATGTCCTGAACCCAGCAAATTAAAGAAGATTATAGTATAACCCATGAATAACAGATCGTATGAATTCGCCATAACTACGGAAGTGATAAGTACCTCTTAAATTACCCAAAATATATAAATAAACTCACGTTAATTATCTCACTAAAGGTCGAAATCTCACTGAACTGAAATTAATTACTTTCAAAGATTAATAAGAATACTAAGTCACTGACAATTTATAAACTAACCAATATAAACTGCTGTTAATGATCCATAACTTGTAAACACTTTTACTACACTGCGCTAAACAAATTATACCTACACAATATGTTAGTTAAGTTTACTTGATGTAAGGGTGTGTATTTTTATTGTTTTTAAACATTTGTAATCCTTTGAACGTAACCTCAAGAACCTATGACAAACCAACATTAATAACTTGTATACAATTTTCAACAGACGCCATCATTAAACGTCTGGTTATCAATTCAAATATCGATTGTCAAACCCTGTAATTGTCTCATATAAACAACCGGAGCATTTGTATTAGAATAATTTGTATTAAATGAATAACAATCACTAATAAAAAATGTGTAAGTATTGAGTGTAACCACGGTGTTATAATTTCATTAGGAGGTGCACAATATTTTATGTACATTTTAGCAGATGACTAACGATTTACACAGCCCACGCATCGAACTGCTGTGTGCTCCAGTGGGCCTAGCTGGCGGAAATATTTGAATTATTCAAACCGCCTGAGCTGCGCTGGTCATACAACTTTGAATGTTATTTTATTGTTTTAAGAAAACAATTTGGCGCCACCGGGAATTTCATACTCCTAATGAACATCAGGTAAGAACATCAAGACCTGGTTATTCGTACGTTCGCAACAAACGAAATCTGCGGAAGTTGCACGCATTAGAACTACGGATAGAGAAGACACATTACACCCATCACACACAAATTGTACATTATTCACATTTTACAGAGTAAAACGGTATCGTACCACTACGACAACATTATAATATGTATGTTGCATATTTGGCTCCCAAAGAACGTGGGGCTATACAAATTAAATTACATATAAATTTGTACACATAAATACGTTGCATATAATGTCGCCCTGGACGTGGGGCACGACATGCCTAAATTTATGTATAAAAATTTGTTACATAAATTGTAGCCCATGAACGTATGGCCCGATCCCCATACGTTTATTTATCTATTAAAATTTTTTATGTAGCTAAATGGTTGCTCTAAAATATAAAGAGTGTGTTAAATGAAAAATGTATAATATGTAATTATTATTTATATTAAACAGTAACTGAATGTAATGTTAATTGTTGTGTAATCACACAGCTGGCGCCCACGAATAATATTATTTGTCTATGTAACAGGTGTAACTGTAATAAGTATTAATAATAACTATTAATAAAAATACAGAAATAAATAAATAAGTAGGGAATGGTTATCAATAATAATTGTTAAAGAATTATTACTAAATAAATATTTTAATAATAATTCACCATGGCAATATCAGGAAGTTTAAGGATGGGAGAAGCACTTCAAGCTATGATGCAAGCCGTATTTGGTGAAGTAGAGAACAAACAAACAGAAAAAGTAAAAGAAAATAATATTAGAACGCAAATAGAAGAGTTAACAGAATTTTTTACAAAACAGACCGAAAAATTAAGAGAAGAAAGGAAAGCAAAAGAGGAATTAGTAGAAAGAATTCAAGATTCTAATACGCACATTGCGGCAGTAGAATATAAACAAACCATAAGAATTAAAAATAAGAGAGAAAATACGTTCGTAATTAATAACGATAATTATAAAAAAGTAATTAACATTAAGGAGGAGAAGCAAATAAAGGTTAATAAAACATACCTTATTAATGGCGATATCCCTATTGTGAGACACACACACACTAGTAAGTCACATAAGAGGACATACTTAAGGCACCACACTTACGGAGATAAATATCACTGTAGGCCTAACAATAAACGTAGTAAATTATCTATACAAAACACTACGCAAAATTGTGGTAAGCATGATGTTAGATATACGCACGATAATTATAGTAACAATTATTATAACTGTAAGTATGAAAACTACAGAGTATTATCATAAACGTCAAATGAAAAAACTGTCGACAGCTGTTCAGGTAGGTGCACTAAGCCAAACTAATGAGAGAGAGAGAAATGTTTGTAAAGAGAGACGAAAGAGATGAGATTTTGTATGGCCGAGAGGCAAAACGAAAATGTTACCCTATGAACAGGTGATGTCTACGATAAAAACAAACGTCGCAGCGATACAATGGAATGCGGACGTTGTTTACATGAGGGTGAGAACAATGGTAAGCACGGCGACTATGTTACAAAGGAACAATATACGTCCGGTAGACGACGGACAATGCAATTGTTATAATGAGGGGTGTAAGATCGAACGACACACTGAACTCAGAACTCAATACCCGAATGGAATGAATAATTATTGTTAAAATAAAATAATATAACTATTAATTATTAATAATAAGAAATAATATGTATAATAAGATAAGAGAATATAATTAAGGAATGTTATTTATTCAGGATATGATAGCAAATAAAAAGGAATATTAGTGAAAAGAAATAAGGAATGTTATTTTAAAGGGTTAATTAAGAAATGTATTATTGATGGTAAGGAATGCTATTGTAGAGAAATATTTAAGAAAGTAATGGTAAAAGATGTTATTGTTGTTATTAATATGAATAAAGGGTTAGGAATGGAAAATAATTGCCATAATTGTCAGAACGACTGATCAAGCGAAAACTTAATGGAGATACAAGGACACAGAAGAAAGCAAGAGTGAAAAGTCAAAAGGGCAGAGACTACTTAGGATTAAGGACTTCGAGAAAAATATCGTTGTTTTCCAAGACAGTTCCTCTGTAACCGATCATGCGACACACTACAAAGCTAAAAGAGTATTCTGTTACGGAAGTGTATTTCAGGAAAGTAATAGAGATCAGAAAGGTAATGTTAAAGAAATGTAATAAAAGGTAATGAATGTTAATGTATTGTATAAGTAATGTACTAGATAAAGTAATGTCATGTTAAGAAAAGAGTTAAGGAAGATTAGAAGCGAAGGTAAGAATGTATGAGTAAGATAATGTAAAATTAAGGGCCGAATTTACACACATACGTAGGAATGCAGAGTGTACAGAAGGAGAACAAGGGAGACCTAATTGCAGTGGATTTTCTGGGACCACTACCACGATCAAGTCGAGGTGTGAAGCACATATTGGTATGTATCGATGTGTTTTCCAAGGCAGTCCGACTGTACCCAATTATGCGACCCACATCCAAAGTTGTTCTAAAGATACTCAAAGCAAATCCAGTGGGAAAATGGAGTGATAATACGGCGAAGAAATTCTTCAGACTTTATAATGGACCGTATACGTTAAGACAGCGAGTAGGACAACACACTTTCATCGTATATGATGAGATACAGAAGAAAGAAATTGGTAAATTCCACGCAACGTCATTTAGGAAGTTTTACACATGAAACAACGAGGTCAATGAAACCAGTCAGATCAGCTGTTTGTTGAAGCCACCCTACTACACGGTCACGAGCAGTGAGCGTACAAAGAGGGGAGGGAAGACATTTGTATACACTGTAGCGGGTCGATTTTTGGGTGTTTTTGTTTTAACCGTTTGGGGCATATATTTATATTTTTATTTATTTCATTTTGGGCGGATTGTCATTGTGCAACGTATGGGTCCGTATAACAGACCAGTGTTGAGAAACAGTTGGAAACAAAGCGAAACGCAATCAGTGGTGTAACACGGCTGAAGAATTCACCTCCACAAAATTCTTCGAACTTTGTACCTGTGTGTGGCAGCGCACATACGCAACTGCTCAATCACGCTCCAAGTGACGCTCTGACAAAAAACTAAGATGGCCAGAGAGTGAAATTTTCATCGTTCTGTTGGGTTCACTACGGAAGTGTCGTTTAGACCACGCCCACTTAAATGACATCAGCAGAGCCAAGCCCAATATTAAGCTCTGGCCATCCACATATGTCAGCTCCATTCCCTATATAAAATGGTTACACGACAGCAAAGGAACAAGGAGCGACGACGAAAACATCATGGCATGGAAGAACAACTTCCATGCAGTAACAGGTAGATGTATCTGTTACGTACACAGACACACGGTCGACGCCATACAGTTAAATAGAACCCGACCACAACTACAGACGCTTACCGTTTCGTTTAGGCCCCGGTCGGTGGTGTTATAAAATGTAATTAATCCAGTAAGACCGACCGGGACCCAAGACATTAATAACCATATTACCGTGATTGGCGGGCAGTTGGTGTAGTGACATGTAGTGATTAACTAAATACGTAATCTTTAAAAGAGGAATCGGATAACAGAAACACGTGTTCGGTCGGCAGTGAACAGTGAATTAAAATATGAATTAAATACTATTACCGGGAATTCAATATGAAACATCAATGGGTAAAGTGTAAAATGGCATGTGTGTGTGAATGATGCAGAATGGGCTACCTTAATTATTATAATACTTGATAGGTTAGAGGATATTTTATGTTAGTTAAATCTGAGGGATCAATGTATATTTTAAAACCTATTTTTTCAGTGTCTTTTAACATTCATTAAAGTCAGTTGGTTTACCTTGAATATGTGTTAGACTAAGTTATTTCGTCATTACCACTTTCTCATTTCTGTGTTAAAAATTCGTCTAACGTTCCGGAATCTTTCTGAGTTATTAATTGGGTGGGTCAGATTGCTAAATTGTCCGTTTTATTTAAGGTGGAGTGTAAAGGTTTTCGATATTTTATCCTATAAAAAATAATCGTGGCGACCTTGGTCTTCTGGTAAAATTTCAATAACAGGTAAGTGTTGTAATTGCGTGCAGGTAAGTTCTGGCAGTGGATCTTATTTATTTTATATTTCGGCATATTTTTTAACGTCACACTGGCTCTCGCTGCCAGGATTCTCGTTTAACTTTAATTTTATACGAGATAGACCTATTTTAATACACAGGAAATAGGATGTGGTAATGACGAATGTATAAAAATTTTATCGTACAGAATTAAGTAGGTTAGGTTTATGTTATTGTGATTCACAATGTGTTAGGTGTGAATAGAGAAAAAGAGTAATTTTATATATAAAAGTGTTATACAAACGAACTTTAAAAAATGTCTATAAGACAAAATAATGATAGTGATTTTGCGTGGGACGAGTGGGAGAGTGAATTTCGAGGTGTTGTGGGTGAGATGACAGACGAGGAATGGGGTAATTTAGACGATAAGTTAACCCGAATGGAAGAACAAGAGGAAGGAATATTTGCGGAAATCAATAAACATAGTGAGAGGACCAATGTTAAAGGTAAGATAGCGGAAGTAAAACTGGTAGAAAATAAGACAGTGAATAGGCCAAATGATAATGATAACGACAGAGTGGGGGTAGAAAAAAAGGAGCATACATTGGAGGATGTGATGAATCTTTTGAGAACAGTGTATGATAATATGAATAAGGGTTTTGATGAATTACAGGAAAGTAGGGATAAGCATTTTGATAATATGATTAAGGGTTTTGATGAGTTGCATATAGAATTAAACAAAACAAAGGAAATAATGAGTAAGGGTTGTAATACAATAAAAAATGCTATTGATAAACCAGACGAGAGGTGGGAGGAAGATAGATGTCAATTAAAAGTTGAGTTAACACAGGTAAGTGGTAATAATGTCTCTGATAATAGCGAAGAAATAATTAACAAGGTAAGTTACAGTTGTAAAACTGAATTAATAAATAATAGTGATAAAATAGTTGAAAACGAGCTATTTAAGAATGATGTAGTGAAAACAAATGGTGATGATGAAGTCTGTGGTGAAGTAGAATTTAACAACAAAATGTTAGCGAGTGTTGATGAAATTGAGAGAGAGTGTGGTGAAAGGTTAGGGTGTCAAAGGGCAAATTTTCCCCGTGATGTGAGTGGAGTAAGGACTCCGCTAGTAGTGAATTTTGAGGACAGAGTTTCCTCCGGTATTTATGTGGAAGACAAGGTGTCTTCAAGTAATCCCCTAAATTTTTGTAAACCTGGAAAAGCCAGGAAGTGGTATAGTAAGTTTGTTGTGCCCTTTGCATGGAGTGAAGTAGGTCAGTGGTGTTGTGACAGGTATTGTGATGAAAGTGATTATGAGAGAGAGAAAGAGTTGGAGTGGTTCAAAATAAATAGAGGTTATGCAGAGCTGATAGAGAAGATGAAGATTAAGAGAATTATGATAAATAATGTAGACGTACCTTGTGTAGTAGTAGACAATGATTATATTGATGATAAATGTGTACCTGTAGGAAGAATTAGTGTACTTGTAGTGGAGGAATATGATGAGAAAATAAATTACCTGGGTGTAACAACAAATATTCACGGAGGCGGGATAAAAACAAATAATAGTGACAAGTCTTATGAGATAATAAAAGGGAAAATGAATGACATAGAGGTAATGGTTTATGAAAAAAATAATAATAATAAATTGGATGTAAATAAAAACCATTTAGTCTATAAAAATGTAAGGTATATTTTTGACGATGGCGGCTAAAATAGAAAACAGCAAAAGACAGTTAAATATTTTGTTTTAAGCTATTTGACTTGGCTGATTTGGAAATTGAGAGGTGATAACTGAGTAAATACTGAAGTAAATTTGTAAATAAATATGTAGTAAAGCCAATGGTATGTGTTGTGGTTAAGTGAACAGTGTATGTAGGTAATTAATGGTTGTAAGAATAATATTGAAATACTTGCAATTTAAATAAATAAACCAAATTAATTTTGAAAACAAGTAATCAGAGAATTATAATTGTTTGGATGGTAATGGATTCTATATTGTTAATAATTAATTTAATTAAACAATTTAATACATGTTAAATATTTTGTTTGACTATTTCAATATTGTATAATTAACTTTTTAAGGAATTTAAATCATTTTGATAATAGATGGCTGAATTATTTGAGGTGAACTAATATGTTGTGAAATGTTTCAGTGGTGAGGTGAGAGTATTGTGGTATGTTGTATATGTTTTGAGAAATGGGCTGTAAGTATTGAAATTTTACAATATGAATAATGTATAACAAAAAGGTTGACAGGAGTGATTGATATGTTAATTCAGTAATGAAATATTTTGAAATAATTGTGCTAACTAAAAATAATGGTTAAAAATATATATTAATAATAAATTTAGAATTTTTGAAAATCTGATTACAACACAGGATAAATTCATCATGATGATAAATAGAAAGAGTTAATGAAAAATTTTAAATAATAATGTTTATAAATTTTTATATAAATTATTTAAAAGAGAATTGTTTGTTTGGTGTATGCTAATAATCCAGGTTTATTGCTATTTGTGCAATCATTTTATTGTTGTGTGTTAGATATAGTTGTTGATAAAATGTATTTTCATTATGTGTGTAATTTTTTTCTAAGCCAATCATTAGACGCCTGGCAGGCAATCAACATAATAGAAGTAAGTGTTGATAATGTATTACATGTATTTGTTCAATTTTAAGATGTAGTTTCATTGTGTTTTTATTATGTTAGGATATCAGCTGATCAGCAATACCATGTCACTGGTATATTGGTTTGTAAATGTTACAAGTAATTAATGTTTAGTGTACTACAGACATTTTGAAGTAAAGACAAAAAGAATATGAGAAATAAAATAACAATTTATGCAAATCAATAAAAGATAATTCGTGGGTGATAAATGTTTTATGGGACATGCAGACCTGTCCAAGTTGAATTAAAAGTTGAATGTGAAATAGTAGAGATGAGTATGATGTAATGTTGTTTTTGAGTTAATGTATGTTATAAAAGTTGGTGAAGTATTAGGGTTGACACAGTTGTGGGGAATTTATGTAGATTTTGAGTGATATATATTTATGTTTATAGTTAATGAGGTTATTTTGTGTATTTGTAGTGAGGTAATGAGATTGAGATTTTTGGGGATGGCAATTTTGTATTAGGGGGTAGTGTATTTGGGGAGTCCGCAACAAGGGTTGGGACGGGATTAGAATAGATTTTAGTGGGGAAGCGCCTTAGGTAGAATCCGGGCCGCCAAATAAGGGAAATGAGTTTTGGGTAGGGGAAACACGTATCCTATATGTACAAAGGGTTGGAGAGTATTTTTTTTATATATGTAGAGAAGGCGGCGTTTTGAGTTAAATGGTAAGTTGTGGACTAGAGTGTTTTGATTAGTAGATATTTTTGATAGAGATGGGTGTCATGATAATTGAGTTGATGAATATTAGAGTCAGAGGGAGAAAGTTTATATAGGTATAGAAATCTAATACAGAAAAACGAGAATAAATAATTTACATCACCCACAGTATATTAAAGTAAGATTGTTGAAAAGAAAGAGAGATTCATGATAAAGAATGTACAATTGTTTTTTAAACCAGTGACAGAATTTTGATAGAAGTGAAAATAATGTAAAGTCAAGAAGTGTTTAATTTAAATGATTTAAATGCCAATTTGATTATTATTTATATTAATATTTTGTTTATTATAAATATTCTATGTTACTATGTTTTGTATTTCAAGGTAGGATATTACAGATATTTAAAGTGTTTTCAGAAATCATACATAACATATGTAGGTCAAGGGTTTTGTACTTGACCTAGTTTTGATCAGCTGATGAGTTCATACACCTACTAAGCTTGTAGAGTAGGAATTCAATTTTAATTTGTTTGTTTGATTAATTCAAACTAATCTTTGAATAATTTTAATAAATGTTATTTAATAAATAAATTTATAAATATTTAATGAATAATTTTTTTGAATTTTAAAATTTTGAAAATTTTAAATTTTTTTGAAGAAAAAAAAACTTGATTTGTCGCCTGCCAGCGAGTGAATATGTTAGATAATTATTATTTTGTTGTGTATGTATTAATGATGTTTCTTTTATTGTATTGCTTTATATTGGTAGGCTATAAATTGTTCTCATGCTAGAGTAAGGATGTATTTGTATTAATAGGAATGTTTAGGTTAAGTCATTGAAACAAAAATTAGAAAAAAGAGGAAGAGAATTTTTTGGTAAAAGATTTTTTTGAATATTGAATTTTTTGAATTTATAATAAATTTTAAAAGGAAGTTTTTATTTTAATGTGTTATGATAATATGTAATGTTAATGTGTGTGAGCCCAGTATCTGCTAAAGGCAGCCCAGCTTGCAAAAAGGGGAAACATATCGGCGGAGGAGCTGGGATAATTTTAGCCAGGGATTGAGGATTTTGGGGGTAGCATGTTAGAAGGCGAGGTGTGCCGTGGGGCGAGTCTGATCGATTTCTCGGTGTTGGGATCTCTTACGGAGAAGTCCAGTGATCTCGTTCAGATGAGTCCATGGTCACTGAGCCAGGGGGGTCGTGTACCCATGAGATTAAGAACAAGGGGGTTGTGGCACCAGTTCCTCTCCGGTCCTCTTCGGGGTTATCGATGAGATTTCTTCTGTCGTGAACAGCAGAATTCTCATCGAGGGGGTATTGTAGCGGGTCGATTTTTGGGTGTTTTTGTTTTAACCGTTTGGGGCATATATTTATATTTTTATTTATTTCATTTTGGGCGGATTGTCATTGTGCAACGTATGGGTCCGTATAACAGACCAGTGTTGAGAAACAGTTGGAAACAAAGCGAAACGCAATCAGTGGTGTAACACGGCTGAAGAATTCACCTCCACAAAATTCTTCGAACTTTGTACCTGTGTGTGGCAGCGCACATACGCAACTGCTCAATCACGCTCCAAGTGACGCTCTGACAAAAAACTAAGATGGCCAGAGAGTGAAATTTTCATCGTTCTGTTGGGTTCACTACGGAAGTGTCGTTTAGACCATGCCCACTTAAATGACATCAGCAGAGCCAAGCCCAATATTAAGCTCTGGCCATCCACATATGTCAGCTCCATTCCCTATATAAAATGGTTACACGACAGCAAAGGAACAAGGAGCGACGACGAAAACATCATGGCATGGAAGAACAACTTCCATGCAGTAACAGGTAGATGTACCTGTTACGTACACAGACACACGGTCGACGCCATACAGTTAAATAGAACCCGACCACAACTACAGACGCTTACCGTTTCGTTTAGGCCCCGGTCGGTGGTGTTATAAAATGTAATTAATCCAGTAAGACCGACCGGGACCCAAGACATTAATAACCATATTACCGTGATTGGCGGGCAGTTGGTGTAGTGACATGTAGTGATTAACTAAATACGTAATCTTTAAAAGAGGAATCGGATAACAGAAACACGTGTTCGGTCGGCAGTGAACAGTGAATTAAAATATGAATTAAATACTATTACCGGGAATTCAATATGAAACATCAATGGGTAAAGTGTAAAATGGCATGTGTGTGTGAATGATGCAGAATGGGCTACCTTAATTATTATAATACTTGATAGGTTAGAGGATATTTTATGTTAGTTAAATGTGAGCGATCAATGTATATTTTAAAACCTATTTTTTCAGTGTCTTTTAACATTCATTAAAGTCAGTTGGTTTACCTTGAATATGTGTTAGACTAAGTTATTTCGTCATTACCACTTTCTCATTTCTGTGTTAAAAATTCGTCTAACGTTCCGGAATCTTTCTGAGTTATTAATTGGGTGGGTCAGATTGCTAAATTGTCCGTTTTATTTAAGGTGGAGTGTAAAGGTTTTCGATATTTTATCCTATAAAAAATAATCGTGGCGACCTTGGTCTTCTGGTAAAATTTCAATAACAGGTAAGTGTTGTAATTGCGTGCAGGTAAGTTCTGGCAGTGGATCTTATTTATTTTATATATATTTTAGGCATCTTTTTTATTGTTACAACACTCCAATTAAGGGTGAAATGACAAATATTATTCTTTATTATTTGTTACATTTTTTCAAGTGTAATAATAATAAAAAAAAATTTTTAATAAATAAATTTATTAAATTTTTTTTTGTTACCAAGCAGAGGGATAATGCGACAGTACAAATAAGTGATGTACTCAGCATTGAATATAAAAATTTAAATATACCTAATAAACTGTAAATAATTAATAATGTATTAGAAATAAGCATGTCAGGGATTGCAAGCTTGGCTCAGACAAAAATATGAACAGGTGTTTCGACCTGAATCGACGTGCACACACACACACATATAACTGAAAGTGTGTACACCAGTATTTTGCTAGTGTGTGTGAACGCAGGTCTATGCAGGCGAGTTTACCACCCCAAGATGAATAATTGCATAATTACTGTTTTTCCGTAATTATTCACAAACTATAATTAAGAAGTAAAATCCAAAAACACAATAAAATGTAATAAAATTTACTAAATACTGTGTACGAAAATCACGCGAAAGTGACACACAGTACGAGTGTAATAGTGAAATAACTGTGTACAAATCGAAAGGGTTAAGTTGCAATGTCCAAAATTACAGTGAACATGTGTTGTAAAAATAGTTATAAGACAAGTATAAGAGTATACTTACAGGACTCTGCAATTCGCAGAAATATAAGAAATAGCGAAATTGACAAAGAGTGGGGGAACTGTATCCAGAGACAGTTTCTGACATGTCGATTTTGTACCACTGCAGGTGTCGACCAAGACATGGGTATAAATAGGACACACAAGCTACAGTGGTTCTCTTTCGTAAATCATCCACGGTGCAGCGGGAGCTTCTGCCCGTCCGCACGGCGTATTTATTTTTTTTGTAAATAGTTTAAATTTTCCAGTTACATACAACTATGTAACTAAGTTGTAAATACAATCACTTTTAAATAATAACAAAATAATAACAAAATTTCATAAGAAGATATACATAAGAAGATCCACATAAGAAGATCCATTGACGTCAGAAAGAGCACGACAAGAAGTTCCAGAGAGTGATACGACGCTGGACAAGAAAGCGATTTGACGCTGGACAAGAAGAGTGATTCGACGCTGGACAAAAAGAGTGAGTCGACGCCGGACAAGAGCGATTCCACGCTGGACAAGAGGAGTGATTCGACGCTGGACAAGAGGAGTGATTCGACGCTGGACAAGAGGACGCTGGAGTGCGAGACGAGAACGACTACAGATGGATCAAAATGATCGAGTACGATTGACGACAATAAGGTGATAAACAACTTATTTATATCTTAATCGTACAATGAACTCAAAG
This sequence comes from Magicicada septendecula, assembly GCA_034769895.1. Taxonomy (NCBI): domain Eukaryota; kingdom Metazoa; phylum Arthropoda; class Insecta; order Hemiptera; family Cicadidae; genus Magicicada; species Magicicada septendecula. Next base: position 62,776,520 of record CM068375.1, read on the forward strand.
ACAATTAAAGACATTTCTATTCTATTTAAAAGTAAGAGCCAATGTTTATTTTAAAGTAGAATTAAAATCATAGATGTTTTAGAAATACGATTAACGTAACAAGAGCTCAAATTAATATGAAATAAAATGAATACAAAGCATTTAAATGAAAACAATTAGTATTTGAGATAAATCAGTACTGAGAAACAAAAGATAAATTCAATAACTATTAATATTTTGAGTACATTACAATATATAAAAAGATATTTAAATATTGACATTTTGAAACACATTAATTGACTGAGTAGTCTGGAAATGAGATTTTTCTTTAATACAATAATTAGTAGAATAGAATATTTAGTCAGTAAGGATGTATATAGCATAAGCCTTACGGCAGAATAACAAATAATAACGAATGTTTTAATTCGAAGTAAGTGCAAGGTGCACAATTTTATTAATATCAAAATAAATTTGAAATACCGTTACAAGTTACATAGAGTTCTTATTGCAGATACACCTGAAACCCAATTTAAATGCTATATTGTTATATGATTTGTCAATCTTGAACGTGAGACCGGTCACGCTAAATTTATGTATATGTTCATACATTACAGGACATTACAGGGTGTATACGTCTGCTATTGTTGGAGATTTATGGAACATTTCAGAGCTTTTAATAATAAAAAAACGGGAATCTCCAACATAGCAGATCACCTTATTAATATGAATCATAGTATAACAAATATATCCAACAATATGGAAATAGTGGAAATAAACAATAATAAAAATAACATTATACAGTTAGAAAAATTATATATATACCTTCATAAAAAATATGACAAATTGATGAATCAACAGACAATATTTGAAAATGATCAATTATTTCAATACATATCTGGCTTGGTTTCACCCAATAATGATGGCAGTGGAAAGTTCAAAATGAAGAACAGTAAAAGGTAATACACACAGTTAACAACAGTTATACATTTAAAGAAAAACATCACAACAGGAACATTAAAGTGTATGAACTGATGATGAAATTTTAATATTTCGAAAAGGCCTTATTCATTATTTTAAAAAATGGAATTTTACTGACTTTGGTGGTATGTGTATATAATAATATTATAACAAGTCAGTAGCATAATGTTTGACAAAATAAGTACATATCTGTATCGTAACCGTGTACACGGTATACATACACATATGAAAACATTGTAAATGTAGTACAGGACCAGGGAAAAGCGACAACCACAAATAGATTTTGGTGATAAAAAGAAATAGATGCCTGAAACTTACTGTTCAAAGTAAAAAGTGAGTTTTGGCAGAAAAAGGCATACATGTATAGTGTATAGCCTTACAATGGGTTGAGTTTTTTTTTTGGGGTGAGTTACACAAAAATTTAATATTATTTTAAATGAGTACTGGTTTTCCCAAGTTGTCTTAATTTGTCTGTTAACCGAACAACACCAACTTTTGTTACCATAGGTGCAAGTTTAACTAAGAATATAAACGGAAACATTTTGAGTACGTGATAAAAAAAAAATATGACAATGAAAGATATTATAACCAAAAACAACCAATTTTATACTATAAAACACTATCATTTTACCAAAATTATATTTGATAATGCTACATATTGGTACCGAATATCACATAATCGAAATAACAAAAACTTAAGCATGTATGGTTATTATGAATGTACCAATCTTTTTTATAATGGCATAAAAAACAATGTACTCTGTCATGGCCAGAATATTAAATGTGGGAATGTTGCATCTGAGGCCGAAGTGGCAGTTGAGTGGAATGTGATCTGCATTGTATGAGCGGTTAACTTTGTAGTAAAATTTACAAAGGTCTTGTTACAGTTTGTTGTTAGTGACGATTTTTGTAGTGCAGTATTGCTGTTTAACGTTATCGTTTATAACACTACAGTGTTGTTAGTGTTTGTTGTGTGTGTTTTTTTAAGTTGATTTCAAACATGTGTTGGTCAACCCACGTACGTATTTATTGAAACGTAACCTAAACTAAAATTTGCACGTGTTTATAAAGCTTAACTAGGATAGGTGGTTCATAAAATTTTTAACTTACAGTAACCTTCCAAAATTAATTTATAACAAAACATTAGTCGACAGAAATAATAAATTGTTCATAATTCATTTAGTGTAGATTTGTCAGTGATAATACCACTTAAGTGTCGTGTTCCTGATTGTAAAAAGTAATTACCAATACGAAGATTTTGTGAACTTATGTGTAAGGTATAGTTTATTTTTACCAAATTTTCGACTTTTGGTTTTGTTGACAGTAATGAAAATTTATGAGACACAACTATTATAATTAAATGGTGTTCTAAGACATTCCGAATGTCATTTCAGTACCCAAAGAAACTGGCATTTTTTAAAATAGAATACATGATACATATAATAAATGTGCAGCATTGATTTTTCATTTATTGTTATTATTGTCTGAAAGTAGCGCATTGTTACTTTTCATCATCTAAACAGTAAAGGGTGAATAATGTTAAGTAGGCCTATAAGCATTGTGTAATAAAATAGGTAAAGTGAACATGTCTGATTTTGATTTAATTTCGTAGTATTACTAAAATCATGAGTAGGCCTATTTGTAACTAAACCTTAATTATAGGTCTGTGCACACTATACTATAAGTTTAAGTTGAAGAAATTAGTGAATTAGTGTTAGGCCTATGAATCAATTTTGTTTGAATTATTGAATTCGTATCATATGAATGAGTTAATTATTACATTTCTTAAATAATATAACCGTATTACTTTGAATGATCATCACTTCTTTCACAGCACTTTAACAATTAATAACTGAATGCACTTTCACTCGTAAAAAAAACTTACTTTTTGTTATATCCTCATACGCACTGCATGACGGGCTTTCTGCATTTACACCTCACTGATGAAGGAGCAAACTACCGTACTCCGAAACGTGCGTATTCATTACGGTTTTATTATGTAAAATACTGTTTTATTATGTAAAACAGTATTTTACATAATAAACTTTTAATTTGCAAAAAACAAAGAATTATAAAACTGCTGTTAACTGGCAATTAAAAATGATACGATTTGATTATTGAAATACATAAATTAAGAGATAGTCTAGTCGGCATCAAATATCAGATTGTTCTAGTGTTGCCACGTTTAATATTCCGGCCTTCTACTAGAGCCGGCCATGACTCTGTTAATTACTGAACTACAATTGGTGGCTGATTGACTCGGCTGAGATACATTTAACACACGCCACAGGGCTGATGCAATTAGCTCGTGGCACTGATAGTGTTTACTCACCTGCAGACAATCACAGACTGAAATAGTATGATCATTATATTATTTAGCCTACAAACAGCAACTACACTTTCTGTAGTCGGTAAAGACATTTCACCATTATGCATGCCTAAAGTAAAAAATTTCTGAAATTTTTATTACAGTCAGAATGTCACTTACAATCAAATTAAAGATAGCACTCAGGAGAATTCATTGAAGGTATAAATGTGCATGTCTGTAAGGTGTGAAACATTCTAACTTAATAAATAAAATTTTTATGTGGAAGGATAAAACATTATTACAACTGATATGTATTACAAAATACTGTATATATAACACCACCAATGCTTTAAATTATATACAAAACGCACTTCACAACATAATTTTTTAGAGCAAAACAAAAAATTTCCAAAAATTGTTGAAAGTTTCAAAACAAAGTTGCAAATACTTATTACAACTGTACAACCACAAACACAGTCACTGTAACTCATACTTTACGTGTTAATGTTTTTTTTCACGCTTTGCACAAATACTTATTGGTTATATTTTGTTAAAAATAATAATATAAAGACAGTTAAAAAAAAACACAGAAAACACTCTTAAACAAACAACCTACATAAAACATAAGCGAAAATCATCCCCAGTCACTCATCACTTACTTGTTCAAATTTTCATGTTTTCACACTTCATCTCAGTAAACATACCATAATTACTTGGAAATATTAAAACACACACAATAAAAACACTTAAAAAGGCAACATAACCAAATATACTTCACAGTACATACGTAAAACACAAACAACAAAATTCGTTTACTGGTGCTAATTTTTGGAGTAATTTTCAAGCAAAACTAACAGAAACAAATTATTGTATTATATATAAAAATGTTCTTACAACATCTAAAAGTATCGTATAAGAATGTGGTGCAATGCAATTGACTCAGCTGTACACAAACGAAAGCAACAAAACAAAGATGGGAGAACAAAACTGATTTTGAGATACTGGCACTTTACAGTTAAGCAACGATGTCTCAAAATCAATATTCGCCGCCTCCAGGGCTCATGAAAGGAAAGTGTCTGTAACAATATAAGTAATATTAAATCTGTTATGAATGCACATATTCTGTTAATATAAATTGTTCACCTTACCTATTGTGAGAAAGGAACTGACAGAGCCACTGTTTTATTACATAAAAATGAGCGTCTAATAATTTTGAGTACAATCAAATACGTCCATGCTTTCTAAGAAGGACTGTTGATAATTCCATTGTTTCTTCATAGTCACTTGCCGATGCCAGAAAAACAAGTCTAGAAGTCACAGGATCAATACCCACTATATCACGTTCTACAACACATGTTCACTTTATGTTAGTTTTTCTGCTTAATATGTTTAATTAATGCGACATTTCATATTAGTATATTAGATACATAAATACTAATAAATAATAAAATTCATTTTAGAATTTGTACTGTCACTTAGTTATGCAACGGACTTGTGAATTTAAAAGATTAATGAAGTAATGCCCAATTTCATAAACCTTTTTTAACGCTTTGATGCTGGGACCTTAAAATGGCTGTCCTTCATCCTAGCTGGGACCTTTTTGTATTAATTTAAAATACTGTAGTTTCTACACCATACAGTAAAAATACATGTCACCTTATATCTTGTAATAGTACATATCTTCACAATAAAGTTAACAACAAAAGATAAAGAATGAAGCACTCATAAACTAACACCAGAACACCTAAGAAAGGAATGATAACTGAGTAACTGTGTACAAAGTATTATATAGGTTCAAGAACTCAATAAAACAATTAATGTAATTAAGTCAGTAAACCAAAGAACAATAAGTAGTGATAAAGAAGAAAGCATAGAAGACAAATTAGTAACGTGATAAACCCAATAGATATGGTAAGTGAGAGGTATAAACAAGTCTAACAACGAAACCACGAATTAAAATAAAGACATGCTAAGCAACAAGACAGTGAAGACCACATTAATTTCCAAATAACTTAAATGCATGAATAACTGAAAAGAAACAAAATTAACAAAAATAGCCATTTTTTAATAGAGGTCAGAATATTTCACCTCACAGAGTCCACCAATTAAATAAAAAGCCTTTTTCTATGTCAGACAATATATTACTTAAAGATAATTAATATTTTCAAGGAATAAAAAGAAATCGAAACAAAAAGGGAAATATTATCATGAATAAATCATTGGGAAATAGGGAAATAGAGAATGCAAATTTAGGAATTAAATAATGCAAATAACCTGACAAAACAATAACTGATGATGACAAATACCCAGAAGAGACGATCAAATGACAAAAAGTGTAAATAGTTATTAGTAGACATAAATATAATATACAAATGTTCAACTTAGTATGTAAGAAATAAGACATCGAGTATAGCCTTAGATTAAAACTATGAGGAGGTCTGCGAACCTCAAACAGTTATTTTATATAAGTGAACTACAGACTGTAAGTCATATAGAATTACAAATATAATAATATTGAACAATAATTGTAAAAATCAGGTAGTGTAACAGTGTAAAAAGGTGAGAACAACAGTGATAGGTTTTAAAAAGTACAAACAGTGTATAGTGTAAGTGAATAAACATATTTACAATATGAACATTGTATGAAACATGTAATTTATATGAAACAACAAGGTAACTAATATAGTGAAATAAAACCAAGGGGAAATAATTAAAAAATAAAGAATCTTCCGTTACAAACTTATAATATAATAGTGACGAAGATACAATAAGATTCTATGGAATCATATTAATTATAAATTGTGAAATCGAACCTGTGACCCATAAACGTATCATTGCCAAGACCTGAAATGAATGAATTAGTGTTCTAATAAAAAGAAAGGTATTGTTGGAAAAATATTGAAACCAGACAGAACATGTCAGTTTTACTGCTGGATTTTATACAAATTAAAGACAGATACGAGACGAAATAATACAGAAAAACTATGGAAATAACTAAAAGAAGGATGTTTTAATCGATGGCACAAAAAACTTGAAGTCCAGGAGCGAAGGATCAAGAAATAAGCTTGTAAAGAAAACTCCAAGATTGGTGAGATTACTCCAATGATCAACCAAGATATTTGAAAACATTTTAACATTTAAAGACCGAGTTACAGCGATATACTATCACAAAAACAATAAAAACTTTATAATAGTGAATACTAATTGTATACAAATAATAATTATTATTAAATTATTTTACCTTAATCCGTCACTGTGACCGCTTGGTTTCTGTCTTCTTACGCGTTTCAGATTAAACTTAATCCATCATCAGAGTAAAAAATCCGTCAGTTATGACTTCGTTAAAACATTAAAAGGAGACATTAAAGTACATCTATGTATATATTATACAAACACAGCGACGTATGCGGATGTGAGTGCGCACTCGACACCGGTTGAAGACGTACTCTTCAACCGGTGTCGAGTGCGCACTCACATCCGCGTACGTCACTGTGTTTGTATAATATATACATAGATGTACTTTAATGTCTCCTTTTAATGTTTTAACGAAGTCATAACTGACGGAATTTTTACTCTGATGATGGATTAAGTTTAATCCGAAACGCGTAAGAAGACAGAAACCAAGCGGTCACAGTGACGGATTAAGGTAAAATAATTTAATTATAATAATTGTGACGCGGATACCAGTACAATGACTTTAAAATAATTATTAGTATTAAGAGTTTCTTTTTCAATTGTTCATTTGTTCTTTTGTATGATCCAAAGAACCCACAGATACACAACATACATCAACAACCACTAATTACCAAACATTATTTATAAATATTATGTTTTATGATATGTTTACGATTTGTACTATAATTTGACATGACTAATAGATGAACCCTGAGATTGAGATTTTGCATGCTCTACAACAGAAATGAGTTTCGAAAAGAGTAAATAAAAAATAATTGAATGTAACACAAGACCGAATAAGGAGTTGATTATTTTTTTATAACATAAGAGTTACTTTTTACAATCTTTATAAAAATCTTTATAACGATACAAACACAGACACTGACACATACAACAAAACAGGAGTATACAAATTAAACTGTAGTGATTGCAAACATTTCTACATAGGCCAGACGGGAAGATCTTTTTCTTCAAGATTTTCAGAACACATAAAAGCCCTCTCTAATTACTATATACACTCCACATTCGCCATGCACATACAGACTGAAAACCACAACTACACCAACATAGAAAGCAACCTGGAAATACTACACTACTTACCAAAAAGTAGGAAACTCAACACGGCTGAACAGTATGAAATATATAAATACCACACACTACAACCAAACATACTAAACGACCAACTATACTTCAAATCACATGTACTATTTGACACAATCATACAGAAACCAAACAATACTTTGAATCCCAGCGCCAACCCTCTTCCACCAACTACCCCCCACACATACCAGCAACCTGAAAAAATACGTTACAACTGTTTCAAGACATTCTGTATTTAAACCTCGCTGAAGAAGGTGAATAACACACCGAAACGTACGAGGACTTTAAGAAACGTAAGTGTTCACAAGGAAAGTTACAATTTATCACTAGTATAAAAATCTGTTTAAAATGTAATGTGCTGAAAATTGTCCGCAACACATGTAGTTAGTAAAAACTTATGTTGTTGTTATTATTATTTCTTATAAATACATTAAACATATTGTCATGTGATGTTTCTACTATAATCAGTTATGTAACTTTTTTTTAGTGAAATAATTTAAAACATTTTAAGTTTTTCTGTTTTTCCAGGTAAGAATTTTTACCTGTAACATGTGCTGAGTTTTGGTGTTGTTACGTCAGGTGTCTTTGCTAACCAAATCTAGTGGATGATTTAAATATTGTAAGAACATGTTTTGTTTTAAAACAGCTCTAAATATGTATTTACACACAGTTCCACAAAGAAACACAGTGAAACTGTAGGACGCTGACTGACGTCAGTCAGCATTTTCAAAGGACATCAGTTGACAACTGACGTCCATCGGCATCAAAGTGTTGACTTCCTTCCTAATGAAAAGTCTATCAATAAGAATTGTATTTTAATGGTCTCTAACTTAGTGAGCATTTCATCAGTTCCATGCTCTTTCCATTACTTAACATTTGATAAAAACGAATACACATTAGGAAAATTGTCAATGGTGCTCTTACTGGTATTGGAAAGTCTGTTATAACTTTAACCGTGTGGACATCATAATATTACAATGCAAAATTTTTGGTGTTTTGGTGAACGCCATAATATTATGATGTTAAGTTTCTCGTCATTTTCAACGAATGTTCAGTGTGTCTTATATTTATGCTGAAGAACAACACCCAGCAAAAAAAAAAACCTGGGGATGGGTTGTACTTAGTTAGTTTACATGAAACATGAAACACAACAGAAATGTTCACTGACTTATTTTGTTCACATTTCTTCCAGTAGATGGGAAAGCTATGCAGTACAATTGATACTGTTGAAGCAGAACTACAAAGTTGTCACATCTGGCGTTAGCATCAAACACTACAGTCGCATTGTTTTTTTATACTGTATCAGGTTGTAAACTTAACAAAAATGAACAAAAATCATCTATTGGGGTGTGTGAAGCTGAATCGGGAAATGGAAGAACTCAGAAGTACAGTGGTATTTATTGGGAAGCTAGCTACCAAATGGGTTAAATGTACCAAGGGGGAGCCATTGGAAAACAAAGTGTATTTTTTATTGTTTTATTTAATATATTTTGTGTTGTTGTAGCATAAAAATTGTAATATTGCATATCTGAGTAAATAAAAATTAGGACAATTGTGGAAATTAGTAGCGAGAGTAAAGACAATACTACTCATTCATGCCCAGATTTCATTTGTCACAATTAAAGATTTTTTTAATTTTTCATACACAATAGTTTTAATATACCGTAGTGTAAAGAAGTAACTTTGAATATTATGTGTGTTTTCCATAATGGAAATATCAAGCTCTTCAATCTGTTCTCTCATTTTCTAACCTCTCTAGCCAGGTGGTTGTCATCCCCATTTCATTTGTTTACATGTATCAGTTTACTGTACTGATTTACATACCGATATAACGTAAAATATCTGTACATAAACAATTTCTTCATTTAAAATTTTTAATTATAATTTATTTAGTCGTGCTATATACCACCTTACTTTTTATTTCAGGTGATGGTTAAAATGAAAAAAAAATTATTTTATTTTCACAAAAACAGTTTCTAAACAAACATAATTCAGAAACACAAAAACTTATATAAAATATATAATTACCTTAATATCCACTTTAGTGATACACAGTTTCGTCACTGATGACGCGTTTCGGGACTAAGTCAGTTGTGTGACGATCGCGGTTGCGGGTGAACGCATGCGGGAGCTCCAGCCGTGGTTAGCAAAACTTATTACATGCGATTTGTAATTTATTTTATTTATTTTTGACTTGACCAGTATCATGGTCGTGATTTTAATATTTTAGTTTATTAATTATGTGTATCTGAGGATGGGACTTAGTCCCAAAACGCGTCATCAGTGACGAAACTGTGTATCACTAAAGTGGATACTAAGGTAATTATATATCATATAATAAGTGATACGGTACGCAAAAAATAAGTAACTTATATAAAAGCAACATACACCATTTTAAAGATAAAATAATGACAAATAAGAAGACACAATAAACAGCTTAATACAGGTAAAGATGTACATTACATGGTACACCAAATATATGAAAATTTTCTAGAAAATAGCCTGCCACAGAATGGAAGGGGACAAGAATTAGCCGCTTGCACCCTTCCACCCTCGAACAACTACATGTAGTGAGGTTTCTGAAATACTTGTTTGTTAAGTATTTTTGTTTGTTTGTTTGTTTGTTATATTTCTTTATTTCAGAATGAGTGTTGAATTGTCTCCAAAGCCACAGAGCATTCATTACACATATTCAGATGTTGCGGTGGACAATAGAAATTTTGCTGCTTGATTGTGTCAACACCAAGGTCAGATGAATGGCAGGCGTGGCTTCAGTAAATGAGAAAATGCAGAAGCGGCAATTTTGTTGGGAAGGAGGGAAGGACATGTTCAGCACAGAGGACCTGACACTGTCATAAACTTAGCATATCACCTGAAAGTTGATGGTAAAAAGACACACGTACTAAGTGTGATGTACAGACACTACAAACGCTGATATTTGGAGTAAAAAACTGAGCACAGAATGACAGACTGCACTAAATGGCATTCATTGATCTGGAAAGAGGACCCCATTTCTGGAACGGAAAAATGCTAAAAAAAAAGAAAATTTATGGTCAATTCAGCTTCAAGAAAAATATGACCATCAACATCATCAAAAAAAAGTGAACCCAGACAACTGATATGCGGTATAAAAATACAGCCCAAGAAATAGGTTTAATATTTACATAAACTTATCAATTTGCATTTCTTCATTCTTGTCTTGCCTACCTGTTTTGTCCTTAGATTTAGGCCGTGGTGTAGGTAATGTGCTGGGTGTATTGTCTGTGTGGAAAAACATGACAGAAATTGCTGCATCATAACGTCTGAACATGTCCAGAACTCCGGATATGTCAACATCTGTTATCAAGTCACAACTGACTACCACAACATCTGACTGTAACAGAAGAAAATGTTGCATTCTTCATTAAACATGTCAACTTAGCTCAGAAATACAAAAGCACCCAATAATGTGCCTGAAGTAAAAATCTGACCCAGTATTTTCTAAATTATTCTTTTGAAACACCGCCCCTCTGATAAAAATCTGGTCAGAAGTTTACTCAGAACAACTCAGTCCCTGCAATTCATTTACTTCTATAATCACAGATAGTACCTATCAAACAGATGGGTACACATTAATATTGAATATATTTGCAGGAGAATATAAATCTAATCATATAAAATTATGTATGGATGGACGATTTGTGTTCTTAATTTCATACATTAATTTTATTTTCATTTAAATCTGTTAAGTTTACAAAGTTGATTTTATTTTGATAAACTTTCTACTCATTGTGACATTAACAGCACAAATCAATTAACATGAATTTATGGTTCATATATTCTGTTCTTTTACTTTCAAATCATAGGGATTATATGTAAAGATATGTGGGCCCAAGAAGTTATTCATTTTGTATTCAGTATAAGGAATTATGTAAATTTTTGAACTTACTTTAATGCGGCTACTGTCCTGTAGAAATCTTAAGGCATCAGCTGTACCCCAGTCTTAACCCGATGGAATGCCCACCACTTCAATCTTGAGTTTGAGGCCAGTTCATTCAAGAGCAGACTGCACTTCAATTTTTACTGATTCTAGTACAACTACAATAACATCTGCAGAAAAAGTTTTACAATAAACATAAGTTCAAAAGTATTTCAATAAATCATAAATTACCTTTAATCAATATTTCTATACCTACACCAAATGCTTATATATTTTTGATATATAATTCTGAAGATGCTGACACAAACAATTACTAACGGCTAATTCCTACATGAATTACACGTTATCTTAATCGAATTCATAGTAAAAAAATATGATCTACTTATTAGCACAACTATGGTGTTTAAAAATGCTATGTTTTCATACTTTCTTAGGTTACCTCGAAATCCATATGTCTCCAACATTTGCAAAGGATACCAAATCATAGGTTGATTTCCAACGGGTAATAAACATTTTACTCTTCTGGCGGTAATCTCCGTTATTCTTGATCCCTTCCCTCCAGCCATTACAACGGCTTGGAATTCTCGTACCCCCATATTTTAACAAAACTAATAATTCCTAACCTCTTTCAACAAACTGACGCAAACCATTCACAACACACGTTTCACAACACATGTGAGGCAAAGTCTGTGCACAGTGTTGCCAGTATTTGGCAAAAAGTGTGTCCAAACCTGAAAACTTAACTACATTTTAATTAATTCCACAAACATAAAATTCAAAAATATGAAGTCACTTAGAAATCAATTATATATCATTTAAAAAGGTTCATGTATAAATATTTAAATAAATGTTTCATGATCATTGTCACTTTGCCATAGCTAGAGGGAGTAATCTCCCTATATCAGAACACACGCACACAAAATAAACACCATTTTAATTTCTTGGATTTCGTTGTCCATGACGTGTCCGTTACTTAACTAAATATCACTATAATATTGACGACTCGGAACACAAAGTTTTTTATAAGCAAAAACGTAAAGTTTTACCTTACAGCCTAAACCGGCTTTCACCTATAGAAGGCTTCATCAGAGGCTGTCGTTAGTAGCGCTGCTCGTCTTGTTGTTGGCGACGAGAAAGTGTTTCGAAAGATTGAAGCTGTGTGTGTGTGTGTGGTGAGATGTGTTCGAATAATGCGTGCGATTTGAATTGTGTCTGTTCGTTTAGGATGTCGTTTTTATTTGTTTTTGTGTGTTTGTATATTTCTAATTGTTCTAGAGTGTCTAGTTTTCGGCCTTTTGTGTGTACGTGTAGTATGTTCATGTTATTGTCGATGTTTTTATATGTGTGGTTTGCTTCAATGAGGTGGTTTGCGAAGGTAGATTCTGTAGTGGTGTGGAGTGCTTTAGTGTGTTCAATGTATCTCTGTTTGAAGCTACGTCCTGTCTGGCCTATGTAGAATTTACTGCAATTTGAACAATTTAGTTTATATACACCGGGTAGATCGAATTTGTTTTGTGCTTTGGGCATGCGTTTTGATAGTGTGTGTTCTGTTTTGTTAGTAGTTTTGTAAGCGATTCTGTATCCTGCTTTTTTGAATTTGTGGGCAATTTTTTCTGTTTGTTTGTTGATGTATGTTAGTGTTATGAATTTGTTGTTTTCTGTCTTTGTCTGTTGTTTGTTTTGTGTTTTGTGTAGGAGTTTACTGACTATTGTTCTGTCATAACCATTAGATTCTGCTAGATATTTTATCGTGTTTAGTTCGTCTTTGTAGTCTATTTCATCTAAGGGGATGTTGTTAAGTCTATGTATCATGGTTCTAAAAGCAGCTAGTTTGTGTTGTATTGGGTGATTGGAGGTGTTGTGTATTAGTGTGTCAGTTGTAGTTGGTTTTCTGTATATACTGAATTTGTGCCTGTGTTCTAGTTTTGTGATGGAGAGGTCTAAGAAGTTTATGGTATTGTTGTGTTCGTATTCGGCAGTGAAGGTTATGTTTTTATGTATTTTGTTTATGTGCGTTAGTAACTGTTCACATTGTCTTTTGTTTCCCCTGTATAGTATTAGAATGTCATCAACGTATCTATGCCAATATAGTATTTTATGTGAGTGTCTGTCATTGTTTGTGAGTATTTTTGTTTTTTCTAAGTGTTGGAGGAAGACTTCTGCTAGAATGCTGGATATGGGGGAGCCCATGGGTAGGCCGTCGTTCTGTGTGTAGTATTTATTGTTGTAAGTAAAGTAGTTTTGTTTTGTGATAATGTTCAGAGTTTCTGTTATTTCATTGATAAGTTCGTCTGGTGTGTTGTTCTGTTTGAGTTTGTTTTGTAGGATGGTGATTGTTTCAGGTATGGGGATGTTTGTGTACAGGTTTTTAATGTCAAAGGAGGCTAATGTGGCGTTATGGGGGATGTGTATGTCTTTTATTTTTGTTACTAGGTCAGTGTTGTTTTTTACTGCAATGTTGTTGTCTATTTGTGTGTGTTGTCTAATAATTTTGTCTAGATATTTTGCCAGTTTGTGTGCAGGGGCATTACGGTAGTTGATAATGGGGCGGATCGGAATGTCTTCTTTATGGATTTTGGGAAGCGCTTGGAGTGTAGGTGCTGATGGTCGGATTTGTTTCATGTAGGGCTTTTGTTTATGTGTCATAATGTGTTTGGCTTTGTTGTTACAAACATAACAACCAAACACTAACAAAGCTCATAATTGACACAGAAACAAATATACAAAACACAGCACCAGAACATCAAGACACATTAAGACATAATATAAACAACACAATAGGAGTACATAAGACACCAGACAACAACAACCACAACTCAGAAATACACACAGCCATCAAACTGAGGGAAAAGGCACACAAACACAACATCACATTTGTAAAAGCTGACAAAGGCAACACGACTGTAATTATCCCCACAGACAACCTACACAAAAAAGTACAAGACTTCATAGAACAGAACAACATCACAGAACTAAAACACGACCCCACCGACAGATACCAAAACTCAGTAAAACAAATAGTCAACAAAGCCAAACACATTATGACACATAAACAAAAGCCCTACATGAAACAAATCCGACCATCAGCACCTACACTCCAAGCGCTTCCCAAAATCCATAAAGAAGACATTCCGATCCGCCCCATTATCAACTACCGTAATGCCCCTGCACACAAACTGGCAAAATATCTAGACAAAATTATTAGACAACACACACAAATAGACAACAACATTGCAGTAAAAAACAACACTGACCTAGTAACAAAAATAAAAGACATACACATCCCCCATAACGCCACATTAGCCTCCTTTGACATTAAAAACCTGTACACAAACATCCCCATACCTGAAACAATCACCATCCTACAAAACAAACTCAAACAGAACAACACACCAGACGAACTTATCAATGAAATAACAGAAACTCTGAACATTATCACAAAACAAAACTACTTTACTTACAACAATAAATACTACACACAGAACGACGGCCTACCCATGGGCTCCCCCATATCCAGCATTCTAGCAGAAGTCTTCCTCCAACACTTAGAAAAAACAAAAATACTCACAAACAATGACAGACACTCACATAAAATACTATATTGGCATAGATACGTTGATGACATTCTAATACTATACAGGGGAAACAAAAGACAATGTGAACAGTTACTAACGCACATAAACAAAATACATAAAAACATAACCTTCACTGCCGAATACGAACACAACAATACCATAAACTTCTTAGACCTCTCCATCACAAAACTAGAACACAGGCACAAATTCAGTATATACAGAAAACCAACTACAACTGACACACTAATACACAACACCTCCAATCACCCAATACAACACAAACTAGCTGCTTTTAGAACCATGATACATAGACTTAACAACATCCCCTTAGATGAAATAGACTACAAAGACGAACTAAACACGATAAAATATCTAGCAGAATCTAATGGTTATGACAGAACAATAGTCAGTAAACTCCTACACAAAACACAAAACAAACAACAGACAAAGACAGAAAACAACAAATTCATAACACTAACATACATCAACAAACAAACAGAAAAAATTGCCCACAAATTCAAAAAAGCAGGATACAGAATCGCTTACAAAACTACTAACAAAACAGAACACACACTATCAAAACGCATGCCCAAAGCACAAAACAAATTCGATCTACCCGGTGTATATAAACTAAATTGTTCAAATTGCAGTAAATTCTACATAGGCCAGACAGGACGTAGCTTCAAACAGAGATACATTGAACACACTAAAGCACTCCACACCACTACAGAATCTACCTTCGCAAACCACCTCATTGAAGCAAACCACACATATAAAAACATCGACAATAACATGAACATACTACACGTACACACAAAAGGCCGAAAACTAGACACTCTAGAACAATTATAAATATACAAACACACAAAAACAAATAAAAACGACATCCTAAACGAACAGACACAATTCAAATCGCACGCATTATTCGAACACATCTCACCACACACACACACAGCTTCAATCTTTCGAAACACTTTCCGTCGCCAACAACAAGACGAGCAGCGCTACTAACGACAGCCTCTGATGAAGCCTTCTATAGGTGAAAGCCGGTTTAGGCTGTAAGGTAAAACTTTACGTTTTTGCTTATAAAAAACTTTGTGTTCCGAGTCGTCAATATTATAGTGATATTTACCATTTTAATACTTAAGAATACGTTTGTAATTTAATTTTTGTTGATTAAAAAAATTGTATCTCTCTAACTATAAACTATATATAGGTGCTAGTTACTATATAATATCAGCACTTACACATTTATCAGCACATTTTCTATCAGCACTCCCAAATTTAATTAAGATATTATTCACAAATATCTTAAACAAGTAGGTTATATTAAGAGTGTACTCAACGTGCTTTTCATATATAAATCTGACGAGCTTACGTTTATACTTTTACGTAAAATAACTACGTTATATCATAAAACTGTATCATAGTTTCTGTCGATACAGTTTTTACTCGAGAAATATGTGCAAAGCAAACTAATGACATAACTTCTTGTAGTAGAAATCTTATATAATTGTGCTAAATATAATACTATATATGTACAAAGAAACTAGAAACTTGGAGTTGCTACTGTAAAACAGTTGAATGAATTAAAATTTAGAATCCTACACCTAATCTAATTTAGGAAGCATTGTTTATTGCCAAGCGTAAGCGTTTTCCTGGTTTAGCGTCTTGCGTCTTGTCAAAGAGTTGTGGTATAATTGTCTTGTTTCACTGAAGAAAATTATAGTGTAAGTATTGAAAATAAATTAAATACACATTTAAGCAGCTGAAAACAAAATCTAACTCTGTAAAATCCATGAGTAGACATAACGCATTTTGTTAGCGTCGGGTAGGTCAATCGTTATCTAACGCCATTGTGCAGATTTGCAGAAATTGGGTAAAGATAAATTTCTTGTATAGACAATCGTTTCTCTTCGTAAAATAATACGGCTGTCATTAATTTTCAGGTACTCTTTAAAATTTATATAATAGTTCTGAGCCTTGCGACGACTAAGTTGCTTCAAAAACGTGTTGATCGACTTGCGCAATCTGCTTTGTTCTACAAATGGTAGGTAGCCTAAGAAAAAACTTGAGTTGTAGGAAATCAATAATGAATGTTTTACTAAACGTCATGCGTACGTTATGATTTTAGTATTTTTGATAATAGTTCCGATGGACACCCTTGTTTGGAAAAGCCACGAAACCTAAAAAAAAAAAAAAACGTTTTTTGTGTTTCTACGTAAACTACAGGTCAAGCCTAGGTGCGGAAACGAAAAACTGAACTTTTTATTTGCAAGTTGCGAAAAAAAATTCAAACTTATAGCAATACAACACTGAAACACAATAACGTACCTTGTATAGTGTATTCTATTATTCATATTCGATGCAGACTAACGTTACAATTTAATAAATATTTACTCTCGTAGTCTTCATGCTGTTTGTAAATGCAAGTACCACATGAAAACTCGGTTGTGCAGAAGATCACATCAAATTTTCTGTTACTGAGGTAGTAAAAATACTGACTCGAGCACAGGTATGCCTTCATTTGCTAGTATGCAGAGATTAGATGTTAGACAAATGATATATGTAACGTATGAGTATACTGTAGATATATATACCACTTGGAGTCGTTAAGTTATTAATGACTTGAGAATTGTGTAATAAGGTTTGAGGGGCGAAGCCCTGAAGATGGGTCGGTATAACTCTGTGAGGCTCGCTGAGCGGCACCCTGGTGCCGTTGGACATTGCAGCATTGAGCATAAACATAAATCGTAACTCCATTACAGGAATTTTCTTTTCTTTTTCACAAATACAGTCAATTGATAATGGACATTTACATGCGTCTGGAGTTTTTTTGCATGTACATTCTATATTGATAATACATTTACATGCGGCAATGTCAAACAGGGAGGATGCGTTTATCTTAAACTGCACAATTTTTTCTTTGTATGTTGTTTTATCTTTGTCACGGCAGTATGACTTTCTGAGCTTATAATATGAATCATGGTAAGCATTAATAAGCTGAACTACTCTGTAGTCAGTCACAGTTGGGATGGATGATTTGTCGTACAAACACTTAACTTTATTTGCTACTATAGCGGCAACTTTTGAGAAACTTACCCTCTTATTATTAGTTTCACATGTTAAGTTAAATCTCTCTTGAAAGCAGCAGCGGAGAACATCTTCATGTGTTGGTAGCCTATTTCCTAATAAATCTCTTGGATTACCAAATATAGGACATTCAATATCTTTTCTAGTTATTATGCTAACTTTTGAAATATTCATTATATTAGCAATCACTCATCATCATCACAAAACCACGAAAACACAACCGCACTTAAGTTTGAAAATGCACTACAGTACGATAACGTCACTAAAACAACGCTCTAATGACAGTGGCAGATTGAACTCAGGGGCACAAAACGCACACACAGGTTGTAACACGTAATATTCAGTCAAAAGAGGTACAGGAATGGGGCGTGGCGGCCGGACGTGAATTGCGGCGAGCGGTAAAATAGTCTCAACCAGGCGATTTTCGAGCCTACTGCGCGAACGGTTAATACTAAAATATCAACTATTTCTTTGCTGAAATATACTACTGGGACCCTCAACTAAACAAAACGCGCTATAGCATTTTAAAAATAATTATGGTAATTGTAAAACAAATTTTGAAAAATATCTGATTTTGTCAATTTTTACAAACTTCAGCGGTGATGCGCGAACGGAAGATATCAACCGATATTTTTTTTCTTTGTCATTTTCTTTCTACATACCACAGGACACGTTTAAGCACTATAGCGTTTGAAAAAAAAAAAAAATTATTTTTTTTCGACCCACCCTACTATACAAGCTTGAATGCGATAAATTTTATATAGGACAAACGGGGAGACGATCAGCCGAACGTTTTAAGGAACACATACCCAAAAGTGATTTCTCGAAAACAAGATCTAGTTTCTGCAGATTCTGATTGTACTACACTCAAAACATGAAAAAAAGTAATTTTTCGAAAAGTGTCTGTCTGTCTGTAGATTTTTTTTTCTATGGCAAACGATAACAGCTGCAAATTCAAACAGAATCAAATAATTTTTTGCATACAGCCCTGATTTGTAGAGTACTCAAGACCTATTGTTTTTGGTGAAGATCGGTTAAGGGAAAGGGGTAGTTTACGTGCCACGTTTTTTGTTTTAACAAGGGTATTTTCTATGGCAAACGATAACAGCCGCAAATTCAAACATAATCAAATAATATTTTGCGTACAGTCCTGAATTGTAGAGTTCTCAAGACCTGTTGGTTTTGGTGAAGATCGGTTAAGGGAATAGGGTAGTTTACCTGCAACATTTTGTTTTAACAAGGGTAATTTTTCTTATGACGAACGATAACTGCCGTACATTAAAACAGAATCAACAACTCTTCTGCATACCGTTTTGAATTATACAGAACTCAAGGTCTGTTGATATTGTTGAAGATCGGTTAAGGGAAAGGGGTAGTTTATCTGCAACGTTTTTTGTTTAAACAAGGGTATTTTCTATGGCTAACGATAACAGCCGCAAATTCAAACAGAATCAAATAATGTTGTGCATACAGCCCTGATTTGTAAAGTACTCAAGACCTATTGTTTTTGGTGAAGATCGGTTAAGGGAAAGGGGTAGTTTACCTGCAACATTTTATGTTTTAACAAGGATAATTTTTTATATGACGAACGATAACTGCCGTAAATTCAAACAGAATCAACTACGTTTTTGCATACCTTTTTGAACTAAAGAGAAACTCGAGGTCCGTTGATTTTGTTGAAGATCGGTTAAGGGAAAGGGGTAGTTTATCAGCAACGTTTTATGTTTTAAAAAGGGTAATATTTTATGACAAACGATAACTGCCGAAAATTCAAAGAGAATCTAATAATTTTTTGCACACTTTCCTGAGTTGTAGAGAACTCAAGGTCTGTTGATTTTGGTGAAGATCGGTTAAGGGAAAGGGGTAGTTTACCTGCAACATTTTATGTTGTAACAAGAGAAATGTTTCCATGACGAACGATAACTGCCGCACATTCAAACAGAATCAAATATTTTTTTGCATGCATCCCTGAATTGTAGAGGACTGAAGGTCTATTGATTTTGGAGAAGATCGGTTAAGAGAAAGGGGCAGTTTACGTGAAACATTTTATAATTTAACAAGAGTAAAGTACTTAATTTTTATAAATAAAGTATCCTGATAAGAAGCTCATAATAATCCACTGTAGAAACTTACATGAAATATCTATAAATGAAGAGGTTAGGTGAACGGGGTGGGCATAATTTTCTATTATTAAAAATTATAGTTGAAGGTGGAGGGGAGAATTTTTTATGTGTACTACGTTATCGGCAACAAAGAAGTAGTTTTTGTTAAAATTGCTTCCCGGGCTGTTTAGCTGTAGTCCAATGTTTTCTGCAAAACCAGACTTTTCGGCAGTGCCATCGACTGCCATCATCGAGTGCGAAAACGTGAGGTGGTATACGTTAGTGACCACAGTACTGTGGTTAATGCTGAAGCAATAAGTAGAAAGACGTAGTTTCTATGGAAATATTTCGTTTCAAATATGATTTTAAATATAAATCTTAGAACATGGAAGTCATGTATGGTTCTCCATACCGATATTTCGAAAAGTGTGTGTGTGTAGATTTTTTTCTATGGCAAATGATAACAGTCGCAAATTCAAACAGAATGAAATAATTTTCTGCATACAGCTCTGAATTGTAGAGTACTCAAGACCTATTGTTTTTGGTGAAGATCGATCGGTTAAGGGAAAGGGGTAGTTCACCTGCAACGGTTTTTTATCAAGGGTAATTTTTTTCTATGGCAAACGATAACAGCCGCAAATTCAAACAGAATCAAATAATGTTTCGCATACAGCCCTGAATTGTAGAGTTCTCAAGACCTGTTGGTTTTGGAGAAGACCGGTTAAGGGAAAGGGGTAGTTTACCAGCAACATTTTATGTTTTAACAAGGGTATTTTTTGTATGACGAAAGATAGCTGCCGTAAATTCAAAGAGAATCAAATAATATTTTGCATACGTTCCTGAATTGTAGAGAACTCAAGGCCTGTTAATTTTGGAGAAGATCGGTTAAGGGAAAGGGATAGTTTACCTGCAACATTTTATGTTGTAACAAGAGAAATGTTTTCATGACGAACGATAACTGCCACACATTCAAACAGAATCAGATATTTTTTTGCGTGCATTCCTGAATTGTAGAGGACTGAAGGTCTATTGATTTTGGTGAAGATCGGGTAAGACAAAGGGGTAGTTTACCTGAAACATTTTATGTTTTAACAAGAGTAAAGTACTTAATTTTGATAAATAAAGTATCCTGATAAGAAGCTCATAATAATCCACTGTAGAAACGTAGATGAAATATCTATAAATGAAGAGGTTAGATGAACAGGGTGGGGGTAATTTTCTATTAATGAAAATTATATTTGAAGGGGGAGGGGAGAATGTTTTATATGTGTACTATGCTATCGGGAACAAAGAAGTAGTTCTTTGTTAAAATTCCTTCCCGGGCTGTTTAGCCGTAGTCCAATGTTTTCTGCAAAACCAGACTTTTCGGCAGTGCCATCGACTGCCATCAGTGAAAATCGAGTGTGAAAACGTGAGGTGGTATTCGTTAGTGACCACAGTACTGTAGTTAAGTCTGAAGCAATAAGTAGAAAGAAGTAGTATCTATGGAAATATTTCATTTCGAATATGATTTTAAAAATAAATCTTAGAACATGGAAGTCATGTACTGTTCTCCATACCGATATTTTATTATAAACTAGCAAAATACCCGTGCTTCGCTACGGAGTTTCACGTTGTACGTAATTGTACAATTATTGCTCGCTTAATAGTATAGGATTAGATAGATTGTACAAATTCTCAACTCTTAGTTTGTCTATTTACACTCATAGCAACAGCTATTTATTATTTATTTCGAGCAAATCGTTAGAGCCATTTCCGAGAAAAAAAGGACATACATTTATTAATTAATTGAACTTCAAAATTTTCTCGACTATAAGAACCTGCAAACAATGAGGTTTTTTTTTCAATTTAAAACAATGATTAAAAACTCAGGACTAAATGTATTCGGGGTTTCCAGTAAACTGAGATGTCAACCACTTCATTTACCAAGTATGCAATTCCCGCGATAAATTTCAGTATTTGGTTTTTTGCCCCTTTGGAGTGAAAGTTTTTAAAACCGTTTCTTAGTGAGAACCTAAGACAGGGTTCATACGCGTCCTGGAAAACCTGGAATACCTGAAATTTGATAAATGTCCTGGAATACCTGGAAATGTCATGGAATTTTCTGATTTGTCATGGATTTTTGTTTTTTGTCATGGAATTTTCTTCATATTATTGCTAAGAGTTGAAAAGGATGTTTTTTCACTCACGTCCTAGAAAAATTATGTTTTCTTGTATACAAGTTAATTGACAGCAGTTCATGTGCTAAATATGGGAGGATGGTTGGGTGATCAACAGAATCAAAGAAGCTAGTTTGTCAAAATATTTCCATTTGTTTTTACCAAAAAATTCTTGCAATGGCCTCAACAACCTTTTTTCAGCAATGTTTCCTGACAGTGAAATTGCCAAAAGCTAAGTGTTCATACTTACTTTGTTTTGGGATTGCACAGTACTTTAAAGACAAATTGTATCAACACATTTCTAAGTGTGAATTTTTCTCGTTGTGCTTTGATGGCAGTATAAACAAGTTTATTCAAAAAGATCAAGTAGATATTATCAGGTCTTGGGATGAAGAAGCGCAGATAGTAACAAGCAGATACTTGGATTCTCAATTTCTGGGACATGCCAAAGCCGCTGATTTAGTCAAAGCTCTTCAAGGGGCCATGGAAAAATTGAATTCAGCAAAGTTGCTTCAAATAGGTATGGACGGGCCAAATGTAAATTTAAAAGCATTGAAGGATCTTATTATGAATAGAGAAACCATGTACCCTGAATCAACCATGAAACCATGAACCCCCGGCTCATTGATATTGGTAGCTGTAGCATTCATACTCTTCACAGATCCTTTGAAGTTGGAGCTGAGCATACAGGTTGGGACTTAGCCACCCTCTTGAGAGCATTGTGGCAAATATTGAAAGATTCACCTGCTAGGAGAAGCGATTTCTTAGCTCTCAATGAAACTGGGTTGATGCCACTTAAATTTTGTGCTACAAGGTGGGTTGAGGATGTAGCTGTGAGTGACCGAGCCATAACAATTTGGCCTTCTGTAGTAAAGTTTATTGACTCTTATAAAGACAAACCACGGTCTGAGGTGGTGTCAAAATCTTTTCAGATTGTAAAAGAGGCAACTAAAGATCCTCTAGTAGTTGCCAAGCTTAGCTTCTTTTCTTTTGTAGGCAAACAAATGCAGCCTTACCTGAAAGGTTATGAAACAGATGAGTCTATGTTACGTTTCCAAGCTATTGATGTTTTGAAATTGCTCTACAACCTCATGTCTCTATTTGTTAAGAAGGACGTTCTTGATAAAAGTAATACTGATTTTGCTCTGTGTTCAGTTGATTTTGATAAAAAAGAAAATCTGCAATTCTCTAACAAAGTTGAGACAGGGTTTGCCATCAGAGAAATCTTAAGCAAGCTTTAGAAAGAAAAGAAAGTCAATGAAAAAGAAGTGTCGGTGTTTAAGTTGGAATGCCAAATGTTTTTGAAGGCTGTAGTAAAGAAAGTAATAGACAAGAACCCCTTGAAATATCCAGTCGTCAGATTTGCCAGGCGTCTCGAACCTAAGTCAATGGTAGTAGATAAATCAAAAACCATTGAAACTTTCACAAAATTACTACAAGAACTTCAGAAAAGAAAAATTATGCTCCCAATAAACTATGATAGTGCTCTATCTGAACTGAAGCTGCTTTTTACAGAATGCCCAATAACAGAGTTCAGCAAGTTTGAAAAGTCCAAAGACAGGATAGATTCCTTCTACTATGACGTCATTGGGGCTAAGAAACAATATTCCCATTTGTGGAAGGTTATTAAGATAGTCTTAACCCTCTCCTACGGACAGGCTTTGGTTGAACGAGGGTTTTCTTCAAATAAAGAAATAGTTGTGGAAAACTTCAAAGAAGAAAGTTTGGTAGTTCTTCGATTGGTGTGTGATGAATTGAAAAGTGTTGATTTACATGAAGTTCCTATTACCAAAGAACTTCTGTCATATGCCCGATCTGCGAGAATGAGATATCAAAACTATCTAGATGACCAAAAGAAGAAAGAGGAAAAAACCAAGAAAAGAACTTCAAAAACTGAAAAATTAAAGTCTATGAAGAAAAGAAAGTTGGATCTTGAAAATGCCATTGAGACAATGACAAAAGAAGCTGATGCAGTGGCACTGAAAGCTGAAAACAAGAAAGACTTTACATTGCTGGCTAAATCAAATTCTTTTAGGTTAAAGACAACTCAAATGGCAGCTGATGTTGAAAAAATAAACAAAGAGATTATTGAGCTATCCAAAGAATGTTAAGTTGTGCAATACTGTAGCAATTTAAGTACCGGTAGCCTGATATCTCCCTCCTTTAATTAAAGACTAAAATAACGTGATGTAGTTAAGTCGTTCTAGAATAATAAGAAGGGTACCTTTAAGATATTAAGATTTTAATTAAGATGTTTTTGAATAATAAACTTTCCCTTGGCCATACCCCATCCAGAAACAAAATTTCAATGACTTGCCCATTTTATCTTTTAAAGATCTTAGTTGTTATGTATGAATATAATAATTCCTGTAATTCTTGAGTCTTTCAGTTATATGTCAGCCAAACCAGTTTCCTATTTCAACATTAAACTCAATGCAATATTCTTATATTCAAAAATTAAAAAGAAAAGTTTGTAAAGTGCATTGAAATTTTGTTTTCAACCGGCCTCTTATGGTTGGGGATATTTTATAAAAAAAATATTTTTATTTTTGACTTAAAATAGCTTGACTGATATAGATGTATCTTAGGTTTGTATATAATTATATACAATGCAAGAAACAAAACTATTTATCATTAAATCTTTGACTTTGGGTATTTTGAATGTCGCGAGTGTGTATTTTGAGTGCCGCGAGTGTCCTTGAAAATCTAGATTTTGTCATGGAAATGTCCTGGAATTGTCATGGAAAAAATATTTGTTAAACCTGTAAGAACCTTGTAAGACCTATGATGAAGCTATGTTCAAAGTTTCATTGATATCCATTCAGTGGTTTCAGAGATATCGTGATCAGTGAGTCAGTCAGTGGTATTTGGCTTATATAGATATCTATATATATCTAGCCGATTTACCCAGCATTGCTCGGGTTCATAATTTATTCATAGGCTCATAGGCACCTATTCTTGTTCTAACGTTATATTACTTGTATACTGTATAATCTTCCGTATATTGTTACGTTCGCATTCTCACTGGAGGAATACTCTGTAGCGCACCTGTTTAAGAACATGTCATAAACTGTATTCTTATATCTGGAGAAGAATTCTGTTGCGCATGATGCTCCTGCTTGATTTCTAACTCTGGGAGAGTGCGAACAGCTAAATTAGTTTTCAATAAAATGTCTACAGTACTTGCACACGCTGCGTATTTAACTGTCGTTTTATAATTCATTGTGTTAATGTTGAAATAAGGCATTTGTTAAATTACTGTCTCCTAAACTTATTCTAACAATACAATACCTCTATAGACTTCAGCTTATCAATTTTTAAATTCAAATGAAGCAAGTGCATTTATATTGTCTGAACACTATGATCTGAATACATTCGCTATCAAAACTTTGTTTTTTATACTCGCTTATAACTTACTTCGATCTTAACTTATCCACTTTTAAATTCAAACTGAAACAACTCTGAATTCACACACTATTAAGAAGTTTCTTAAGATGCATACACCACCTTTGATATCATAACCTATATCTTTATTTATAAGAACCGTGGACTCTGGCCCTGCCGTCTTTCGCGGGATCCAAACTAAGACTTCCCGGGTTCCGTGGATGAACTCCGGGGAAGGCCCGTCGGACGACTCTCGCACTATTTCCTATGCGGGACACTTCCACCGATGCTATGGTAACCAGAATCTATTCTATTGGGTTGCCATAGTAACCAGATCTAATAGTTTTTTTAAGACCCAAAGGACCCCCCAGAGGATCGTATCGAAAAAACACCTGTCCTATGTTGGTTCTCCCGTTGCATAAAATATTTGTGCCAAGTTTGGTTGAAATCGGTCCAGTGGTTTAGGAGGAGATGTGGAAGACCCCAAAGGACCCCCCGAAGGATCGTATCGAAAAAAACACCTGTCCTATGTTGGTTCTCCCGTTGCGTAAAATATTTGTGCCAAGTTTGGTTGAAGTCGGTCCAGTGGTTTAGGAGGAGATGTGGAAGACCCCAAAGGACCCCATCGAAGAAAACGCCTATCCTATGTTGGTTCTCCCGCTGCGTAAAATATTTGTGCTGTTTGGTTGAAATCGGTCCGTGATTTAGGAGGAGATGTGGAAGACACCAAAGGACCCCATCCTTTTTCAGTTCCTTAATTCTACTGCTATGATTTTCAGTTGCTATCTTTCCAAGACCTCTCTGTAAACAACATTCCTGGTTTTCCTTTCTGGCTGGAGGATGACCAAGCTATCAGATGAACTGACTCTCGAGCACGCCACGTACAACTGGCCATGGGAGAAACAGTCGCTCCTGAGATCCACACCAGCCACTTATAAACTCTGTCCCTGCGCCTTATTAATCATCATAGCGTAACAAACTTTAACTGGGAATTGCAGACGTTTAAACTCAAAATGGTAATCTGATGGGATCATTGGAATTCGGGGGATGAAGACAGTTTCTCCCTGACTGACGCCTGTGAAAATCTGGGCTTCAATCACGTGCTTGTACAGATTTTTTACCTGAAGCCTAGTGCCGTTACAGAGTTTGGGTGGATTTAGATTGCGCAAAAGCATGATGGAGCACCAACCTTAAGGTAGAGGACGTGTGGTGGGATTCCTGGTGGATCGAGTGTGTGCAAAAACTACAGGATAATGGACCGCATCTTGTACCTCCACTACCGAGTCAATAGATTCATACTTCATGAGTTCATTAGGTAGCTTCTCTAGTAGAAAATTATTGATAGAATTGGCTGAATCGTTGGATGGAGTAAGAATAGCCCTTTCCTTGAGCCATGATATACAATCTGCACCACTCTGTTGAATATTACTTCCATAGATCTTGTCAGTCAGGCTTGTTAAATTTCTTACAACGGAGCAAAGATTATTCGGAATATTTATTTTTCCATCCTCTTCTAAAATCCTTCCATCCCCAATATCAAGTAATAATTTAGAAAACTCCTCTGCTCTCAAATCATGTTGAAGGTGGACACGCATGTTAACTCTTAAGGACAGTATTTTGACATTAGGCCATAAAATGGATGACTTTAGACAGGTCTTAAGTTCATCCGCACGTGTCCCTCGTGGAACAACGGGTAATGTTTGTCTGAAGTCACCAGCCAAAAGCACTGTAACTCCACCCATAAGGCTTTTGCGGTCTCTAATATCCTGGAGTGTTCTGTTCAGAGCCTCAACGCCTCTTTTATGAGCCATAGTGCACTCATCCCACACTATTAATTTAGCTTCACGATGCACCTGTGCCATATCACTCTGCTTAGAAATATTACAAAGTGCAGACTCAAAATGATTCAGGTTAAGGGGTAACTTGAATGCAGAGTGAGCAGTCTTTCCTCCTTCAATCAAGGTAGCTGCAATACCTGATGAAGCAACTGCAACTGCGATATTCCTTTTGCGCCTAACTGTGGCGAGCAACAGATTTATCAAGAACGTTTTCCCAGTGCCACCAGGAGCATCCAGAAAGAACAATTTCCCAGAATCACAATTAATACTGTGAACGATTTCGTCATAGGCATCTTTTTGTTCTTAATTTAATTTTGGAACATTTACAGCCACCGTTTCAGTCAACCGAACACAATCATAGGACAGTTCGTTCAGGTATTGATGGTTGCTGATAACTTCTTGCTGTCGTGATGGTGTTGGAAGACCGAACTCTTTGAGTGTTTTACCCGACATGGATATGACAGTATCCTCAAGAAGCTTAAGGCATTGGTTGTAAACAATGTCCTGGCCTAATTGGACGTCTCCGCGCTCTCTTTATATTTGCCTTCTAACATCTTCCGCAAGACTGTCTCGGTATTTTTCCCACAATTTTAGGGGGTCTGCCACTTGGCAGAATACTAACATTATGGCAAATAGCTCACAAATTTTATTAGGAGAGTCGGAGATAGAAGCTTCTTCAAGAGTACGGTCCCAATGGGCATCATCCTCCAGCAAGCCAAGTGCTCTACATGCCGCTTGAAATGTTGGCTGAACTACCCCTGCGATAGTTTTTAATGCAGTAAATTATACAGGACCGCGGATCTCATGTAAGAGGAGGCGTAAATAGTAGCACTCAGCATTGCCAGGATGGACAGTATATACTCTACCCAACACCTGATCTTTTTTTACCCCTGGATAGCCTGTCACAGATTTACCTTGCTTCCTCCTGCAGAATTGATTGCTTTTCCATACGCAGTAGGACGGAACTTCGCAATATAAAAGGGCCCTTGCGAAGGCATCAACTTTACACAGGTCAAAAAATCCCAAAAGTGTCGTTTTTGGAGTATTATTTGTCGTGTCAATGACATTGTCCTCCATAAAATAAACTCTTTGACCATTTTCTAGATGTACGGAAAGGTGCATAACAGGAGGAAACCTTTCATGAATAGGGAAGCAGAGAATGCGCCAGACTGCCTCAGAGCTGCTGATGTATCGTCCTGTTTCGTACCTTGTCACCTCGTCCAGATCTTCAACGGTGAACGCTGCTTGATCAGACCGTTTATTCACACACTTGCAGATATATTTGATTGATTTGACAGAGTTGCAATATTCAACATTTATGTGGGCTGAGAATGTGCGAGACAGGATGGGGTTGTACGGAACTACCCAGCGATTCTTGAGGTCAAGAATAACCTCATTGATTTTTACTGTAAATCCGCCGTCTGCCGGCGACTGTCTGCGATACTTAGGATAGCCATCCTCTCCTGTCTGAGTCTCTTTTAAGAATGGCCGTGGGTAATTCTTTGTACAGGCGCCATCCACCATGCATGGTGAGTTCCTGTTAAGCGGTCCACATGGTCCGTGAATCATATTTGTCTTGACAATCTCATGGAGGGCTAGATCTAGGTTGGGATCAGGTACTTCAGCTTTGATAATTTTATCTATGGACTCTGGCCTTATCTTCTCCTCCAACCACAGAAGGATATGAATGTGAGGGAGCCCACGCTTCTGCCACTCCACGGAGTACATGTGACACCTGGTAGGGCCAAAGATGTAACCTTTAGTGAGGAGTTTCGTCATATGCTTCACTTTTATGTTGAAAACCCTCGCTACTATGTCATGTCTAGCGTGAGATTTTTGGCCTTGTGTCAATATCTCTGTAATTTCCGGCCATTTTGGATTGCAAGTGAACGTAATAAACAGATCCGGTCATTCAAAATGGCGCACATACGTCATCGCGTCTTGAGTTTGCTCATGCATGTATCGGGGTCCTCCAGTGAAAGTGGACGGCAGCACAACCATCTTGCCTATTTCTGATAACTGGCCGTCCTTTCTACTCATGGCATCCTTCAGGTGGACATAATTCTCACTTCTCAGCTTTTTCTGGTTGTTACGTATCCAATTGAGTCTCTCAGTTTCAATTTTCGCATACATATCAACCAGAAATTGGTTGAGAAGGTTGCGAAACAGCAGTAGGTTGCATTGTTCACAATCACGCTCCATTATCCTGTAGCTGTAAAAGTCAGTAGCAGACACAGTTTTCTTGAGAGGAGCCTTTGTCTTTGGGTCGCGCTGTGGCATGTCTATAGAATAGCCGTCTTCTCCACGACAGAACATCAAAGGGTATTGAAGAGCATCATAGGCACGGTGCGTCTCACTGATTCGTATCAATCTATTGTCTCTGCTATAGAGAACGATATCTCTTTTATCAAAATCCTGGCCGACAATGAGAATTGCCACTTCTCTAGTTGTTGGAACATTGAAACGACCATGGTGTTCTCCAGAAGGCTTCATATTTGCTTTAATAACTACCTGAAACTCCTTCTGGTCCTTGGGAACAGAATCAACAGCAGCCTTAAAATCCAAAATATACTTGTTGTGTTCATGAAGTAATTTCTGCAGCTGGCTAACCAATCCTGGCTTGACGCCAGGGTATATTCCGCAACGGATATCCCTCTCTTTGTCATCATCACCAACAAAGTATATTTGGAGAAATGAAGGCTGTTGCTATATCCTGTGATAGACCTGGCCCTGTACTTTAAACGTTGGCATAAAGTTTCCTTCTTTTACCTCTTTGGCTCCAAAAGACGTCATTTGGAAGCATCCGTACTTCCGGGTAACAGGAAGAAAGTGCTCAGTCATTGCATGCTGGTGATTGAGGAGACTGTGTAAGGGTTCAGGATAGGGCTCAAGGAGAGGAAGCTGGACCTTACCATTATTGCAACACAAACCAGGAGTCTCATCCTTCCACTTCAGTGCACGGCACCAGTTACATGGTGACCGAACTCCAAGCTCAATGAACTTGTCCGTGGAATAATCTATTTCCGGTTCATATTGAAATCCGGATAAAAGTTTATCCCAGGTCAATAATCTATATGTGCTCTCTTTTCATTATATTTCGCAGAAGCTACTGGATTGATATGGGGGTTATTAGATGCATATTTTTTAACAGCCTCCCTATGAACTGTTGGATGACTTTTATTGTATTTTTTTACGGCCTCTCTATTAACGGATGAATTTCATTGTATTTTTTTATGGCCTCCCTATGAACTGTTGGATGACTTTCATTGTATTTTTTTACAGCCTCCCGGTTAACTGTCGGGTGACTATCAGTATATTTTTTGACTGCCTCCCTATGAACTTTTGGGTTGTTTTTGGCATATTTGGTAGCAGCTTCCCTTACTTGTTTTTTCCTGATTGCATTTGTAAACCTTTTTCTGCGTTTTTTCCTCTTTTCCCTTTGACTGATGCTACAGTCGAAGCAACAGATTCGTCTGAACTTGGACTGGAGAGGTCAACGTAAGGAGAGGATTGGGACTGGGAGACAGTGCAAGACAAATTCAGTTGACATTCCGCTGGGTTATTGGTATTCGGGGATTCGGACAAATTCAGTTGACATTCCGCTGGGTTATTGGTATTCGGGGATTCTAAGTTAACTGTATTATGTGTTGATTCGGCCAAGGGAATTAAAACATCAAAATGCCCTTCATTGAAATCTCCAGTGAACCGAATTCTTTTGACTCCCTGTAATGCCTCCCCAAAAATAGCAAGAATAGAGCCACCTTGAAACACCTGAAACTCATAAGGAAATATTTCTCCAGCAGCCTTGAGCTCGCAAGTAGTCCATATGTGTACGGCCTAGACATTTCGGCGAGGTACAGACGTTTTGTACCATAAGCAGCTCCAGACCGCTGGTGAGTAAAGCATTTGAACCTTTGCCAGTATTTGGACCTTTGGCCCTTGAAACGTCGCCGTGCACCAGATAGGACAGGGAGGAGAAGAGACACGCGCCGTCACCACTTATCTTTACTATTCGGTAAGGAATCTGTAATCCGTTGCTTATTATAAACTCAATTTCCTCGTCCATTTTCTACTTTCAAAATAGAACGTTTATTTAGCTAATAGGTATCAAAATTCGTAGCTGCTTACTTAGGTATTTAACTAAAAAAGCGAGAGTGCACAAACCGGTCAGACCGACTGACTTAGCGTAGCGTAGGTAATTGTTATTTTATTATATTTAACATAATAATGTTAAATTATTATTATTATTGTTATGTTAATGTTATTTTATTATATTTAGCATATTGGTCTGTATCAAACTTTACATAAATTATGTTAAAATTTGTATAATCTGTAATATTCAGTTGATTTTTTGACCGCTAGAGCGCAGACTATGTTTCTTCACTGACAAAAAAAAAACAAACACTATTTACTTAGTATGGCTATAATGTTATTAACCATGTATTATTAACCAAAATAATGAATTTACAGAGATGGTGCTGTTTCTAGTGTTTTAGATTTGTAGTTGAGGTGTAATTTAGTTAACTTGTAAACAGAAACGATCTCACCAAAAGGTTTTCAATGATGACGTCTGGATTGAGCTGATATTAGCAGAATTTTTATTGTTTGTTCATCGATTTTCTGGTGTGGATCAGTTTATTCCAATGGACATCTCGGATGTAGTGTCTAGTGCTGACTTGTTTTCTTAATTTAGAAGTGGTTAATTTATTTAACTTTTATAGGACATTACACTTTTTCATCTCACATTGAATTGCATTTAACAATTAATATTTCTTGTTAGTCAGTTACTCCTAGTAACCAATAAATGTTTATACTTTTTTATTAGGTAACCTAGATACCTTTTTGTAAATAGGCTAATAATTATTGTTATTATTTTGTTTTTTCTTTTAGAAAAATAATTCTTTACTTTTAGTTTTAGTTTGGTTTTAGTTAAATTTCATTTATATACGATTTTTCTTTTTGTCTTTACTTAAACTTGTCTACTGACTTTTTCGAATTTAATTTCTTTTATTTTAGTTTATTTATGATTTAACTTTTAGTGAATGTATCACTACTCTGCCCTACTTTTACTTGCTATCTCTAGCAAAATACCCGTGCTTCACTACAGAGTTTCACGTTGTACGTAATTGTACAATTATTGCTCGCTTAATAGTATAGGATTAGATAGATTGTACAAATTCTCAACTCTTAGTTTGTTTATTTACATTCATAGCAACAGCTATTTATTATTTATTTCGAGAAAATCGTTAGAGCCGTTTCCGAGAAAAAAAGGACATACATTTATTAATTAATTGAACTTCAAAATTTTCTCGACTATAAGAACCTGCAAACAACGAAGTTTTTTTCAATTTAAAACAATGATTAAAAACTCAGGACTAAATGTATTCGGGGTTTCCAGTAAACTGAGATGTCAACCACTTACAGTGGATAAATTTCAGTATTTGGTTTTTTGCCCCTTAGGAGTGAAAGTTTGTAAAACCGTTTCGTAGTGAGCACCTAAGACCTATAATGAAGCTATGTTCAAAGTTTCATTGATATCCATTCAGTGGTTTCAGAGATATCGTGAAACCAGAAGGTTTCAGAGGTATCGTTCCGGGGAAGGCCCGTCGGACGACTCCCGCGCTGTTTTCCTACGCGGGAGACTTCCACCGATGCTATGGTAACCAGAATCTATTCTATTGGGTTGCCATAGTAACCAGATCTAATAGTTTTTTAAGACCCAAAGGACCCCCCTGAGGATCGTATCGAAAAAAAAAACACCTGTCCTATGTTGGTTCTCCCGTTGCATAAAATATTTGTGCCAAGTTTGGTTGAAATCGGTCCAGTGGTTTAGGAGGAGATGTGGAAGACCCCAAAGGACCCCATCGAAGAAAACACCTATCCTATGTTGGTTCTCCCGTTGCGTAAAATATTTGTGCCAAGGTTGGTTGAAATCGGTCCAGTGATTTAGGAGGAGATGTGGAAGACCCCAAAGGACCCCATCGAAGAAAACACCTATCCTATGTTGGTTCTCCCGTTGCGTAAAATATTTGTGCCAAGGTTGGTTGAAATCGGTCCAGTGATTTAGGAGGAGATGTAGAAGACCCCAAAGGACCCCATCGAAAAAAAGCACCTCTCCTATATTGGTTCTCCCGTCGCGTGAAATATTTGTGCCAAGTTTGGTTGAAATCGGTCCAGTGGTTTAGGAGGAGATGTGGAACATACATACATACAATTGGGAGGGGGGTTGCCCCTTAGGAGTGAAAGTTTTTAAAACCGTTTCTTAGTGAGCACCTAAGACCTATGATGAAGCTATGTTCAAAGTTTCATTGATATCCATTCAGTAGTTTTTGCTCAACGTTGATTCTATGTTAGTCAGTCAGGCAAACTACCCCCCCCTTTTCCCCCTTTAAAGGTCGAATTTCCAAAAATCCCTTCTTAGCGGATACCTACATCACATAAGAAACCTACATGCCAAATTTCAAGTTTCTAGGTGTTATAGTTTCGGGGATTTCGTGATGAATCAGTGAGTCAGTGGTATTTCTCTTTTATATATATATATATATATATATATATATATTGTAAAGAATCAGAGAGACTTTTAGTTGTTAAGATGCGACGATGATGCCTCACGTTGCGAGCGTCAATTTGCAAAGAAAGAGACTAAATGGACGTCCTCGTTTTCGTTTAAGCCCCACGTTGCGTTACATAACACCCCCCCTTCGAAATAAGTTTATTTTGGTATAAACAAAGTTTAGCAAGAAATAAACTTCTAATTTGTATCTGGCCAATTGGTTTCCTATTTATAGTACTTTTATATTTCCCAATTATTCGTTATTTTATTATCATTTCTTCGTTCCTTCTTAAAGTCAATTATTTCCCAAG
This sequence comes from Magicicada septendecula, assembly GCA_034769895.1. NCBI lineage: Eukaryota > Metazoa > Arthropoda > Insecta > Hemiptera > Cicadidae > Magicicada > Magicicada septendecula. Next base: position 62,810,994 of record CM068375.1, read on the forward strand.
TTTAAATCTTATTTCTATAATCATTCTTGTGACATTCTTCATTAATTATACATTTTGGATCTGGTTTTATTTAATTCTCTATATTTATTTGTGAGTTTTCCCTCTAATATTTAATTTTCCTAAACCTCCCTAACATTATAACTGGAATCGAATCGGTGGTGCTCTATCGGCTAACCAATTACCGTCGTCCGTTACATACTTTCTGGGATCAGAGGAACATCATCTCTGCCCAGTCAAATGATTGCTGGAATATTCTACAGTCAATCTTCATTAATAAACCTCGTAAGGTAGTCATCATGTGACCTTCAATAAAATAATAAATAATAATCATATTCTAGGGATTATTCACTGTACTTCAACTCAGATCATATTATTTCTTCATATTAATTCTTCCTTCTATTATACACTTTTTCTCTCCAATACTTGGCTATTTTATTGACATTTATTAATTGGGTTTTATTTACGGATAATTCTTAACCATTAGTTTTTTTTTTTTCTTTTCTTGTGATCCTTTTGATGGTTCTATTTTGGCTTCTTCATTCTCGTGTCTTCATTGGCTCATATTCCTTTGTGATCAATACAGCTGGTTATGAGATTTTGGTCAGTACTATACATTACATTATGTAGCTATATTCTTCTGGCACAATCATTATTATTTCTTTTACATTCAAAATTATATTTCTCGCTATTATATTATATCAGATAAACTCATTTCGTCTTCTGGTTTTGATGATTTTTATTAGGTTGAATTTGTGTAAAATATTTTTCTTCTTTCATATCAGTTTAAATCAATTTCTTCTAAATTGTATAGTAAGGTGTTCTTACTTATTTTTCGACTTTGGTTGTTCTTTTTATCTTCAAAATTCTCTTTCTTATATAACTCATAAATTGTTTTTTTAGATACTTGTTTGTAAGTTGAGCTTACTTCATTTTTTTTTTTTTTGTTGGTTTTGTTTTTTTTATTTTGAATTTTGGGGTATTTATTCTCTTTATTTTAAATCATACTGTTTCTGAATAATTATGAGTAAGTTGTTCTTACATCCTTTGGAATTTTGGGTTTTTTAGTTTCTTCATTTTAAATTGTATTGTTCGAAATAACATGAGTAAGTTGTCCTTACATACTTTTAGAATTTTGTGGTTTTTTAGTTTCTTCACTTTAAATTATGTTGTTCGAAATAAGTTGAGTAAGTTGTCCTTACATACTTTTAGAATTTTGTGGTTTTTTTTCTCTTTATGTATTCCATCTGTCGGCCGTGGCTTCTTCTTCATTTATTTCTTGTCTTACATCCTGGGATGTACTGGGTTGGTGGCCATCTCCTCTTAGGGGAATCCAGCGTTCTGGTGGGTTCTGTTGATTATAAATTATTCGGACATTCCTAGATGGATCGTCCCTTCTTTGGTTCTCGCTTCCGGATCTGGATTCTCCGATGTTATTGCTCCGTTGTAAACACTCATTATCATTCTCCCCTTGGTGTTGATCACTCCTTGGACCATTCTCTTCGGCCCTTATAAAATTTACCATTGGTCTGGAAACCCGTAATGGACGATCCTCTTCGTAGTTAACCCGGCGGTAGTCCTCCTGACTCCGACTTCTGCCCCTATTAGTTCTAGTCTCCCTTCTATCGTTATTACTGTACTGGTTCCAATCGGTGTCCCTATCAAAACTTCGATGTCCTTGGTAGTATGTCCTCCCGTTATAATTGTCGTACGCCCCCACATAATTAACTCTTCTGTAGTTTTGGTTTTGGTTATTCGGATTACGGTTGCTGTTATCATAATTTCGGTTGTTCGTGTTCCGGTTCTGGTAATTTGGGTTGTACGACCGGTTATATTGGTTGTTCGGAATACTCTGTCTATTCCCGTAATTGTTTCCGTTGTTCCTTGGGCTGTTGTTGTTATTTTGCCGTTGGTACGCCTCATTACCATAATTACCAGGCCTGCCATTATAGTTCGTCCGGTTATTCGCCTCATGACTGTTATGGTTATTGTTTCTATTGTTATAGTCTGGGAAATCCCTGTTCCCGTACTGGTCGTTTCTCTGACGACTCCTTCGATAGTGTACTTCACGCTCGTGCTCTTCTAATAGCGTTGACATGGCCTGTATAGTTTTTATTTGTCCACCCGATCGTGCTATTGATATACCGTTATCATAGTGGTATGCTAACCTGGTGACGAGAATTTCCTCTGGGATTTTTGGTTCAAGATGTCTTGCCAAACATACTTTTCCCAGGAAGTAGGCGGTAAGTGTTGTTCCCCTGCTGGCGTCATATCTTCCATAACTGATGCTCTCCCTCACTACGTTCTGGGTGGCGTCTGACCAGTATCTGGCTTTAAAAGCTATTTTAAATTCTTCGTAGCTTCGTATCTCGTGCCTGGTGGCTGTCCACCAGTTATCATAAGTTTCTTTAAAATGATCGTCTAAATAACGACGAATTATTGGCCACCTGTTTTCACCGGTTCTCATAATTTGTTCGCCGACCCGTTCCAAGAATTCCATTGGATTTCTCCTGTATGTCTTAAAGTTGATGGTCTCCCGGTCGCCTATATGTTGTGTATATGGGACAGTGATCGATCGGTTGTCAACTGATCGTTGTAGGTTCTCGATTCTATCCTGGTTACGTTGTCCTTGCTCCTGTATTTCGTTCATGATCGTATCTAAATTTCGATGCTGGTTTCCGCAATCTGTTCGTATTGATTCCACTTGAATTCGGTTTTCTTCTTCTATATGGCCTAGCTTGACCTCTATTTCAGCTCTATTTCGTGTAATAGCTTCATCGGTCGCTTTCAGTTTTCTATTTGTTTCCGCGATCTCCTGTTTTCTTTCGCTGTCGTTCTTAACTACCTTCTGGCTGATTGCCTCACTAGTGTCCTCAATTTTCTTATTCATAACTTGTCTTAATACTTCATTCTGTTTTTCAACATTTTCCCTTATTTCCTGGTTAGAATGTTCAATTCTCTCATCGATTCGTATAAGATTATCCTCATTGATTTTCTCAAGATCTGCTTTCATTCGTTTATTGTTTTCCTCAAGTTTTTCGTTCATTATTTTGTTATCGTCTTGAATCTGTCTCAAATTCTCGTCATTCTTGTCAAACTTTTCATTCATCTGCTTGATTAAATTTTCGCTCAAAATTTCGTTTTGTTTTCTTGAGTTCTCATTAATACTGTCTATTTTATTTTCCAGCTTCTCATTGATTTGTCTAAAATCGGCCTTCAACTGTTCATTATTTTCATTTATGGTTTGTCTCAAAAGTTCACTAGTACTTTCCTTAATACTGTCTATTTTATTTTCCAGCTTTTCTGACCTTTCGTTTATACTGTCTATTTTTTCATTAGTTTGTCTATTATCTTCTTTGATTTGTCTTAAACTCTCATTAGTTTCCTTAAATTTTTCGTTAGTTTGTCTATTATCTTCTTGGATCTTGTTATTCCCTTCCATTATAATTCTTAACATCTCCTGTATACTTATATCTTCTTTTTGGTTGTGTTTATCCGGTTGATCCCCTTGGGCATCTTCTTCCACTATTTCCGTCTCCGTATCCATAACTATTTCGATTTCTTCTGTACCACCTGTCTGTTGATCCATTTCAGTATCTGTACCTACCTCTGTTTCTTTTTCCCTCCTATCTTCTTCTGTCTCTTGTTCCTTCTCCATTCTTTTCGTAAGAGCTCTCGTATGCATTCCTGTGCCTCTAATGGTTGCCTGCTCAAGTTAAGTAACAAATAATATGAGTTTTTACTTAACTAAAGCCCACTCGTTGAGCGCCAATTTGTAAAGAATCAGAGAGACTTTTAGTTGTTAAGATGCGAAGATGATGCCTCACGTTGCGAGCGTCAATTTGTAAAGAAAGAGACTAAATGGACGTCCTCATTTTCGTTTAAGCCCCACGTTGCGTTACAATATATATATATAGATTATGCATGAATTTGCTGACATCATGAGGATAATTTGGAATGCTAGCTTCTGCCACCATTTAAACGTTTTATGGTCAAAAGCACTATACGATAAACGTTGGTCAATTAGGTCTACTCCTGCCTTATTTTTATTGTAATCAATCACAGCAGATGGTTTCACAGATGTTTTACCTCTATTGTTTATTTCTTCCACCATTTCAACATTGTGACGAGTTGAAACCATCCACACATCCCTTTTGTCCTTCCACCGAAGAACCAAGTATTACCATTTCTTCTAAAAATTTTATCTCCTTTCTTTACCATGGCAGTTTTCATTTCCTTTGGAATACCTTTTTTGTTTTTCATAACAGTTCCAACAATGCCAGTGCTCAACATTTCAAGCTCTTCTGCTAAACTGATACTGGTGTAGAATCTGTCAGTGTACACTGTGTAACCTTTTTGTTGAAGACTGTCTAATAACAGTCTAATAACAATTGCTGCTCCGCTGTTGTCAGTTATCATTTTTGCCATGGTAAATTTCAAAATTCGATGCAAATCCTGTTTCTGAATCAGCCAGAATGTATAACTTGATTCCGTACTTATTTGGCTTGTTTGGCATGTAAACTTTGAAGCTTACTCGACCTCGGAACGCACACATGCCTTCATCAATTGTCAGAGCCTCACCAGGCTGGAAACATTCTTGACACTTCCTTTTTACATGATCAAGGAAGGGTCTGATCTTGAACACAGAGCATCAAAACCATCTTGACCTTTCTTTTTTTCTTTTGAATTATCATTTAAATGGAAAAAAGAAAGGATAAGTTCGAACCTATCCCTGGACATGATATGGGGACAAAAGTTACAACTATAAACTGGTTCTGTACACCAATGATCTCTGATGGTCGCTGGCTGACACGCATGTGGAGAAAAATTGCTAAGAAAGACTTTGTCACTTTGAGTAACAGTATTCCACTGTCTATAACGAGACTTGGGTGATAACGAGTTTGTACTATGCAGTTTAGCCAATGACAGACGGGCATACAAGTTTGTTTGCTCTTTCATTAGATGTATCATAGATGAATCTAAGAAATATAAAAAAATGTCTTTCATATAACAAGAATTATCAAGTCCTATGCCTGGAACATGACTGTTGCCAACAAATAGGGGTACGTCAGGAACCTTATCACAAGTAGACCAAAAAGTTTCTTTGTTATCTATTCTTGGTCTTTTTCTGCCATTAGTGTTTGCTGTTCGATTTTCTGGCTCATTATAATCTGCATCTGAATCTGAAACGAGAAAATAACTCGTTTCAGGCCAAGTTAATAGAATAAAAACGAAATAAAGTGAATGAAGAGGTTAGAAAAGTGTAAACAAAAACTTACCTGATGCTTCGTTACAATCGAGAATAAATTCCGGATCACTGTCATTTTCTGGGAACACCACAACACTACTTTGAGAAAAAAAGGTTATCACTATCAATGTTTAGTAACTCCAAAATCTCATTTTCACTCAGATATTTCTTGTTTACAGACGCCTTTCTAACAATAACACTTACACATTGTACTAAAAAAATCATGTGGTACAACACAATGCATACGTGAATAGAAATGTATATACTCCTGCGATCTAGATGCAGAACTGTGGTACAACAGAAAGCATACGCGAATAGAAATGTATATACTTCTGCGATCTAGGTGCAGAACTGTGAACTACTAATGTCAGTCTGTATATGTACATGATTACACATTGTCGAAAAGCGTAAATCAACGGCTTTCGCTGTGAAAAACAATCCTATATGCGAAGACGTACATATACGTCTCTCGACAAAACTCTGAAGTTACGTTAGCCGTATATATACGTCTTTCGCCAACAAAGTGTTAACATAATGTTTTGTCCTCTTTTATGTGTGCTCAGCATACACATAATTATTGTAACTATACAAATATCCTTAACCTAAATATTCAGAAATTTTAAACACAAATGTAAATTTACATGTAAACATAAACATGAATAAATATGACGTGACATGAAGTTTATATGATGTAAAATATGCTCACGACTTGCTCAGATATTCTTTTCAAAAAATGCATTTATTTTAAATCATTTCTTTTAATCAGTACTTTACTTTGTGTACGTAAATATCAATCAACTATCAAAGTAATAAAATATTATAATACTGAAAAATAATTAAAATTTTGCAAGTTATGTTATGACGTCATTATTACTTTATAAATGACTGTGTTATTGCAAGTACTGTTATTTGTATCATTTTAATAATTATAAAAATTGTACATTCTCTTACTCTAATTTAACAATATAAAATTTATAATTATTAATATTTACAAAAATTTGTAGGCTATATAGTCTCTCTCATAGTCTCTTTTTATTTTTGTTTATATTCTTTCTTTTTAATGTTGTTCATGAACCATGTTGACGAGTAATATGGTTTTGTGTGACCTTATTATTGATGAGGTGATACTCTGGTACTCCTCGTTATGATCCTGAGTCGTGTGTCCTTGTACAGCGTTGATCCTCCGTTGTCCTCTGGTCCTCCTGGTCCAGTCCCGATGGCTCCTCTATACCGCTGGGGTATCGACCTTGGACCTAATCCTTCTAACGTAGAGGTGGGCTAAACTGTTATTTTAAAATACTAGGTATAAAAATACCGTTCCAAAAAATAACAGGTACAAATACCTGTTATTATATACTATATATACATAACCTATATTATCCTTTGTAAGTAACTCGTTTTGAGTTTCCTGGCAGGTCTCCTATATAATATCTTCAAATAAATACACTGCAAGTAGGTTTATTTTCACCTAGATAAACCTATTAATATATTAATAAACCTACTTGTTGTGTATTTATTTGAAGATATTATATAACCTATACTATATAATTTGTTATAAGAAATAAATTGAAACTAAAAGTATTAACAGTGTTACTTTACATTGTAACTTTGTTAAATTATTACTGTTTAAATGAAAATAAGAAACAAGAGAATTTATAGGCCTATCTCCCTTTGGGAATACCAATTTAAGTTTTCACTAGTAGTAAACAAACTAACATTGGTTAAACATTTTTCTTGCCTCCAGAAACGGTTAAGACTGTAAAATTGGTTAATTACCTTCTGTCAACGTTTCTTAGAATCCTTTACGGGATAACTCGAGTTTCGACACCAGTGGTGTCATCATCAGATCGGATATGAATAAGGTTAAAACATTATTGATGTACATACATCACGTCAAATATTAAAAATTATAGCAATAGATTATAACTTTTAAAAGATTATAACAATGAACTAAACATTATCAAACGCATAGCGTTAGCCAATGGATACAAAAGTCATATAGTAGATAGAATAATTAATAAAAAACAAAATAAACCAATAAATATTGATGTATCAAAAGAAAAAGCAAACAAATACATTGCAATAGAATATGGTGAAATTCTACACCATATTTTAAAAAAACCAATTAAAAAAGCAAAATATTACTTTGGCATCAAAGGCGAGTAATAAACTTGAGAAAAAACTTACATTTACAAACAAAAATAAACCCTCCGATATATTTGACAGTACTGGTGTATATAGACTTAATTGTTCTGATTGCACACAATTCTATATAGGACAAACCTTCAAATTACGCTATAAAGAACATATCCCAAGCTCCAAGTCAAATGTAAGAAGATCTACATTTGCAGAACATTTAAGCTTACATGACCATAATATAAAGAGTATTGGTGATAATTTAGATATCCTACATAAATGTAAAAGTCACTAAAGCTGGACACCCTTGAAAGGTTCGAGATATATAACGCTATAAAGGAGGATCACAATCGTGTCCTAAATGAAAAAGCAATACATACAAATAATATTTTATTTAATAGAATCGATCATATAGAACGAGAAATCGGCTATATCTGATCGATAAAATTGAACCAAGGTCAAGCCGGCATTGATTAGTCTTACCATGGGAGCGTTCCTGTGCAGGTTCGTTGCGGCCGCGTGTTTTTATATTTCGTTGTTATATTGTTATTTTGTTTTAATATGTGTTATTTATTATTTGTATAATGTATGTGTTGTTTTTAATTTTGTAATATTTGACGAGATGTATATACATCAATAATGTTTTAACCTTATTCATATTCGATCTGATGATGACACCATCGGTGTCGAAACTCGAGTTATCCCATAAAGGATTCTAAGAAACGTTGACAGAAGGTAATTAACCTATTTTATAACATTGGTTAGACAAATCAGTTGCGAAACTTGGGGCAGTTAAATAATTTAGACTAGGCCTGCATGTAATACCACAAAAAATAATGTGAAAAAACATCAGAAACGTATAATAAAAACATAACAGTAAGCCACAAGAGTGAATGAGAATAAACAAAATTTTACAAATAAAAATAAAAAAACAAATTGTAATAAAGTAAATATAAATACAGAAATAAAAACTTATAAATAATAAGCAACAACAAAAGTAAATTAAATGCATTACAGATATTTAAGGAACAGGACTAGATAAAGTGCATAAATGTCCATTACAACAATCTCATCATTTACGTGAAATGTGTAGTGAAGTTAAAATCACATTAATAAAAAGTATAATATAGCTTATCAACATCAGCCACTCTATAGGTTATAACTCAATATAATTAAATACAACTATTTCACTAACGACTCGGAACACAAAGTTTTTTTTTGAGTAAAAACAAAGTTTTACCAACCGATTTTAGTTACAAGTTGGTGACTAGTATAATATATAATTTATTAGCATATAATCTGTATTATATATCTGCATATCGCATGAGAATAAATGTAACAGCAGGATGAATTGTTTCCTTTATTAAAAACAGCTTCGTCTCTTTGCGCAGAATGAAGTATACAGGACGAAAAAGTGGCTCGTACTGGTATAGTTCCTACTCGAAATATGCTTGATACTACCTGTTCCTAAAATACTAGGTGTTCCTAAAATACTACTGTTCCTCTGATACGCTTAGTATTTGTAATACGCGTTGTTCCTTGTGTAATGGTGATACCACTTGTATTTGAAATACCTAGTATTTTAAATACGCGTTACTGGCTGTTCCTTGCGTTCCAGCGATATTTTTGTACGCCTAGTATTTGGCCTTGGCATATTCGTTTATGTGATACTTGCGTACTTTTTGTGTGTGTATGTGTCTGTGTAGGTGCGAGGGCGGCATGTCTCGACTCGGAACAGCGTCACCGCGAATAACGCGGTATTTCAACTTTTCAGTCACTGTTACATCCATTCCACAAAAATGTTCCAAAATACCTGTTACAGGTATATCGGCCCACCTCTAGTTTTCACTCTTGAAAGAGCAACACGTTAATCCAACCTGAAATTCATTGTCTCCTAAATTAACAATTGCCATATCTAATGTTATCCCTTGCGATCTATGTATACTGACAGCATATGCGAACATTAACAGAAATTGTTTGCGAGTACAAGAAATTTCATTTTTCTTGAAGGATGCCACTACTGGTACAGTGGGTATTGAATTCTCATACAGAACTGGTCCTGTATATTTTTCGAAAGATACAAGTATACATATGGGCATGTGATCATTATAATTTTCACATTCAGCTGCCGGGTCATAAATAATATCAGTTACTGTCCCAACTGAACCGTTGGCTGGTCCTTTTGTGACCCAAGGATTTCTTCTAAGGCTAACTCAAGCACCTTTACATAAACGTAATTGGGCAAATAACCCCTGAGCATCGTCAGATGTTGCTAGAGAGTCTTCTGGGCAATTATGGATTCCATTGATTAGAGCCTCGGGTTGTTATTTCTTTCTAGTTTTTCATAATTAAAGCGTTCGATTTCATCATTTTTCGATATTATACAAACAGTATCTTTGAAATTGTCCCCGATATTGTTTACATAAGATCCTTTAGATAAGAGCTGATAATCTTGTTCGGTGATTGTTCCTTTTTCGACTCTATTTCAAGTCTCTCTGAAAATTTTTTGATCATCACCTTGCTGTCTCATAATCTTCATTAAAAAGAAAACTTTTTGAACTGTTTATATAAAAGATTCGATTGAATGGTCTGAACATTATTACCAATATTGTAAAGACTCTTGTCACAAACCGGTGGAAGTTGGGACCAATCACCGACTAAATACACACAGAGGCCACCAAAAGGAACAGCTGAAGAACACTGCTTTGCTTGTTTGAGTCGCATATCCACTTTGAAAAACAAATGCAAACCCAACATACTTGCTTCATCAATAATAACGAACCTCACATCTTTTAATTCTTCTTCAAAATCAAGTTTGGATTCACCTTCTAAATCTTTGAAAGTTCCTCCCCTTTTCTTTGAAGTATTTATTCTTAGAGCTGAATGAATATAGAGAGAGAGGGGGATAAAGAGGGAGGGAGAGAAGGTTGTGTAACGGGACATATCGGTGACGGGGATAAATTTTAATAATTGAAAATAATTTTAAAGTAGTCAGTGTTCACTTGTGGGGTACCTCGTGTTAACCAACTACGCATACAGTGTTATTACAAAACATCACGTCTGTGTTTTGACTCTGGACTTAGACAGGCCAGACATATTACGTAACCGCTGGCAACTCATGCGTCCATGAATCACGGAAAACGCCAGTTTCAACAGGCAGTAAAAATCATAAGTGTTCCCGGGCTGAGCGTCGGGAGTTACGTCGGCCAATCAGAGAAGGCGAAATCAAAAACACGCATGTTGGCGCACAGCTTGGCCAACGCCTAACAGTCGCAGTCATTAATTAACACCAGAGCGGAATAGCAGTCTTCAAACAGAGCGGTCGTAAGTTAACAGTGGCCTCGGGTGTGCAAGATAGGCCGAAAATACTATAATCGGCCTATCTAGTAAAGTGCGCAATACAACAGTAGACTAACTACAGTGCCAGTTAAACGAAAAGTTGAACGTGAACTTTGGTGTCGGAGTAAAAAGACTTAGACGGGCGACCACGTGGTGATTCGTAATAGCGAAAACAATCCATATAATAATAATACATCATTTATTTTTTAAAATAGAAAGTGTACTCAAGTAAAGAATGAGATCTCAAACACTGGGGTAATTAAAAGGAGTGAGAAAGAGAGAGAGAGAGTGTTTAAAAATAAAAAAGGGGAAAATAGTCAAAGACTGGTCGGCTATAGTATAATTTGTGTCCAAAGATTGTTAATTTTCATAAGGTCTGTATTATCAAGTTTCATTGGACAATTTGGGGCCCAGTAAATTTTATATGATTTAAAATAAATTCAGATTTTGTATGATGATAACCATGCGTAGAGAGTAGTTATTACGCCCGTTTAATATAACCTGTCCTGTATGGAAAATCTCGCCTAGACAAACCTGGTAAGTAAGTAAAGTTATAAGGGGGAAAATGTATTAAGGTTTCCATATTTGTCCTTTTGTTTAAAAATATTGGTGGCGACCTATAAGTATTTTTGGAATCTTCTGTTTTTGGTAAGTCCGGGCGAGTGCGTAAAAAGATCGCACGAGGTAAGTAAAAGTTCATGTGGTGGGTAAAGTAATAAAACGTTACAGTTGGAAGAGTGTGAGAGAGAGAGAGGGAGTGAGAGAGTGAGAGTGAGAAAGAGATCAAGAGTGATGAGATGTTGTGAGAATGAGAGGTAGAGGGAGAATGGAAGAGAGGGCGGGTGTGATTGTGGACATGTACATAAATTTACAATATTCTATAGTACTCCGGACTATAATTTACAACAATATGATTACAATTATTATCCAAGTTTACTTGTTAGAAAAATTTACCATAAACTTGTGTTTGTAACATTGTCAGCTATCTGAGGTAAGGTCGTAAAGTTATACAGTTACTGTGTAATTTATATGTTTTTAAATTATGATTGTTTTTAATACCAGTAGTGAGTGAAACATGTTAAAAATAACTTTCAATAATTACAGAGTTGAACATCCCTCTATCTGTTTTTAGTTATAATATGTTTTACTACGCTATATCTTGAGTGCTATATGTATAAACGTTTTCTGTACCAATCTAATATCTAATTGTTGATTATTGCTTTTATAATTAATTAAAAATATCATTACATACAGCAATTTAAATTGTAATAGTGTATAAATTAAGTTCTGTGATATTATAATATTCTCGTTTTCTTAAAGAAAACATTTGAAGACAATAAACATTAATAATTTAAATTGAATTTGGATTAAAATTTACCTGAATTGTCATTCGTTGCAATATGTAACAGAAAATTGCAGTGCATCAGCGACTAAATAGATTTTCTTCTAAAAATTGACACTTGTTCAACGCTTAAGTCAAATCCGTACATCTGGCTACACCATAGAACAATGCTGTAATACAGTTTGAATAAAACACGTAGCCGCACGCACACGTGCCGGCATTTGTGAAACAGCAAAACTCTTTATCTTATCGAGCGATGGCGCCAGACGGGCCAGCACTGACGGCGGAAGCCGCACATGCACACGCACTGGCAATTGTGATACATCAAAATCTTATCTTATCGGGCGACAGCCAGCGATATCTCTATCTCTCTTCCTCTCACATGCTGAAGCTAAGATTGCTTAAAAATTGTAATATCTTTTGAACCAAATAATTTAGAGAAATAAAAATTTAATAATGCACTCTACAATACAGTCCGGATATGTACGCAAAATTTTATAACATTCGGTTGAGTAGTTTCGGAGGAGTTCGCAGCCGAAGTTGTGCATCGAGTCGCGGATAGAGGGCTATGCCTGATTTCGCTACGCTCGTCAGGCTCCGCCCAACAAACTATTCTAAACTTAGATTAAATAGGCATATTGTAATTTTATTATAAAAAAAAATACAAAGTTTTCTAACGATTATTTTTGTCAGTAATTCATGGTCGGAAAAGTAAAGTAACCAAGTTAACAGGTTGTTGATCGTGGTCTACAAAGACTAGATTGTGTAGGCCTATTATGGAATACTGTGCATGCCTCAGCAGCAGTTACCAGTTAGATTGTTATAATGGTTGCATCTAGTATGATTGCCAGTTTTTGTAATTAAATTCCATGTAAATTAGTATGCTATCCAAAATCCTACAATTTGGCAATTTATTTCACTTGCCAAGTGATTCTGAAAACTGTGCCTTCATTTTGTGAATCATACAGCAGCAGCGGGGTTTTGTGATTCATTATTATGCATTATAGCAATGCTATATTACATTGTTTTGGAATGGAACTTCTTTTAAGTCATTGTGCATCACAAAACCCGAGCTATAATTTTGTTCATGATGAACATACGTGTAATGTAAGTGATACACAATGACAAAGGAAAAATGCAAAAGCAGAACAGTAATTTTGTACTGTATTAATAAGTATAAATATTAAAAATAAGAAATAAAAATGATAAGATTAATGCATTTAAAAAAACATTTGAAAATAAGAAATATTTCATGGATAATTAAAAATTATAATTACTTGAAACAGAATAGAACATTAAACTAAAAATTAAGACAGGGTAACAACCTTTGACTTTATCTGGGGCACAAGTTTCAATCTCATATGGCCTGGCCTCCACCAGGACTGGTAGGTTATGTTGGGGTAAAATATACATCCATGTACACATGCGTGCAATATACAGTACAACAAATCTAGAGGCCATGAATATAATCCTAGTTCTAAATGAATTTAGGAATCCTAATTAAAGTGCAAATGTAACTCAAAAAGAAAGGACTGTACATTGTGTTTGAACTCAAATTACTGTTCTGTGAGCCGCTTATTTCACTTTGTATCAAAAAATTCAGGAATCTTAAAATTGAAATTGACATTGTAGTTTAATATCATTAAGGAGTTTTGATTTGTAAAGTTTCTTTAGCTTAAGTTTCCCACCAAAGAGATTTTCATAGGGAACACACTGTTATAGCAATAGGAATAAACTATATATATTGTAAACATAAGAAAGGTATTCTGTACCTAAAGTATTTATAAAATAGATATCTTTTTATGTGGGTTGTTGATTATTTCGTTGGTGCTTTTTCTTTTTCAGAAAATGCAGATATTTGTGAAGACATTAACTGGAAAGACCATCACATTAGAGGTTGAGCCATCTGACACTATTGAAAATGTGAAGGCGAAAATTCAGGATAAAGAAGGTATCCCACCAGATCAGCAGCGATTGATTTTTGCTGGAAAGCAGTTGGAAGACGGTCGCACCTTATCCGATTATAACATACAGAAGGAGTCAACTTTGCATCTGGTCCTTAGACTCCGTGGAGGAATGCAGATCTTTGTGAAGACACTGACAGGAAAGACCATCACATTAGAGGTTGAGGCATCCGATACTATTGAAAATGTGAAGGCAAAAATTCAGGATAAAGAAGGTATCCCACCAGATCAACAGCGATTGATTTTTGCTGGAAAGCAGTTGGAGGACGGTCGCACCTTATCCGATTACAACATCCAGAAAGGTGTGTATAAATTTTTATAATTTCATGGTGTGTATGGGATGGAGAGAGAATTAGAACAATAGAATTCAAAATAGACTGACTTGTGCAGTATGATTGAAACGCGCGTGCGCGCGTGATCAAAATGTAAAGAATTTAATGGCAGTTTCGTTGGTACATTTGAATTGTTATTTTCACTTTTGCAGCAGGCAGCAAGGAATACTGACAAGAAAGCTTTTCAATGTATTTTTTCGGTATTTTGTTCTGATAATATTAATGCACCTACTGTAAATGATAGTGGAATGCATTTGTTTATACAATTACATAAATTAAATAACACGATCATGGTGCACTCACGCGCATGTGTTTGTTTAAATCTGAATACAGGGAAATTTATATGAGAAATGTAGCATTGTTTGTCATATAGTTAGCATAATACATATATGTGTGTATTACCAATACACACATATATACCAATGGTATATGGTAGTTCTGTGAATCAAGATTTTAGATGAATTTTAAATGGGGTACCAAGTTGAGTGCAATTTCTTCCCCACCCCCATAAATGCTACATTATCAGTTAGTAACTTGCTATTTATATTAGCAAATTAATTATTGTACAACATATACTGTATTTTGTATTTCCAACTTGTCTTTAAAAAAAAATTAAATAACCCCTTAAGCGTGTATCATATGTGCGAATGGGAGACACATGTAGTGTTCTTAGGTCTTTCACACATACCCCAGTGTTAAAAATGGTAGTCTTCATATGATTTATATAAAAATTTGCATAAATTAATATGAAAACTACTCAGTGGAGTCGTTTATCTAAATGTCTCTATCTGGAACCCTGACATTTTTTCTTGTGCTAAAATATGAAAAAATGGAAGTTCAACATGTACAGTTGAACTGCAAAAGAAAATTAGTCCAACTCATTAGGTTTTAATTTACTTTAATTCATCGATTACAGTAAATTGTTTGTTAAACTGCTTCAATATTTATAGAATTCTTAGAATTTGGAAGGCCCGTCTTTCTGCTGGCTGTTACGGAAAGAAATCCTACCACTTTTAAAGCAATTAATCTATTCATAGATCTTGATTCCACTCAGAATAATTTTCTACATATTGCTGCTGCATTGTACAAATAATTGCTGGTTTCACTGCTTGCATTTCATACTCGGATAGAGGAACACTCATTTTAAATTGACATATTAAATACGACCACAAACGGCAATAAACAATACTGCTAATGAGATGATATGGGGGTTACGATTTCTAACATAACAGACAGTGCTACGAGCCATGTGGTTGGAAGGAAAATGTAAAGTTCAGATTTTAGTTCAGACGTTAGCTAATGTTTTTTATAGTAGACACTCTTGCAGCTGCAATGAAAAGCATCTGTACTTGTATTCGCTATTGGAACTAGGAAAGTTTTGTTTAATAATAAATAGTATCATAAAAGTGTGAAATGTTTATACTATTTCTGTTCTTAGTTTAATCCTGATGTAAACAAACGTGTATGACACATCTGAAACGCTGTTTGCTGCTTGAATTAGAGATGCGTCACTGTGACAGAAGGAGTACAGACAGGGTACATATAATATTGATACTGTATAAACATGTGTAAATTGTAATAATTTGTCCTGATCAAAGTAAAATCTGTGTGACCGTCAGACTGACAGTGAAATATTTTATAACGCCAGTTAATGCCTTTTGTTTTACTAACTGTTTAAAAATCATAAAACAAAAAAGTAAAGTTTATTTAAAACTAAAACAGAAGCTGTGATAATTAACAGTTTACTGTATATAATCAATTGCTGTCAGTAATTCAGTATCTTCATATCTGTGTCGGAACATGTTAAGACTTATTGATAAGACTGTCCACAATGATGTCGGTAATGTGAGCCAGTTCCCAGAGCTTATCTTTTCCCTTGATTATATGCATAATACAATGACACCACTTGTCTGCCATTGTTTCATTTACCTCCTTCTCTATCAATTGTTTTTGTCAGGCAGCTTTGTTTTGTTTTGTTCAGAATACAGTGCTGAGGAGGAAGTCTTAAAACAACGTGCCCCAATTTTAGTGGTAAGATAATTCTCATAGACATTCTGCACATGTGCGTAATACATTACTGTATAAACAGCGTCAACGCACCTGACCAGTAGTGTTTCAGATTTGCCATGTGGGTTTGTTTACATTAGGATTGAACTGAGAACGGAAATAGTGTAATTGCGTTTTCAGTGTTCCTTGCCAATATTAAGTTAAAAGAGTCTTAACATTGAAAGTGGATTAACCTCTTTGTGTTTTAGTTAATATGTGAAAGTGGATTAACCTCTTTGTGTTTTAGTTAAGATGAGGAGAGGGTTGTGTTAATTAATTTTTAAATTATATTTCTAGAGTCTACTCTTCATTTGGTGCTACGTCTTCGTGGTGGTATGCAGATATTTGTGAAAACTCTTACTGGAAAAACTATCACGTTAGAAGTCGAACCATCTGATACAATTGAAAATGTGAAGGCTAAAATCCAGGATAAAGAGGGAATTCCGCCTGACCAACAGCGTCTGATTTTCGCTGGCAAACAATTAGAAGACGGCCGGACATTGTCCGACTACAATATACAAAAAGGTATTGAGAATGTCATTTAAAAATAAAACAACTCATACAATTAATTTCTTCTTATTTTAATACTTTTACCACAGAGTTTGTTAAATTGGTCTTGCCTTTTTGTGAATTTTATTGTTTTTTATTGATACCGTTGTTCTTTAAATAGCGCCTTTCAGTTTTCGTTGTCTGATGAACATTATGCTTTTATAAGTGGTATGTATGTCAGAATTAATTATTCTCTTGTTACTGTGTGTGTGTGTGTTACATATTTTTTGTATATTATGGAAAATATGTATATTTTTGTACATTATTTCTGGTAAAAAAAAAAAAAAAAAAAAAAAAAAAAAAAAAAAAAAAAAAAAAAAAATGTAACTGGTTATTTTTAGTAAACAAATTAGGTCATAGTAATTACAAAACAGTATCCAGCATCCACTGTCATCTACTTACGGGTAATTTTAGTGTTTAAGGAAAACGTTTTACTAAATAAATTGGATGATAAATGTATCACATATTTTTTGGAACAGTATGAGAGAAAAATCGATATATAATCAAGTTAACAACAGTAATGCTAGAGTAACATTTTTCAGATTTTAAGTTACATTTAATGTTTATCTGACTAGAGCTGGTGGTCACTCCCAATGCTTCTTCAGACGTCCCACACCTCTCCGTCACATTGGCTTTTAATTTAATAGTTTGGGGATGTGGCAGTCATCTATTCGGTTAAGATGTTATATAGCGATTTTAACTGATATTTGGCAATTCAGTTCCTGCTGTATATCCGCATTTCCTTTGTGATCTTGAGGAGTATACCCTGTCATGTGCCTGATAAATGTCCTTTTTTGCCGCTTGGTCTAGAACTTAAGGTTAAAGTCCAATTCTCAAACCCATTGTGAAGTGTGGGGAAGGCTATCGCCTTGTAGAACTTAATTATGTTGCTTTACTTGTAGAGTTCTACATTTATTGTTTAAAAACAGATTATTTTGTTTTAATATCCCAATATCACCAAGCTGTTTATTGTACTTATATCGTGTGAGGAAGGGCATTACAGTGATACTGCCAGGCCAGAAAAGTTATTCTATAGAGAATTTAGAATGCAATGCAGCAATTTATCTCATTTGCACAGGAGTATAGGTAAACATCTTCTGTTTAACATTTCCAGTGTATTTTAATATGAGCAAGTGCGTACACAAAGCCCATGTGTACTTTCAGCAAGTGATTATTCTTGTACGGAGGAGTAACCTGTTTCAGGATTCATTCCAAAATACGAGGGTCATTCAATAAGTGAACAGACAAACATATACAAACTTATTACAAAGTACATACAAATTTTAATATTTACATAATTTTTTAACTTAATTTAACTTTCACTACACATTTATCCCATCTTGCTGCGAGCTTGTGTATTCCATCAGTAAAGAATTCTTTGATTTTACCTTTCAACTATGTTTGCATGGGTGCTTTCACTTCTTCATTATCTTGAAATTGTCTTTGACATAAAGTAGATTTAAACTGACCAGAAAAGTGATAGTTCAATGGTGCCAAGTCAAGACTGTACGGTGGACATGATAACAGGTCCCAGCCTATTTTGGTGATTGTATCTTGGGTTAGTTGGTCGACACAAGGGCGAGCATTATCATGTTAAAGAATCACTCCTTGTGCCATCTAGTTTATTGTGAATAGCGAGTTTCAAAACTTTTTCCAACAATTCCAAATAATTGGCACTCATTTACAGTACATTAACCTTGGAAATAATGGCAAAGAATAGGACCTTTCATGGAGCAAAACACAGTATGAAACTCTACGTTTTTTCTGATCAAATAAATTTTTGCACAAGTTTATAAAATTTCTTACTTTTCTTACATTCGGGTTCACCTCCAGGGTCCTATAGACGAAATTGTCGCAGAGTGATTATTTAGGTGTGAGTTGCGAAATAATTACGCTAACACATGTTATGCTAGGAATTAATGTTATTTATTTCTATTTAGTTAATTTCACTATTTACTCTGTTGAACAATGGTTTACCAAAAAAAAATCACTTAATTACTTAATACATGGAAATGATATTAAAAGTTACTACAATTACTTTTATGTCATCCCCTTATAACACCAAAATTATTCAAAAAATTTACAATTAATTGATTATTATATACATACCACCAAAATCAGTAAAGTTTCAATTTTTTTAAATTATTGAATAAGGCCTTTTCGAAATTATTATAATTTCATCATCAGTTCACACTAAAATGTTCTTGTTGTGATCTTAAATTGTTGTGATTATCACAAGAACATTTTAGTGTGAACTATGATGAAATTGTAATAATTTCGAAAAGGCCTTATTCAATAATTTTAAAAAATTGAGACTACTGATTTTGGTGGTATGTATATAATAATATTATAACAAATCAGTGGCATAATGTTTAGCAAAATAATTGATTGTTACCAACTATAACTCAGTAATTAATGTTATGAAACCAGTACTTTAATTTTGTACGTACGTACTCACACTTACGCTCTCGCTCGCTCTCTCTCTCTCTCACGCTTCTATTTCATTTAGGTAATTTTGTTATGTATTCTACCAGTTGCAACTGTAAAATTTAAGTTTGGCCAATTAATTATTGCTTGTACTTAACCATTCCGTGTGTGTCTCTGGGAGTTGCACAATCACTGCCTATTCACCCTTCCGGTTCACTCCGAATTTCTTGATTCAACTATTAAATTTACTCCATTATTACGATAGTTCCTTAGTTCATACTTCACCACTGATTAAATTAAAATGATACTCATTATTTTAGCTGGCCGATTGTATGATTACCCGCGAACACTTGTTTTTTTTTTAATGACCGCGCGGTGTAAAGGAGATTTGTCGACTGGTACATTGTTCGCACACTGTTTACTGGAATAGAAAGTCCACTTTTAATTGCTCACACCCTGGTTAATGGAACTGCGCGCTCATTCACTGACCTGCACGGCTCTGTGTCTCTTTGTCGACTGTCCCAACGATAACTGCAGCTGTTGCCTCCTGATGAAACTGGCTTGTGTGAATTACGTATTTTTCTGTAATTCACGGACAGCCCGAGTTGCAAGTGATTATGTAATACGTCTAGCCGGACTGACTCCAGACATAAACAGACTGGTATATTGTTAAAGCAGGGGTTCCCCAAAGGTTGTACACTGTTTGAATTGACATTTATTACAATTCTTCAACACCCGATTCTGTACCGTTACAAGTAAGCATCACTTTGCCAGCAGATGGGTGTGTTTTTGATAGCTTTGTCCGTGGAGATCTGTTGTGTTTCCACTCTTTACCGTGTTTTAAATTACTTTTGTTTTATTGTGGTTCATAATGGTGTTCCACATCTAATTACAGGTCATCATGTCTCACCCTGATGAACTAATCGAGATTTCAGTTGTCATATAGATCTGTAATCTTGATGTTTTGTGTCAGCTTTTTTGGTATCCAACATGCAGATTTCTTAGCAAACTGCAAGTCATCATGGATAATCTTGTGCAGTATACCAAGACTTACACTCTTTTTTGTGTTTTTTCTTTCACAATGATCATCACTATGATCATTGAGAATCATTTGTTCAACTTTTTTTTTCAAAATGTCTGTTCACAACTCTTACTGACCATCTACAGTATGCTTTTAGCAACAATAGTGTAACGGTACAAACCTATGGGTATTTATATTTTTAATCTTTTTAATTTTATTCCATCAAAGAATATATATGGTGGATGGATTATAGCGTCGAGACTGTTGCTGTGAGGTACAGGAATGTAAAGTTGTCAACGAGGGTGCATATTCGCCCACAAGTGCGCGCACAGGCGGCCAACATTCTCAGGCGTTTGGTCACGTTCGAATGCATTCCTCAGCGCTGTGTGCGCAGAGAACAAAGGCAGTCGACTACAAAACACCCATCTGGCCGGATGAACACAAAGGCTCGCGAGCCGAAAATTTATTAACAGTAGTGTATGTAAAATGTGATTTAAGCTTTAAACTAAATGGATCTAAAGTGGTGAAGCATCAAATAATCTTTAGTGACCAAAATTTTAACCGTGAGAACGTAATTCGGACAACAAGCGACTAAAAAGTACGGAGTGCAACACGTGGGCTGCAGGGACACTGCCAAAGAAGTAACAGTATAATAAACAAAATTAATCATGAAAGTTTTAAAGTAAAGAGCTCTCTAAAATAAAAGGGGGGTGTAGATTGGATGACTGTGTGAGTGAGCAAACTGGGCTGCCTTAGATAGTATAATTTAGAATAAGTAAATAATGTATAATTCACTATCATATATCAGAATACGTAAATAATGTTGTTATAATCCTATCAGTCGTATTTTCTAATATGTTCAAGAAATGTTCGTAATATTGATGTAGAGTAAAGAGAGTGAAAAATGGCGGAAACAGTGGAGAGTAAATTCTGTAACTAAGAATATAACAAAGAATGTTACCTTACCGTAAAATAAAATAACATCTGATTTCACTGGTTATATGTGTGTTAGAATAATCATTTCAAACACCTAACTTCATTTTCTGTGCTGGTAAATTCGCTATACGAAAGAGGGTTTACACCACTAGACGATCTGGCAAATGAGAACAAATTAAAGGTAAGTGGGAGTTTGTGATTATTTAATAGTTTTATAAAATTATAAAATGCTACAAATGGTGCGGCGTGACCAGGATTTGGAATAAATATTGTATTTATTCCAAATTGGCCTATTTTAAAGCACAGAGAATGGAATAGGGTTGGCGGAAGTTGAAAATAACTTACGTTAAATTTATGTAACACGTAGAATAAGATTACGAGGAGTTGATCAATTGTGCATGTTAGATTACAAGTAAGATTTAATAATTTAATAATAGACTAGTAAAATAGAACAATAAAAATGTCTGATAACGAAAAAGAAATTAATTTGGTAGACTCGGCTACGAGTGATAGTGGCCTTGGGTCAATGAACCCGACACTGAGTGTAAGTGAATTGGGTCAGTCAATTCAAACAGTCAATCAGTGACGGAAAGTAACGTAACTGATTACATAATGATAGATAATGCTGAAGCAAAATCGACTCCTGTAGTTACAAAAATAAGAGAACCGTCATTGGTCGATATAATGAATTTTATGAGTAAACGTTTTGATGCCAGTGACGAAAAGTTCGATAGTAAATTTGATAAATTGAGTAATGATATTAATGAACAAAAAATAAAATACGAAAGTAGTTTCAATGAAATTAAGAATAATTTTGATGAAAAGTTTCATAAAATAAATAATCGTTTTGATACAGACGAAAGCAATTTTGATGACATTAGAAATGAAATAAAACAAATTAATAAACGTTTTGAAAGAACCAATGAGCTATTTGAAACTAAATGTAACGATTTAGTACAAAGTATAGAGAGTATGGGAGTGTGGAGAATAAATACAGGTAAGTTCAGGGTAAACGAAAATAACGAAGAAATAAACGACAAGGTAAGAAGTGTGGTTAATACAAGAGAAAATAACGGAGATACAAGTGATAAGAATAATGGTGTTAGTTTAAATGCAAAACAGGTGGCAGTAGACAAGGTGAGTAATCATGATAATTGTAGTAATGAGTTAACAAGTAATAGCAAAATAAAAAGTGATAACGAGATAATTAAAAATGTGTTAGAAAATAAAGTGAATAATAATAGGGGAGATGAAGTTTTAGTGGAAATAGAGAGTAGCAATAAGATAGTGGTTGAAGAGAGGTTGGGTTTACAAAGGGCAAATTTTCCCCGTGATTTAAATGGAGTAAAGACTCCAATAGTGAGTTATGAGGGCATAGTTTCCTCCCGTGGTTGTAGAGACAAGGTGTCTAAGTAGATCCCCTTTTGTGTATCATGAGTTCCCTGGAAGGACCAGGATGTGTTATGATAATGTTATGTTGCCTTTTGTGTGGATTGAGAGAGAAAAAGTGAGAAGGTGTTATGATGAGAGGTATTGTGAGAGAGTGGTAGAATTATTCACATTGAGAGAGAGAGAGAGAGAGAGAGAGAGAGAGAGAGAGATAATATTATTTTATGTTGTTAGAAGTTACGAAGAGCTACTAGAGAAAATAAAGAGAGAGAATTGGCAATATTGTTGACTTACCTTGTTATAAAGATAGTGCAGAAATAAATAATGATAACGTTGATAATTTTATTGAATGCTTACCTATGCATAGACGTGGAGTATTAGTAGTAAATGATTCTGAAATGGAGAGGTTAAAATGCTTAAGGGTGATAGATAATAATACGGACGGTGACAAGACGAAAACTAATGATGTAGACAGATTATATGATTTAATAATAATGTGGAATAGTCCAGTAGATTATTATGTGGGTTTTGCGGAAACAGTTGCAATATTAAAGAATTATTATATAAATAGTAATAATGAAATGAGTCTGAGTAAAGATGAGAATTGTTATATGAAAGTAAGGCTAATTTACAACGATGGGGGTTAAATAAACAATCAGTGAATGGACATTTGATTATTTTAGTTCATGGTGATGACCTGGCTAACTTATGTAATGAGGTGTGGTAAACAAGAAAATTAATGAAGAAGAATTGTAAATAAATTTATAGTGAAATTAATTGCGTTTGTGTTGTAAAATGTATTTTATGTAAACAATGTGTGTATGCAGTAGAAATTGATTTAATAATAATAATATTTTGGCTGAGAAACTACCCGCGCGCGGACAGCCCCATTACCCCTATAGTTAGTTAGTTCAGTTGAATCAGAGACTCCGCTGGTGAAACAGCGTACAGAAAGTTATGTAGACAATATAAAACATTTAAACTAGAAAAAGCTTGTGTAATAACCGGACGATGTGAATGTTGTAAATGACTTGAGTGTGCGAGGATGACATCTCTATAACAAACTAACATCACCTAAATGTGATGTTAAACTTTTAGAATGTAACTGTTAACCATAAGCAATATGTGCGGTACAACAATGTGAACACCAGTGAAAGTTACAACCCAAAACCGACCACAAGAATCTACAGAACAGACAGACTACTCATCTTTAGGAATGTCATCAAATTTCACCAACACAAGATAGCCAGAACATCGCCAAGACACCTTGCACAACCGATAGAAGCGCTGATTCGCCGAGGATATGTTACACACAGGTGACACGGAAGTTCTACTTCTGTGGTTCAGAACTTAACTTAAACTAATACATGAGAGACACTTAAATAAAATAAGAGTAAAGTAAAACACGAAAGACTGACCTAATTACCATAAAATTGTAATTTTATGATAAATAATAATGTGTGTTAAGTTTAATGCTTTTATGAATATAACACACTAAAGTTAAATAAGCCCATTCTTCAGATGGCACAAAATAAAGATTATTATTTTTAATATCATATACAAAAACAAACTACTCGGATCCGAGGACAGTACAAGCTATGTTAACCCATGAATTACACTAATTCCATTTGTACAAGATGTGTAAATGTTTTTATCTTTAGTATACACATTGCTAAT
This sequence comes from Magicicada septendecula, assembly GCA_034769895.1. Classification (NCBI taxonomy): domain Eukaryota; kingdom Metazoa; phylum Arthropoda; class Insecta; order Hemiptera; family Cicadidae; genus Magicicada; species Magicicada septendecula. Next base: position 62,835,397 of record CM068375.1, read on the forward strand.
TTTCTTCTGTGATGTTAAAACAGTATGTAATAAAGAGATGTCATGGTCCAAAAAGGTGAGTGAATAAATCTACAAACCCCTGTCAATATTCCTCAATTCACGGGATCCTATTTAGCATTTGTTTATGTTTCAGTTAATTATGAGTTTGATAATATTATGGCAGCCTGATTAATTGACCTGAGCCAATTAACCAGGTTCCCGATATTATAACGTTAAGATGTTATAGCATTAGTAAATATTAAAATGAATTATGCTGATGAGTTGATGAGCTAATTAAATGATTTTATTTTGAGTCAAGAGATACTATGCAAAAGGCAGATGATTAACATTTTCCAGTAGATAATATGTTCAGAAGTAGTTGATTTAAATATATTATGCTCTGTATGATAATTTTATAAATGACTTTCCTGTTTGAAAAGATTAATTCTAGGAGAGAAGGTGTTTATTATGTTTTATGATGTTGTACTATGTTAGAGTGTAAGAATTATAAACATGTGTTATGCATTTTACATTGTATTATTCGTATGTAGTGTGCCTAAAGAAAGGTCATTCACCTGTTAGTAAGACATCAGCTGATGACTGGTGTGAACTGTATAATGGTCAACGTAATCATGCCATATGTTCTTTTAATAATCAATGTAATTTTATTTGATAATTTTCTTTCTATTAATTGTCAGAATATATGTTTAATAAAACATTATTACATGTTATTGCATTATTATTTAAAAAAAAATTGAAACATTGTATTTGCCTCCAAAAGCGTTTTAAGACTATAAAACAGGTTAATTACCTTCCGTCACGCTTCTTGAAATCCGAATACAGGATTACTCGAGTTTCGGCACATTAAGTGTCATCATGAATATGGGTTAAAACTACATTTGTTGATGTATGCACATCCCGTCAAACAATAAAAACAACACATACATAATAACAAAAATATTTAAATAATTTAACATATTAAAAACAAGACAAAACAGAACGAAAACACAATACACGCGGCTGATGCGGACCTGCGCAGGAACACGTTATACAGTAAAATTAATCGATACCGATTTGACCTTTGGTAAATTTTATCGATCTGACACAGCTAATATCTCGTTCTATATCGTTGACTGTTGAATAAAATATTATTTTTATGGATTGATTTTTCATTTAAGATGCGATCGTAATTCTCTTTAGTGGCCTTATATATTTCAAACCTTTCAAGAGTGTCCAGTTTAAGAGATTTCCTGCATTTATGTAATATGTCCAAATTCTCACTAATACTTTTTATGTTATGATCTTGTGAACTTAAATGTTCAGCAAATGTGGATCTTCCTATATTTGATTTAGAGCTTGGGAGGTGTTCTTTATAACGCAATTTGAACGAACCCGTTTGTCCTATGTAGAAATTTGAACAATCCGAACAATTAAGCCTATATACACCTGTACCGTCATATTCATCGAAAGACTTATTTTGATTTTTAAACTTAAGTTTGTTCTCAAGTTTATTATTTGCTTTTGAAGCCAATATTATATTTTGTTTTTTCAATTGGTTTTTTAAAGTGTGATGTAACATTTCGCCATACTCTTGCGATATATTTTACTTTTTCTTTAGGCACGTCAATATTTATTAGTCTATTTTGTTTCTTATTTATTATTTTATCTATTATGTTACATTTATAACCATTGGCTATCGCTATGTGTTTAATAATTTCGACTTCGTTTTTATGGTCTTCTGTGGAGAGGGGCAATGATAGCAATCTATGTACCATACTATTAAAAAATGCCATTTTGTGTGAATAAGGGTGGTAAGACGAAGCATGAGTAGCATGATCAGTGGTTGTCTGTTTCCTGTAAATATTAAAGTTAATTTTATTATCAATTTTTGTTAAAGACAAATCTAAGAAATTTATTTTATTATTCTTTTCTGTTTCTAATGTAAATTGCAAATTTTTTGTTATGGTATTCAAATATTTATTAAGCATCTCTAATTGTCTGCAATTACCATTGTAAATCACTATCGTGTCATCCACATATCGACAATAAAATAAAATTTTGTTGTAATGTTTGTTTTTTGGTGATAATATTTCGTTATTTTCTATGTGGGGATCCCATTGCTAATCCATCTTTCTGTAAATAATATTTATTATCAATAGTGGGATCCCCACTATCAAGTATCCTGGCAGAAATTTATTTAATTTTACAAATGTGGTTTAAACTTAATGTGGTTTAAATAAATTTCTGCCAGGATACTTGATAGTGGGGATCCCACTATTGATTTATTGATAATAAATATTATTTACAGAAAGATGGATTAGTAATGGGATCCCCACATAGAAAATAACGAAATATTATCACCAAAAAACAAACATTACAACAAAATTTTATTTTATTGTCGATATGTGGATGACACGATAGTGATTTACAATGGTAATTGCAGACAATTAGAGATGCTTAATAAATATTTGAATACCATAACAAAAAATTTGCAATTTACATTAGAAACAGAAAAGAATAATAAAATAAATTTCTTAGATTTGTCTTTAACAAAAATTGATAATAAAATTAACTTTAATATTTACAGGAAACCGACAACCACTGATCATGCTATTCATGCTTCGCCTTACCACCCTTATTCACACAAAATGGCATTTTTTAATAGTATGGTACATAGATTGCTATCATTGCCCCTCTCCACAGAAGACCATAAAAACGAAGTCGAAATTATTAAACACATAGCGATAGCCAATGGTTATAAATGTAACATAATAGATAAAATAATAAATAAGAAACAAAATAGACTAATAAATATTGACGTGCCTAAAGAAAAAGTAAAATATATCGCAATAGAGTATGGCGAAATGTTACATCACACTTTAAAAAACCAATTGAAAAAACAAAATATAGTATTGGCTTCAAAAGCAAATAATAAACTTGAGAACAAACAAGTTTAAAAATCAAAATAAGTCTTTCGATGAATACGACGGTACAGGTGTATACAGGCTTAATTGTTCGGATTGTTCAAATTTCTACATAGGACAAACGGGTTCGTTCAAATTGCGTTATAAAGAACACCTCCCAAGCTCTAAATCAAATATAGGAAGATCCACATTTGCTGAACATTTAAGTTCACAAGATCATAACATAAAAAGTATTAGTGAGAATTTGGACATATTACATAAATGCAGGAAATCTCTTAAACTGGACACTCTTGAAAGGTTTGAAATATATAAGGCCACTAAAGAGAATTACGATCGCATCTTAAATGAAAAATCAATCCATAAAAATAATATTTTATTCAACAGTCAACGATATAGAACGAGATATTAGCTGTGTCAGATCGATAAAATTTACCAAAGGTCAAATCGGTATCGATTAATTTTACTGTATAACGTGTTCCTGCGCAGGTCCGCATCAGCCGCGTGTATTGTGTTTTCGTTCTGTTTTGTCTTGTTTTTAATATGTTAAATTATTTAAATATTTTTGTTATTATGTATGTGTTGTTTTTATTGTTTGACGGGACGTGCATACATCAACAAATGTAGTTTTAACCCATATTCATGATGACACTTAATGTGTCGAAACTCGAGTAATCCTGTATTCGGATTTCAAGAAGCGTGATTAACCTGTTTTATAGTAAAAAAAATTGATTTGTTTTGAGGTACAGTCTGTTGTGTTTTCATGTTCAAGATATATTGCTAATTGTGTGTGTTGATAATATATTAAGTGATTCGTAGTATTCATATTATATGTTTGTAAACAGATGTAGTGATAGGGGCATTTATAATAGAAAGAAGTTGTTTTTGTTTTGTTTATTATGTTTGTTAGTATCTAGATAAGAAGAGATATAAAATAAATTCATTTGAAGAATTTTGGAGTTTTAAGAGTTATGATTAAATTAATTAATTGAAGTAGATCATATGAATTATCATAAAAGGGAATTTTTTATAAGGGACTTGGGTTTATTGCATTGATTGAACAAAATTTAAACACTTTAATTTGATTTGAAATAATAATGTAAGGTAAACGATTAAAAGTTGAAAAATGGAATTGGATTTAAAATATAAAATATTTCTGTGAATTTTAGATCAAGAAGTAGGATGTAGATGTTGTGTTTAATATAATAATGGGTATGTGTACGCACCCAGTACTTGCTAAAGGCAACTCAGTATGTATGTAAGGGGAGACATATCGGTTGAGGATCTGGTATGGTATAAGGCCAGTTTCATAATTTTATTGGAATGTTACAAGGTTAGGTGGTACTGTGGTGAGTAACTTTACAGGACTTTACGGTGTTGGGATCTCGAACAGAGAAGTCCAGTAATATCGTTCAGGTGCAGCCATAGTCGCCTAACTAGGGGGGTAGTTTACCCATGATGTGTTAAGAATTAAAGGGGGTTGTTGGTGCCATATCCTCGCTGATCCTCTTAGGGTTTAGCAAGAGTTTTTCTGTTTCGGCAGAAAACCTCTCATTGGGGGGGTATTGTAACGGTACAAACCTATGGGTATTTATAATTTTAATCTTTTCAATTTTATTCCATCAAAGAATATATGGTGGATGGATTATAGCGTAGAGACTGTTGCTGTGAGGTACAGGAATGTAAAGTTGTCAACGAGGGTGCGTATTCGCCCACAAGTGCGCGCACAGGCGGCCAACATTCTCAGGCGTTTGGTCACGTTCGAATGCATTCCTCAGCGCTGTGTGCACAGAGAACAAAGGCAGTCGACTACAAAACGCCCATCCGGCCGGATGAACACAAAGGCTCGCTAGCTGAAAATTTATTAACAGTATGTAAAATGTGATTTAAGCTTTAAACTAAATGGATCTAAAGTGGTGAAGCATCAAATAATCTTTAGTGACCAAAATTTTAACCGTGAGAACGTAATTCGGACAACAAGCGACTAAAAGTACGGAGTGCAACACGTGGGCTGCAGGGACACCGCCAAAGAAGTAACAGTATAATAAACAAAATTAATCATGAAAGTTTTAAAGTAAAGAGCTCTCTAAAATAAAAGGGGGGTGTAGATTGGATGACTGTGTGAGTGAGCAAACTGGGCTGCCTTAGATAGTATAATTCAGAATAAGTAAATAATGTATAATTCACTATCATATATCAGAATACGTAAATAATGTTGTTATAATCCTATCAGTCGTATTTTCTAATATGTTCAAGAAATGTTCGTAATATTGATGTAGAGTAAAGAGAGTGAAAAATAGCGGAAACAGTGGAGAGTAAATTCTGTAACTAAGAATATAACAAAGAATGTTACTTTACCGTAAAATAAAATAACATCTGATTTCACTGGTTATATGCGTGTTAGAATAATCATTTCAAACACCTAACTTCATTTTCTGTGCTGGTAAATTCGCTATACGAAAGAGGGTTTACACCACTAGACGATCTGGCAAGTGAGTTAACAAATTAAAGGTAAGTGGGAGTTTGTGATTATTTAATAGTGTTATAAAATTATAAAACGCTACAATACTTTTTTGACCATTTTTAAATTTGTCAACCCTTATATAAAAACTTGCCTTGCCTTGCCTTGTAAAAATGTGCAATTCATACCATTTGAGCATTCGGCAAAAAATATAGCCACACCTTCAGATAACAAAAGAAATGATTGCACACTTCTCCTCAAAGGTGCAGTATGACAGTGGTGCGTCCATAAGTACATTGTTATTGAAAATAAACAGAATATACAGTCAGCTGCTCCCTATGTAGCACTGGCTCGCACTAATTTTGTCGACTAGACTAACTAGTTCCTCCTCCATGGCATTTATCTGTTTACTTACTGAATGACCCTCGTACATTTAAAATGACTTACAACTCTATAATTCAATATTTGTTGAAATTACAGTAGATGAAACTTGCTTAACAGAGGTAATTGGGGTAATAATGGGCTACTAGGGTATGAGATATGGGAGGGGATTCTATTGTGTCTACATGAGAAGCGCACATGCATGCACACAACACACACAAGGCTTGTGACAGGGGAAACCATTTTTTATAGCCAACCTAGGCGACAATTTGTGTTGTGAATCTGAAATCTGGGTGTGTTTGGGCCAGACTTCTTTGTGTTCATGATGGTTGATAGTGAACAGACACTGATGGTTGGAAACATTTTGCTGTTAACACTTTGATGCTGTTAGATGTCAGTTGACGTTGTTTGAAAACTTCCGAGAATGCCAACAGATCGCAGTTGACAGTGTACAGTGTCATTGTGTTTTTATACAGTCTCGTGTCTACAAATACAGGGTCCGCCAGTGAAGCGGGAAAATTAAAAGTACCCAATTTTTTCATGAAACATTTATTATCAGAATTTTTTTTACAGATTTGAGTTGAGTAAAGTATGCCATTATTTTACTTTTTAAAAATAACGCCGCTCAAGTGAGAGCCATTTCTGTATAAACATTCTTCTAATCTTAACTAAAAATTTTCCATCACTCGACGAAGCAGGTCAGATTCAATCCGTGCAATTTCTTGTCTCATACTCTTTTTTAATTCCGGTATGGTGTGCGGTCTATCAATGTACACCCAGCTCTTCAGAAATCCCCAAAGAAAAAAGTCGCATGCGGACAAATCTGGGGATCTTGCAGGCCACGAGATGTCGCCATATCTGGATATGAGTCTGTCCGGGAAGAGTTCTCTTAAAGCAGCCATGGACACACGAGCAGTATGACTTGTGGCACCATCCTGCTGGAAAAAATTAATTTCCAGAAACCTAGGGAGCTGTTGTATCAAAAATGTTCTGACCATGTGTGTGTAGCGGTCTGCATCGACAGTTGTGTTTCCTCTATCGTCTTGGAAAAAATATGTATGGCCCAATAATGCCAGATGATGAAACTGCACACCACACCGTAACTTTCGGACTATGTAATGGCTTTTCATGCAACTCACCTGGGTTTTCATCATTCCAATATCGACCATTTTGTTTGTTTACATATCCATTCAAATGAAAATGTGCTTCATCTGACATAAACATGCGGTGAATAAAGTTTTCAACATTTACACGTCGCAATATTTCTTCACTGAAAATCCTGCGAGCCAGCATATCACCATCTTTCAACTCCTGGATTACTTGAATTTTGTAAGGATGAAAAGATAAGTCTTTATGCAAAATTCGTCGTAACGATGTGTCAAAATTCGTCGTAACGATGTGTCACTAATGTTTACTGCGGATGCATGTTTCATTGCAGAACGTTGTGGACTACGCGTCAATGCTACTCGAACTCTTTCAATGTTTCCTCTGTTCTTACAGACCTTGTTGCTCCTCTATGCTTTAAGTTTAATGTGGAACCAGTTTCTTCAAACTTTTTCACCCATGACATAATTGCATGAGCGGATGGCACTTCCATGTCGTGGAATATTGAAATGATTACGAAACAATCGTTGTACAGAAGTCACACAGTCACCATTCTTATAAAACGATTTTACGCAGAAAGCACGCCGTGCACCGGACCACTGCTCCATGTTTAACAAATGGCATTAAATGTAAAACAACAATCGAAAACTTCCACGCCCTCTCGTGAGCAGAAAATGAACTATTGGACTTTCAAAATTTCCTGCTTCACTGGCGGACCCTGTATGTTCTTGATCTGCTTTGAAACAAAACTAGATTTTGTAGTTCGTAAATCATCTAATAGATTTCATAAGAATGAATTTTTGTAAGCAACAGCTGACGAAAACTGTGTATTAAATTGTTTTATTAGTTGGTTACAAGGTTATGCAAAAATTCTATCATATTTATAACTACGTTTTAAATGAATTCAGTTTTTGACCTTACAAAAATGGTATAAAACTGATTGTGAGAAAGATTATGTAAATGTTGTTTAATCTATTTATAAAAATTACAACAAACAATTTATCATTGTGTGTTGGCCGGTTTTTTTTATTTCTCTCAAAATGTCGACTTTTTGAAAAGCAGTTACAGCCACATAGATACCAAAATCATATAAGCAAGATGCAAACACCAGCACATTTTAAACAAGATGCATAGATCTTCATAACAATATAAGTATCACTTATTTCCCTGTATGGTTTAGAAGCTGTATGGTCAGCATTTTAAGTATACACAAAAAAAAGCATGGCCTTGGGCTAAGGACGACCATTTTAGAGCCCAGGGTCTTAAGTGTTAATTATGAATATCTATTACAGTGTATAAAGAAAGTACTTTTAAATATTGCATGTGAAAAATTACATTTTTTTTTAAAGAATTGGATATAATGTTGAAATAATTTTTGAAAATATGTGTTTAGTAAATGATTATATATATACCATGTTGTTTGTTTCAGAATCAACGCTCCATCTGGTGTTGCGCTTACGGGGTGGAATAAAATGAAGATGGATAATACATTTTGAATTTTACTTACCAGTGGTACAATTAAAATGACTACACAGCTATTACATTTAGTACTTGCTTATTTTTATAATTTTGTAATTAGGTTAATTACAAATTATTCATCTTTAAAAATATGTATTACTCAATTGAATTTTGAGCTGTAATTTTTTCAGCCTATCGAAAATAAAATTTAATTAAAATAATTCAAGTTTGTATGTTTTTGTAGTTTCCCAATGATACCTTGTAACATGAATTGTGTAGATCAAAAGTGACTGGGTGTGATTATATTTTAACGCTTTCAACGCCATGGCCTAACACCTAATTTAAACAAAATTGAGATTACTTGAAAACATCATAAATTATAATGTCAAAGATTGGATCTTCAGGTTTCGTAACATATGTGCTAATTATTCCTTTTTTTAGGTAGAAACAATTTTTAGCAGCAGGAATAAACAGAAGCATGCTTTTGATAAATATAACAAGTTTTACAGTGTATGTCTACATGATAAAGGTTTTTTTTTAATTGATAATCTACACTGAACAAATTATTTTTTATATTAGAAGAATAAGGCACAAAGTGTAGAACAAATCACTATTTAATTAAGAAAGTTGTGCGAGTGGTTATAATCACAAACAGAATTAAATTAACACCGTTGCACACCACTATAGAAAAGTTATTCCGATCAGCGCTTTCAAGCTTCACAGCTTCAGATCGGAAAATCTGATGTTATTTTTCGGATTTCCGATCTGACGATGAGCTGTGAAGCATGAAAGCGCTAAATTGGAATCATTTTTCTATTGTGGTGTGCAACAGTGTTAATTTTGTTTGAAATCACTATTTGCTACAATCTGCCTCTGTATGGCTAATATGGCAGCTACAATTGGCTAATAGTTTGCCTGATTTTGAATATATTCCGCTTCATTTAGTGCTTATTTTGCATCCACAAAACACTATAGTTTAACTGCATGGAAGTAGTACCGTCAAGGTCACACCGCTTACAGCGTTCCACTAAGCAACATTTCCCTTTCTTCCGAAAAATGGTACACTAGTAATTAGGCCTACTTAATGTAAAGAATATAAAAAAGTGCTTTTTAAATTAACTATTTACTTTGTTGTTGTCAATGAGGCTTCTATTAAAATCACAATTAAAATAATTGTTTGTACTTTAAACTGTTGAAAATTCTAAACTCGATGACAATAGAAGACTGAAAAAACAATGACACATTTTGAAGGTTCATAGATGCCTACAGCAGACATTTTATAGATAAAATTTAATGTTATTTAAAGTAAAAAACATGTTAAAACCTTAAGAGTATCACACAGTTGTTCTGATTTTGTAAGATATGTAATGTAAGATATTATATATATATATACACTTAGCGGCCCGTAATTTCTTCAACACACGCCAATTTATACCCAGGGTATCTACAACAGATTTGATGAACTTATATATGTACATCTTTAGGTGTTGAAGTTACCTTGACCAAGTTATGGTGTGTCAGCGTACGAAAAACTTATACATCGTATTTTTGCTGTACGCTGAAGCATCAGAACTAGATCGAAATATACAAATGTATATAATGAAATATGGGTAGTTAGTCGGCCATATTGGCATTCGTAATAATTATTCTATAAAATTTTTAACATGTGTACAAAAGAGACACTACAGAGGGAAGTGTGTTTTTATTCTGTTTAGTTGGTATAACGAAATATTGCGACCGGCCATTAGTTTAGTTGGCGCTGTGCGGTAATTTGTTTTCGTTTGTTAAGGTGTGTGGGACAGAATTTTGTTGTTCGTATTGAAGTGTTTGCGATTGCAAGTCGAAGTAAAAAGACGGAGGCGCTAGGAATAATAATGAAAGGTAAGATGATCATTTATTTAGTGTATGTTGTCCGTTGTTTGTAGCAAATTAGCTGTGTTAGGTTATGTATGAATGTCTAGATTACTTTGGGTCTGTAACACTACCTGTTATAGACCCAACTATACATAATATCACTGTGTTCTGTCCAAAATTTAATAATGGAGCAAATTAGCATTCTAATTTAATTAATACAATATACCTAGGCTAACACCATGCGTTCTTATGGGAGTAAAAATTTAATTTTTTGTCTCCGTAAATAGGTTCGACCACCGTTTAAAATTATTTTTCTCGTGTTTATATAACATAGAAGAATAGAATAAAAATATATCAGTGCAATATCAGCATTGATGAGAATTTTCATAATTACCCAAGGGGTAATTAACTCATTTTTAAAAAAAAGTCCCTGTAAGGCACTGACTGCAATTTAATTAAATAATTTTTCTTTATTATAGGTACTCCTGTAAGTCTGACAATTACTACCCTAGCCTACCTATATTTGTGTAATGTATCCAATTTGTAAGTCATTTTATTTGTAAAATGTCGTCCTACCTAACACAAGATGATAGGCCTTACCATAATATATTTAATTTGAACTCTGCTCGTATTTAACTAGTTACATATTTTATTTAATTCTTCAGTCCAGCTATATTACTCTAAATATACTTTCAAATTCAGCATTTTTCAGAGAAACGTAATTACTTGATAAGATATGACTTACGGTAGAAAGTTAAGGTTAATTTTAAGACCTAATATAACAAAATTTATAATATAGGCCTATGGGTACTATATCCTCACTGAAGCAAACTGTTGTAATTGTTTGCACACATAGTTACTTTCATACCATTGAATCCATTAAATTGTAATATATTTGTCATAAAAATTTTGTTTTAACACAGCTCTGCTTTAAAAATTAAGGGCTAACATTTGTCAGGTAAAAGAAAAAGTGAAAAGAGAATTTGACCTGTGACTTCTTTAATTTATGACTTAAACATGCATTTTAATCTCGATTAAATTTTTTAATAAAATTGTGCTGTTTTTAAATTTTATAATATTAACTTGCAGACAGAAAAGGTTTTGCTGGTGACTAAAGAAAGCATCGTTCTTTTATCTTATGTAATATTTATTATTCCATGCAAGTCTGATTAAAGCTCACTAAACTAAAATTATCACTGCTTACAGCAGCAGGTTCTTAAACCCGATAATTGATGTAGGCCTATAGTGTTATTTTTATTTAATTTCTTATTATCTGTATTTATAATCTGTAACTTAATGTGTAGAATTGTATTTATATTGTTTAACCTCCTAAATGATATTCAACTAATATCACATGAAATTTTAAAAAATTAATATCTTGATATTCTAAAATATTTTATGGGGTGTGTTATACTTAATAGTAGATTTAAATGATACAGAGTATGGATGAATTATCCGTAATGTATTTGCTAGTTATAATACCGTTATAATCAGGATTATATTATTCAATGTTAATCATTTGAACAGTTTTTGTTTTTCGAGTTTGTATGATTATATTAGAAATCTTTTTCAGGAATCTTCAGTGCAGGGATGTAACCAAGCAATAGTGACTTGAGTTCATTTAAATTAAAATAGATTACTATAAAATAACTACTAGATTATGCTGTAAATTTAATTTTTTTAGAAATTTACACAAAATCCATTAACTTTTTGTAAATTCATAGTGCTAACCTACAAATATTGTGCTAGGTTAAGAAAATAAATTATTCTCGTAATTATTAGCTTAATATTCTTAATTATTAAGTTAGTGAAAAATTATGTATAAGTTTTGTAATGATCTTTCATGTTTCTCCTGAACTTTCCAGAATTGACTGGGAAAAAATGACTATTATTGCACCATCAGTAGTATCGACATCAGATGATATTGATGTGGAAAACATATGAAGTGGAGAAGGTAATATAATCAAAGCAATTTAGCCTATAGATAATTTAAAATTTTTTTTTCTGTTTGTGAATTTTGTAACATTAGCATATTTGATTTAATGTTTGTTTCATAAGTAGTGTTAGGTTTACCTAAATTATCTTTACTTGACAAACTAGACTTGTATAGGTACTTTAAATCAATTAAGAAAATCAGCTTTGAATGTAGCACAATGAATTCATACCATATTTCATTAATGTTTTGTTTTCAAAGCATTTTTTTGTTTGGGCGTTAGCCTATTTAATTTGTGTTATGGCAAAGTTAATTTTCTGCATCAGGAATGTCCTATTTCATTGAGCAAGCTTTATAGGAGATTTTGAAGTTTGTGATAAAATGGCCATTAATGATTGTTTTGCTTGTTAATGACAACAATATAAAGTTATTAACAGTCCCATTTACATTTTAAATGAGAAAATTTAGTAACAATTTTGCACTTTTGATGATACTGGCAATGATAATTATTTTTCTCTGTTAGCTAAAATTCTTTTTTTGTTACAGAGTCCATTGTTGTAGAAGCTCTTATATCGCCAGATGGTTGTGCAAAATTTATAAGTTTGGAGGTAAATTTCTCCTTATAGAACTGCTGTATTCTTATATAGTTAACTCTCTCTGGCCTCTATTTTGCACTATGAGGTGTACACTTATTTCCATTCTTATTTGGTATTCTTTTATCTCTTTCTACTATTATTTAGTTACAATAGTTTAATCATAGTAGTCTCTTTATAATTGGTTTAGTGTTTATTGTACACTGGTCTGTCCCTTAGTGTATATCATTGACTAACATTACTTACACCTGGTGTCACATGACAGGTGTTCTTAATTACGATTATAATACATTATGTCCTTTCTTATAATATTCTCATACTATTACAATAGTGGCATTACACCTTACTTGTGGTATAGACATTAACCTTTTACTTCTATTTGGTATTATAAAGTGGTTTTGTTTAAGTTTTACATAGTGAATCCCCTTTTGGTTGTGACGTTATTATCACTTTTAAATATATGAAATACAAAATACAGTTTATTTTCACCTACCTGCAAGTTTCTTATATCCGGGTCCAGAATTCGATCACATGTACGTCAGATGCAAACCTGTGTGAAAGGTTATCGAAATAACTAACCCGACACATTTTTATGAAGAGAAATTATGATTTGTAATTATTCAGAATTATCTAAAATTTTGTTCCAAAATTTTGCTCATTGTTTTATAGATTCAATTACAGTTTTCTTTGTTCGGTTTATCGTCTACTACATATCAACTTATTCTAACATCTTACCTTACTGATCACACTTTAATACATATATACAGACAGAGCCCAGCCTGCAATTTTTTACACTCTCACAAACACGCAGAAAAAATTACGATGCCCATAACATTTTTCGCTTTGTTACATAATTATGTCGCCGTCAAGTAAAACTGATCTGATGGTTCTTACATGTTCGTCACTACCACTGACATGTTCTGATTACTTTTAATTCACTTTTGAACTGGAAAACTGTTAAAATTTAGTAGAGCCCACTTGGCTCTGTGTCGGCCGACACAATCAGGGACGAACTGCCGCCCGCGTCCCTTGCGAGCGGGAGGAAATTGAGGTCCGCTGCCAACGGATCTCGTCGTCGCACATAGTTGAGTTGTTGCGGTTGAGCGACCATGTGCATGATATATAGTGGTCTTTTCTGTAGTGTGTGCCGACGATATTTAGGCACTTCTGGCTTGGTGTCACCAAAAGGGGCGGTGACTTAGCTACATTTCCTTCAGCTCAGTCAAGGAGACGAAACAGAAAATATATTTTTTCACCATCTTGGCGTTTCCTGACCGCGTCGGTTCGAGCGTATATTCACTTGACGCGTGCGTGCGCGCTGTCACACAGAAACAGAGTTCTTGGAACTGAGGGCTTGCTGCATACCTCAACTGATTTCGCAACGTAATATTGCATTGCTGTTTTGGTACACAACTGTTCTATTCACCACGTGTTTGGTCACCGTTGAAAAATAAAACTTTCACAATACATTCATAAATCCCTGAAATGAAATAAATTAAAATACCCCATAAATTCGGACCGTTACAATACCCCCTCAATGAGAAGTCTTCTGTCCAAAACAGAAGAAATCTCATTGATAAAACCCCTAAGAGGACCGGTGAGGAACTGGTGCCAACAACCCCCTATTGTTCTTATTCTGCATGGGTAAACGACCCCCCTGGCTCGGTGACGATGGACGCATCTGAACGAGATCACTGGACTTCTCTGTAAGAGATCCCAACACCGAAAAATCGAACAGACACGCACCACGGCGCACCTCGCCTTCTATCATGCTACCCCAAAAATCCTCAATCCCTGGCTTAGAAAAATTCTTTAAAATTTGTTTAAATTACAACTCACTGGTTGTTTCCACTCAAAATCAAATCACAAATTTTGTATCTATTTTGAATTATTCTCTTCATTGGTTTTTTTTCTGTTATTTAAAATAAATCAATTTAAACATTTATTACAATTAAGAACATCCTTAACCTAACATGTGATTACACCTAGAGTCTAACAATACAATTCAATAAAATAAATCAATAATAATAAACATGGTTAGTACACAATCAAATAATCAAAGTTTAAAAATATTCATTATCTGGCAGGCAAAAAAAATCAAAATTTTGATTTTTTTTTTTTTTTCAAAAAAATATTTTCCCCCAAAAAATTTTAAAATTCAAAACATTTAAATTTCTTAAAATATTTTCTTTTCATACGGAAATTATTTAAAATTTATTTAAATTGATCAAAACCCAAAGTTGAATTAACTTCCTTACTATTAACTTATATGTCCTCACTATCAGCTGATCAAAACCTTGACCTACATACGTTGTGTACAAATTACATCTGTGAACACATTAAACATCGGTAAAATTCTGTCTTGAAACATAAAACATAATAAAACAAAACATTTAAAATAAAATATTATTACAAATAATAATCAAATTGACAATTAAATTATTCAAAATAAACACCTTCTAACTTTACATTTCCAAATTCTATCAAAAATTTGTCACTGGTTTTACTTAAAAATTTTATATTCTTGTTATAACTCTTTCTTTATTTGACAATCTTATTCTCCCTTACTGTGGGTGATTTTAAATACTTATAACAATTTAATTTATCACTTGGTAGGCTTACACTTATAATCTCTACCCCTCTGACTCTAATACTCCTCAACTTTAACTAACATGACACCCAGATCTATCAAAATATCTGTCCATCAATCTCTAAACCCAACTTATCATGAAACTCAATTCTCCACCTTCTCTCAATATATATATAAAAAACTCTCTAACCCTTTGTACTCAGGATACGTGTGTTTCCTCCCAAAAAGCTCATTTCCCTTATCTGGTCCCTGGATTCTACCTAAGGCGACCCCTTCCCCCTAAATCGGTCCCAACCATTATGTTGCGGACTCGCACATTACACTACCCCTATTACAAAATTGCCATCCCCAAAATCTCACTCTTATTACCTCACTTCAACTACAACAAAATAACATCATCAATTATAAACATCAATATATCACTCAAAGCTCTACATATATTCTCCACAACTACTGTGTCTACCTCAATACTTCTCAAAACTCTATAACATACATTAACTCAAAACAACATTACATTAACTCAAAACAATATTTTTCTCTCTACTACCCCTTTAACTTTGACTTGGACTGATCTATATGTCCCACAAAATACTAATCACCCCAAAAAACTATCTTTTATTATTTCTGACAATTCATTTAAAATCTTACTATATTAAATTACTTTTCTCATTATTTTCAATAGCATCTGTAATACATTAAAACATTACATTAAACATTAATTACCTGGGACATTTACAACCAATATAACAGTGACATTTTATTGTTGATCAGCTGACATTCTTAACAAAGTGAAAACACATCTCAAAATTTAGCAAATCACATGAAATATATATATTTATCAATCCTTACATCTACCATCAATGTTTCCCCTTTCTCTGATTCTGATAATATTACGTCAACCGCCTGCCAGTCGGTTTAGTCATCTACTTGGTTTCAAAAATACACAAATTATATAAAACACATACTTTCTATCAACTCTTATCTCTAACCTACTACAATAAAATATTACATTTAAAACATAGAATGAACACCTTATACTGAATGTATGAGCATATAATTATTTGAGATCAGATCAGAATTAGAGTTAGCAAGTTTTATGTTATAAATTTAAATTCGTGGCTCATCCGAGCAACCCACTGATCCACACATAAAAATATCCAGATTTATTATTAATAATTATTATATATCATCTTTCAGTTATTATTAAATCGTTAATTATCATTTTTATTTAACACAATTATTTCAAATCATTTCACTATTGAATTAAAATTTTTTCATCTGAGTTACACCTGTGAACATTTTTTATTATACATGATTCGTACTATAAAATTTCTATACTTACAGTCCATTTAAATTGACATACACAAAACATATTCCACACCACTACTTTTACCTCACCTCTGAAACATTTAACAACATGTTAGTTTAACTCAAACAATTTATCATTTAATTACCAAATTTACCTCTTGCAAAATAATTTAAATTCCTCAGAAAATTTAATTATATAACATTTAGATAATCAATCAAAATATTTAACACATCTCAGGTTATTGAATTATTTATTAAATATACAAATTTCATTGCTACCAAAACAATTACAACTAGCCAATTACTGTCTCTAACATTTATTCTGATATTTATTTAAATTGCAACCATTAATATTATTATTCCAACCCTCTACACACACTTGTTTACTTAACATTCTACAGTGCACACAAATAAATTTACTACATTTTTATTTACAAACTCTTGTCATTAACTGTTCCATTTTTTCGTACTGCAATGTCCAAATCTGCCAGGTCAACCACAAAACAAAATGTTTATAATTGTCTTTTATCGTTTTATAGCCTACCCACCATCGTCATAGATTAATCTTGGTTTTATATAACACTGTCCAATTTCATTCACACACAAATTACTCTCTTGTGTGGCATAACCATAAAAACCAAATTCATTCATTTTACTAAGATAATCATGCAACAAATCAACGTTAAGTACATTTGTTAAGTCTCCATCAGTAATTATATTCATTGTCCAGTCAGTTATTTTATCATTCATTACAACATAAGGTAAGTTATTATTATTTAAAACTGTATCATCAAAATAATCTTCACTCTCTATTTTAACAAGTAAGTATTTCATATCATTTAACATCTCTTTCAACTCATTATAATTTCTCTGGACCTTATATAATTCTGTTTCTTTATCAACACACAATTCTCCATCTAAATCTCTCTCATCATAACACCATATCATACTTTCAACATCATTCCACACAGAGGGTACTAATTTATACAAAAAAGGGATATAACTCAAATCTTCCATTAAATAGGGTCTCTTGCCCTCCAATAATAACATTTTTGAACACCTTGGTTCATTGCAAATAAGGGGAAAATTTACCCCCTGCCCTACACCTTCAGTTACTCTCTCTCTCCATTCTTTTTCTAATTCATCAACACTAATTACAACTTCATTACTACATATAGCGCTCTCTCTCTCACTCACTATTTCACTATCTACTTCCACTGTATCATTCTCTGATACCACCCTTCCAATCACATTACCACTTTCAATATCATTGTTAACATTTGTTATCTTACTCTCTACTACCACATTGTTAATTATATTCTCATTTTCGACCTTATTGTCATCGTTTGTAAATTTTTTATTATCATTATTATTTTTGCTTTTACTCCGTTCTCCTACTGACTCTACTATTTTCTCAATGTCTCGTTTCAATTCGTTACAATAACTTTCGCATTTCATTTGTACTTTATTAATGTCAGTTTTAAGTTCATCAAATTTTACGCTAATACTCTGCTGAAACTGAATATTCTGTATATCTAATTTCTCATTTACACTGCTTTTAAATTCTTGAATTTCGTTTTTCTGTTCATCAAACTTTACACTCTGTTTTTCTATCATTGCTTGTATTACTTTAAACATTTCATACGTATCGTCAGATTTTTTACTTTGGATAGGTGTCGATTGATGTTCGACATCTTTCAATATTTTTGATTTAGTTATTTCTGCATTACTGTCAGTGAAGCTGACTTCTTCATTATTAGTTGTACAGTCCCTACTCAATTTTGGGGTTATTTGAATCCCCGAATCTTCAGTTACATTGTTTTGGTCTGTTACATTTATTTCTATTTTATTTTGACTCGCACTTTGAGTCGAATGTACCTCAAAATCACTCATGTTTGACTCGTCAAAAATTTCGACACTCTTCATTTCATTTATGTTAATTTTGTTATCTGCCATTCTTAATTTTTTTTTTTTTTTTATAATACTTGTGCGTACATATACTATAATCAATATGTAATCTACTATATAGCCAATTTTGTGTGAATGACGCACTTTTTGTTTTATTCCGCTAACCTAACAACACACGTCTGCATCTTTGTAGATGTGGAATTTAATTTATTAAATTCGTCCCTGTTCGGGCGCCATTTGTGACGTTATTATCACTTTTAAATATATGAAATACAAAATACAGTTTATTTTCACCTACCTGCAAAGTTTCTTATATCTGGGTCCAGAATTCGATCACATGTACGTCAGATGCAAACCTGTGTGAAAGGTTATCGAAATAACTAACCCGACACATTTTTATGAAGAGAAATTATGATTTTTAATTATTCAGAATTATCTAAAATTTTGTTCCAAAATTTTGCTCATTGTTTTATAGATTCTATTACAGTTTTCTTTGTTCGGTTTATCATCTACTACATATCAACTTATTCTAACATCTTACCTTACTGATCACACTTTAATACATATATACAGACAGAGCCCAGCCTGCAATTTTTTACACTCTCACAAACACACAGAAAAAATTACGATGCCCTTAACATTTTTATAATAACCCCGGCCGGCCACGCGGTGATTTTTCGAGCTCGGTTCGCTTTGTTACATAATTATGTCGCCGTCAAGTAAAACTGATCTGATGGTTCTTACATGTTCGTCACTACCACTGACATGCTCTGATTACTTTTAATTCACTTTTGAACTGAAAAACTGTTAAAATTTAGTAGAGCCCACTTGGCTCTGTGTCGGCCGACACAATCAGGGACGAACTGCCGCCCGCGTCCCTTGCGAGCGGGAGGAAATTGAGGTCCACTGCCAACGGATCTCGTCGTCGCTCATAGTTGAGTTGTTGCGGTTGAGCGACCATGTGCATGATATATAGTGGTCTTTTCTGTAGTGTGTGCCGACGATATTTAGGCACTTCTGGCTTGATGTCACCAAAAGGGGCGGTGACTTAGCTACATTTCCTTCAGCTCAGTCAAGGAGACGAAACAGAAAATATATTTTTTCACCATCTTGGCGTTTCCTGACCGTGTCAGTCCGAGCGTATATTCACTTGACGCGTGCGTGCGCGCTGTCACACAGAAACAGAGTTCTTGGAACTGAGGGCTTGCTGCATACCTCAACTGATTTCGCAACGTAATATTGCGTTGCTGTTTTGTTACACAACTGTTCTATTCACCATGTGTTTGGTCACCGTTGAAAAATAAAACTTTCACAATACATTCATAAATCCCTGAAATGAAATAAATTAAAATACCCCATAAATTCGGACCGTTACATGGTCGGTTTTGGTTCACTTTATTTACTTGAATTCTTATTTAAAATCCATTTTGGGTATCTTATATTGGTACCTGTAGAAAGCTTATCATTTCTTCTTGGTTTAAGGCACAAAACATTTTGGTTTAGGTAGGCTTTTCCTACTGATAGATGTGAATTTAGGTGAAATTTGTACCAACAATGTGTATGTTAGGTTGATACAAATTTACATTGTTTTAACCTTATTTTCTCAAGTTTGGTTTTATTAATGATAACTAATAACTCTTTAGTTATTGCCTTTTCTTATCTTACATGATTGTTTGACTATTTGACTAATATTTGTTATTATTATGAGACAATTTTAATACTTCTTTATGTTACATGGGTGCTATGCATAACATGTTACTATGCTTTTATTCACAGCTTCTATTCAGTTAACAGTATAGTTACTTTCATTCTTTTATAACATATCTTGTCCTATACATTTATAATATTATCTGTTGTATATTGGTCATCTCAGTTAGTCAGTTCTTGTCCATCTCTTCAATCTGTAACTTGTTCAGTCATTGCATATACGGGTAAGATGTTCTATAGTTGACTGGCTCTTGGAATCTATATTTTATGCCATGGTTGTTAGGTGTCTTTCTCATAGTATGTTTCTTCCTTGTCTTCATTGGTTCCTTACTGACCGAAAACTATTGGGTTGTTGGTTCCTGTGGTACAATCATTGTTTGGTGCATCTTCTTTTTCTTATAATGTTATTTCACTTGTTAGTTACCATTAGTTTTATTAACTCTTATTGTTGTGAGTTTATCCTTGGTGATGAGTAGCTCATGTAGTTTCATGCTTGGCCTTTTAGAAGAAACTCGGTTTGTCTCTTTCACTCAATTATTGACATGTGTTAATATTTTGGGTTACTGAAATATTTGGGCTCATATGTCTTGTTACAATATTAACTGGTTGTAGGCATATAAACTTATACACTGTTGTGAGAATTGTACAAAAGTACCTTTAAGCTAATTTCAAAACACAACATTTCAGAATTAATCACATTTTTTTCACTTTATAGGCTATGTCACACCAAAAGAAAATGTACAGGTCACTTTCAACAACAGTTGACAACAGCTGACTGAATATTATCCGATGACAAAATACTAAACAGATGGGAGATAGTCACACCAACCAACCATTTTGTATATAGTCTTTAAAATGCGATTTTTTTGCTTGTACACGGAAAACCTGGATCACTGTATTAAGATATATATTTTAGATATGTAGGTCAATTTATTAATTTTGAGCTATTAATTTAGCTAGTGCTAAGCTTTAAAACACAGTTATTTGTATGAAAGAAAAGTACAATTTCGTAGGCCAAGTAATAAATCCAACTATGATTCTGAAAAATTGTCATGGGTAGCAAAATAAAAATAATAATAATTCACCGATCTGAATGACGTTTTACAGAATCGTGATAAACATAAAATTACTTTTGATAGTGATCCCATGCTCATCCCAAGTTGAAACTTTCAGAATATGTAGAGGAAAACAGTATCTTTCACATATATTTTTTTGAGAATTTTAAAAATAGTTTTTCAAAATTCAGTAAATGCAATAATGATGTGTTTATAAAATATATATATATATTTTCAACTAATTATGTTTTATATCATATGAAAGCCCTTTAAAAGAGCTTTCAAATGAACTCGATGTCATTGTTTTCTAGCTTAATTAGAACACAAGTTGTGAACAAATCAATATTGTTGCGCAAGTCAAAAATTTTATTTTTTTTTCATTTTTTAGTACCCATTACTAGTAACCTTTCGTCAGAAAAATGTGAAAAAATTGATTTGTGTTACTATTTGTGAATACTACATGCATACTTAATTTGAAATAAATCTAAGAGGGTCAGGTTGTAGCACTTGTTGATTTGACACGGAATATCTCTTAAATGTAACTTGAAGTTTTCATTTTGTTGTAAACATACCAGTCTAGTTTTTCTATTTATAGTTTATGCTTTTTTTTTTTTTTTTTTTTTAATAATTTGAACTAATTGAACCCCTAATCAATCCTACACTCCCTCGCAGAAAAACCTATATTTAGTTCATTTATATTGTCATCTGAGTTTATAGTTATGTTTGATGTAATAAATAAAATGTTTATTTCAACAAAGGTGTTTTTACTTTTGTAATTATGTTCTTATAAATAAATATTCTATGTACTTTATTAATGTAATCTTATAGTTACTGATAAAGTAACAAAGCCCAAATGTCTGTGTGGTATTTTTGGTGTAATAATATTTGTCTGATATGTATTATTTTTGCAATTTTTTTATGTATCTTCTCTGAAGAAATAATTTGTTCATTATCCTTAATATTTATGAATTATTGATACCATAGAATTGAAACTGTTTTGTATAAATTTTGTAATAAAAATCAATGTACTTGTAAGTCATTTTTTATCACTAACCTATTGAAAATAACACATTGCCTAGGCAATGCAAGTAGGCCTACCAAATACCTACCAAAAATGTATATCCCCAATTTTTGATAGAATATTTGATTTTTGTTGCCATCAGAATTTTACTTTGTTTTTACTTTCATGTTCCATAAGGAAATGGAAGTATGGTGATGGCAAAAAAAATCGTGTTAGAGATTTTTGCAGATTCTGATTGTACTATCCTCAAAACATGAAAAAAAGTAATTTTTTGAAAAGTGTCTGTGTCTGTCTAGATTTTTTTATGGCAAACGATAAGAGCCGCAAATTCAAACAGAATCAAATAATTTTTTGCATACAGCCCTGAATTGTAGAGTATTCAAGACCTATTGTTTTTTGTGAAGATCGGTTAAGATAAAGGGGTAGTTTACCTGCAATATTTTATGTTGTAACAAGAGAAATTTTTTCATGACTAACAATAACTGCCGTAAATTCAAACAATCAGATATTTTTTTACATATGTGCCCAAGTTATAGAGGACTCAAGGCCTATTGATTTTGGTGAAGATCGGTTACGGGGAAAGGGTAGTTTACCTGAAACATTTTTTTGTTGTAACGTAATAGTTTACCTGATAATTTTTTTTATATATGTACTACGTTATTGGCAACAAAGAAGCAGTTTGTTTTTAAAATTCCTTCCCGGCCTGTTTGGCCGTAAACCAATGTTTTCTGCAAAACCAGACGTTTCCGCAGTGCCATCGACTTCCATCATCAGTGAAAATCAAGTGCGATAACGTGAGGTGGTATACGTTAGTGCCCACAGTAAGTGGCTGAAGCAGTAAGTAGAAAGAAGTAGTTTCAATGGAAATATTTCATTTTGAAAATGATTTTAAATATAAATCTTAGAACATGGAAGTCGTGTATGATTCTCCATACCAATATTTTGTTCTTAAGTGTGCTATTAAGTATTATGAATATTCTCCATGTCAAGGTATAGGATTACAGCCTGTTTTGCCTTCACTGAAGGCATCTCTTTTCCTCTACCTATATCTCGTCTTCCCGGAGGTCTGTATCTTATTACTTGTTTAGGTAGTCCCATGTTTTCCATTCTCTTGATATCCTGCCTCTATTTTATTTGTCCTTCCCTTATTCTGCCGGCTATAGAATATACATTTAACTTGGTTCTTATATTTTCATTTCATATTTGATATCTAAGGGTTTGTATTATAAATACTCGACACAATATTTTTCTGGTTAGATTCGAAGTTTTAAGTAATTTTCTCTTAAAAAGTGTGTATGAATATTTTAGCACGACGAGATCGTCTTGTTTTATTATTATTCTTAACGTTTTGGTTTTTATTATTAATTTTTGGTTTATTGATTTATTCTACCCAATTCAATCTATTATTGAATCCGATATGAATAAATCGGTTTACTTACTCTTTGACGTCGTTTATTAATTTTGTTTAAATAGTTTTCGATTCTGAAGAAGTTGCGTCGACTCTTCTATTATTAGCTGCGGTGAGTTGCTCTGTACTTTCCTGTATATACACTACCATAAACACAACATGTACATGATACTATTATACTAACATTAATAGTTAATAACATTTTATTATGGCCTATGCATACTGCATTGGTCATTGTCACTTCTGATAGTGTCATTTTTCTTCATCTTGTGGTTTTATTACCTTAACTATAGTTTGTTAAGTGAGTTTACTATACTTTAGGAAGTTACCTTTTTATATGGGTTGTAATCCTATCAAATTATTCTCATTATTGCTTGAATATCTCATCATTGTTTTGATAGCACTGTTATTATTGTGTAGTAGTTCATTCTGCACTTATACTAATAATTGCTTTGGTTTAAAGTAACCAAGATTACTTGCATCTAGCTATCAACATGGTTTATTTATTATTATTGTTATTATTAGTATTTGGGTGGCTATAATCCTTGAATTTACTTATTCGAATAGTATTCTGCCTCGTTCAATGTTGTTGGTTTAGTTCCTACTCTTTTATGATAAGTTTACAAGATAATTTTGTTCATCATGCATCCATTCTATGGCAAGCATATAGTTATAATATACAACAATGGATTATTGTCGGTTTTGTGTTTCTGTATTGCATTTGATTTATTTGACTTTATTTATTTGACTGGTATATCTATTGGTTATTATTAGATTACATTTTGTTTATCTTTTACAGTCTTTACTATTGGTAATTAGTGGTTATTTCTAATATCAATTCCACTTTACAATTGGTCATTGGTGTTTTGGACATAGTCCTCTTTTCATGTCTACACGTAATTTAGCTAAGAACTTATCTTATTATTATTCATTCTCTTTGTTACTTTTTATGTTCAATAATTCATTCTTATTGATTATTGTTTGTATTACATTGTCAAGGAAGGTATTCACTTAATAAGTTTTGGTCAGTGTCAATTTTTTTTACAGCTTAGGGGTTTAAATCATGTTGTTTATTCCATTTATTCTTTCTTCTTTTATAATAATTCTTTTATTGCCATATGTTAGTTCATTATAATTCATGTTATCTCCCTTTTTTGTGTTTGATCTGGATATTTTCTTCTTCTCTTCACCGATTCCTTCCTCCCTCTTAATAAGTTTCTTCATGGCGTTGTTTTCACTGGTTTCCTTCTCAGGGTTAATAGGTTTCTTCTTGATTTTGTCTTTAATGGGTTTCCTTCTCACTGTTTGATCTATTGGGTAATTATGTATGTCGTCTCGTCGTTAGTCTTGCTTTATCTTCTTTAGTTGCACATTTACTGGGAATTCCTTCTTCATTTTAATTCACTTGGTTTTGGCTTATGATACTTCCTTTTTTATCCATGATCATATGCTTGACCTTGCAGGTATTCTTAATTGTAGTGGCTTTCAACTTATTTGTGGTACGCTGGTGTTGGTAGTGTTATATGTACCATTACAACATACAAAAATTTGACAGATATTTTTGTCACAAAAAACTTTTATGATATATTGTGTATAAATACACATATAAAGGTATTTTTGCCACAAAAAACGTTTATGATATATTGTGTATAAATACACATAAAGGTATACAATACATTTGATTTGTTTAACAGTCATTATAAGACAGTATTACAATATAGGGGAGAGCAGAGACATAAGTTGATACTTCAAGACATAAGGGACTTCAAGTGTCCCTTAGTCGCAGCACCTCTGCAACTGTATAATGTTTTTGTTATAGCTTGTAGTACGTGCTCTTCCAGTCTGATTATAGCAGTGTACAGTAAAATGAGTCTTTGTTCCCTTTTGTATTTTAGAACGTGTAAAGCAACCTTTTTGTCGCTAATTTGCTATGGGTGTTTACAGCTATGTACTTTGTTGGATCCATGGTAAGTGTACAATTGAATCATACTAATACAAAAGCAATGTGGCAGCATGAGGGCAAGTTATGTTTCTCTGTAACTCTTAAAAGAAAATTAATTCATAACCTAACAGATCTCAATTAATTATGTGTCAGTTACTTGTGATCCTATAATGAAGATTACGTGTTTATTAAAAACTAAAATTTTTAAAATGATAATAGTAATAATGGCTCCTTTTTATGCCACCTAGGAAATTTAGGAGATAGAATAGGTTGCCTAAAGTGAGTGTTCGACACACGCACTAAAGGTAGAGTGGCCAGCAGCACTACACTTCAGCCACTAATTTTAAAATTAAAGGTGTACCTTCAATTTCACCAGAAGGAAAGTGGTATGTTGGTACAATGTAAGTAAAACATTTTGTTCTGTTTCTTTTTTTCATATTTGGTTCAAACGTACAAGTGAAAAACTTTCTGGGGCGATGTAGCTCACAAACCCTACAAAGACTCAGCGTTTTCCACAACTTGTATTTAGGAAAGAAGAAAAAGAAAAATCAGATTTCTGTGTTACGATCTGCACTATTCTGTTAGTTATTATGGTTTGTATCCTAAGAATATTCGTATGTTAGCCTCCGAATACGTGTTTGCAAATAATGTCGATTTTCTGGTGAACTGGGCCGGTAAAAGATTGTTTTACTGGCTTCATGCAGCGACATTCAAGGTTGTCTTTTAGAGAGGCTGAAGGAACAAGTTTTGCAATAGCATTGAGTTTTAATAAACAACAAAACTTTCTTCAATATTGGAATTCTGTGATAAGTCGCCTTCATTTTTATTGTCACAATATTTGG
The DNA here is from genome assembly GCA_034769895.1 of Magicicada septendecula. Taxonomy (NCBI): domain Eukaryota; kingdom Metazoa; phylum Arthropoda; class Insecta; order Hemiptera; family Cicadidae; genus Magicicada; species Magicicada septendecula. The sequence continues at coordinate 62,861,862 of CM068375.1, forward strand.
AATGTGAAGGAAACCAGGCAGCATAACAACAGTGCACTGTCCTAACAAAGTTGTCAGTTTGAAGGGAAATAAACAAGTCAGCAGGGTTACCCCTTTGGAAAAGGGGGAAACCACTGGTATTTTCATAGATGGCAGCTGGAAACCACCACTTATCGTTATATCACCAGAGTGTTATGTAGATATCACTTTGATTATTTATGGACCAGCAGGTTGTATTGGAGGAGCACATCCATCAAGATAAATTACAGCCTCTCTTTTTTTACTATTTATGAAACAGTTTATACCTCATACCCGTTACAATCTGACTTCAGCCATTAGACAAGTGTTTGTATGGCCTGTTTCGGTGCAGCCGCTGAGAGCTGGATGACAATAAACCCAGGTAAAACCATGACATACCTGGGCTAGCAAAAGATACTCTTTCAAAGGCATCTAACTGACAGCAGGTTTTAGTTCAACTGGAATTTGGCCATTAAATGAAAATATATTCAGTATCGAAGAGTTTCTGTGTTCACCTGTAATTGACAGAGAGATAGGAGACAAAAGTAATTATGAAGGAAGATTAACACCAACAAAAGATTGTCAAGAGACCACAGTAGCCGGACCTCCCACGTCGGGAATAAACGAGACATCTGCTAATACCTTATCACAGTTGACACCAGAATAAATTAGCCCTTATCCGAAAGCGACTGCAAAAATAAAATAAAAATGCGCCAAGAAGAAAAAGTCAAGTATTCTCACCGACTCCTATTAAAAAAGCAATTTGTATTGAAGAGGAGGTATGACAAAAGAAAGAGCGATCAAAACGGAAACTAATCATGAACGATAAAACGAAGGCGATTTATGGACTGTATAGAAACGGTCAATCAAACTCTCCAAGACTTAAGAAATTTTAACAAATTAGTGGGTAGCGTAACTTTTGTTATTTCAGAGGATTCTCGCTAGAGATTACCGGTAACTGCAAGAGGAACCCGCGCTGATATTGTCTCAGTGTGTTTAAAGTCCTCGGCGATGTGGAATGCTATTCAGACTAAATTTGCAAAGCAATATGAGAGCCCATTTAGGAGGAGGAGATGGTGATTTTTCTACAAACTTACTGCACCTCGGTGACGGTAGTGTTCCTAATGACGATAGCTTCACAGAAATTGACGAAAAACTGGGACATAGTAAATAGTACAACTGTATTAATTGCTAAAATCTGTGCAAAACGTCAAGTGTTTACTTGATAAAAATTACAAGTGGTTGTTCCCAAAGAATCGAATCTGTGAAGGAAAATAATGATACAAGTTTGGAAAAATTTTCTGGGGATAATAAAAAGTCCGAAGAATCTATTAACACCGTATTTAGTATTGAAAATATAGTGTACTATCTCCAAGAATTTTTGAATTCTTTAAATCAATCTTGCATTCCGCCACAACGGTTCGTTCTAAAGGTTGGCACTCCAACAATGTTGTTGAAAAATTTACATCCTCCGAACATTTGCATAATACAAAATGCAGGTGACACGGGAATTTCTGTGTCAAGTAGGTAATAGCGTTATTATCGACTCAAAAGCCCTCTTCACACACACATTCGAATCAGTAGGCTACTGGTTGTTAGCATTACCTGTTTAAGCCTACCTAGTGTAATTACCAACTTATAAATTGTAACATTCTTTACTTTAGTACACACTTGAAGGAAATTAACAGTTTCGAAATTACATCCGTTCCATTTACATAATTTTCATTAAACCTACTTAATATGTAGTAGTGGACGATAAGCTTTTCCAGGTTTTACTAGTACTTGACCTACAACGGTCTGATCTCCTACACTAGGGTGACCAGATTTTTTATGACGTAAAACAGGACATTTCTGAAATATGGAAATAAAAAAACAGGACACGAGTTACAAAGAAAATGTGCTTCATATATGACTGCACTGCTTCACTAAGACAAATAAAAACTACTTTTTACACATAAAAAGACATATTTTAATAACCAAACTAAAAACATACTTATCATGGCACTGGATCATATTATAATTGATCAAGTTTTTTCAAGAGTTATAAAATTATAATTATTCAAATATAAATATTCAAATTCTTAACAACTATAAAATTACATGGATGTGATTCATAGATATCAACAACCTGCTGAACATGAACTTGTGGCTTCTGAATCAGGAACATCACTATTAACTTTGTACTTATCACAAGACCTGATATCTCGCAAGAGCTTTGAATTACTTAATAGCAGGTTGTAGAATTCCTTACAGCTAAGGTCTTGAAAATGAGTTTTTAAAATTACAATTGCTTGAATAGTTTTGGTAGTAAAACGGTTTCTTTCATCAATCCAAAGGGAGTTCACAATTGAAAAGACTTTCCACAACAGCATTTGTGCCCTGGTACAGCCAGAGCAAAACTCGCAACCACCTCTATGTTTTTACATGGAATGCTTGTACTTTTAAGTATGTGGAAGACATCACACCATTTCTTATCAATCTCCACATTAACTTTTTCCCATTCCTCAAATTTTCTGGATAAAACTTTGTTCACATGTCCTATCTCATCAAATAATTCATCTTCATGTACCTGAATTGTTGAACATGAATCTACTGTCTTAAGAATTTTCAGACTTTTTAAAACCTCATCCCAAGATACAGAATTTTTCAATGTTATCCAATGAAATGATTTCAGAGGCTGATATGGAGAGACCCACTTGTTTAAATAACTTAAAAAAGTGTCATAAAATAAATTGGTAATCGTTTCATATTTCGATTGGGTGAAAGGACCTTCATTTTCTAAGTTACTTAAAATTGAAGAAACAAGTGAAGTTTGAAACTTACTACATTTCCTGTTATTGACTTTTTCTGTAAGCAATTCTAATTCTTCAGCTACTTCAGTGGCTGAAATGTTGGTACTTTCCAACTTTTCGATTGAATTTGAGAACATTTTCAGTTGGCTTTGTATGAAATGAAGCCAAAGAAGTGACTGTGGGTTCTCAAAAAATTGTTTTAGCAATGTAGGACACCTATCCTGAGACATGAAATAAGACTTTAGAGGTTCATAAATATCAATAACCCTTGTAACTCCTGGCAACAATGACAACCATCTAGTTTTAACACTACCCAGAACCTGCTTATATTCAGTAGCAACAAAATCACAAAATAATTTCAATTCCTCCACACGCACGGTATATAAATGTGAAAATATTGATATATTTTATTCACTACTGTTTCTATGTCGATAGGAAGAATGTCTGCACTTGTTTGTACACCATTGTGTACCACATGAGCTGCACAACCAATGCCTTGAATATTCATTTTGAGCACACTGTTCAATTTAGAAAAAACGTTGTTTGTTCCGGCCCTCTTGTACCCACCAAAGTTAGTGTTACAGTTATCTGCACAAAACGCGATGATCTTGTCAACTAAATGATGTTTCTTTAAGATGTCCAGAACATGATTAGCTAATAATTCTGCTGTTTCTCCACCAACGTTCTGAAAACAGATTACTTTGCACTGAACACCTTTGGTAGGAATGAAATACCTAACTAGAATCGGCACTAATTTTAAGCTTTTGTGATTTGATGCATCAACCATCACAGACACATGCTTAGCATGTTCAAGTTCTGATTGCACTTCATGCATTGCATACGGTGATAAAACGTTCACTAAAATCGACTCGCACTTTGTCCTGGAGCACGTGAATTTCTTCTCAAATAGTTCTCTGATGATAAGAAATGTGCAGTCCATTGAATGGAAAGAATGGTTGTGTTTTGCCGTATGAAATGCAAACAGCCCTTCTTCAGCAGCGATACGTTTATCTTCCTCAGTTTGTAGTCCATTCCTACTTAACAAAGGAAGTTATACTACTGGAAGTTCTCGCAGAAACTGCCAACATGTGTTTCTTTTTCTTAATGTGCTGTGTAATATCGGCACGTCCTCCATGTTCATTGGAAAAAACTGAATGACAAAGTACATTCTACCTTTGTAGATGTGGTGTCATCCTTCAAGAAAGGAAACTCTTCTTTCAGGGTTTTGGAGAAAGTACACTTTCTTTTCCCCATATTAATTAGCACGTGTATCTCAAACCAAGCGAACAACAGACAATGGAGCAAGCTCGCCACGCTAAGCGTTGAAACTAACCAAACAAAAAAAGTTTACCTTGATTGCCTCACTCTCCCTTGACGCACTCTGGCGGAGACCAGAGATCATCATTTCTTTTCGCGATTGCGTTCCCTTAACCATTAGAGACCCGTCTTGACCTCAGTAAGAAAGTTTAAACGAACGAGACCAAAATGACACAAAAACAAATAAAAACTCAAAATGAAGCGAAGATAAAAGATTAGGTTATCCGTTATTGCAAGTACGGAAAAACGGGACATTTGACGTCCCATTAATAATTTGCTGGGACAACGGGACACATAATGAAAAAAAGGGACAATCCCGTTAAAAACGGGACGTCTGGTCACCCTATCCTTGTAACACGTCAAAATTGGGTAATTTCATTCATTACAGTTATGGGGTATTTGTATTTCATTTTTTGGGTTTTTGTAAAAAATATTGTGCAAACGTTATTTCCATTGTAACAGACCACGTGGCAAGAGAACAGTTAGAACAAAGGCAAGACGCAGTTTCTGTTGTGTAACCAAGCCAAGAATTTGTACCACCCTCAAATTCTCAGAACTCTGTATAAGTGTGACGGTGCACGCACTCAACGACTCAAGTATGCGCGCTGTTGGGACGCCGAGAGAAACAAACAACGCTGTAAAAAATGGCGTATGAATGAACAATTTGTAAAACCAACCAGCCAAGCTACAGGAAATGGAGCTAAGGACTGCCTCCGTGTTAATGATGTCAGTCTAGCAGCGCCTAATATCATCAGCCAACACTAGGAAAAAACACTATGTGTTATATTCATAGCTAATAAGCCACAGCAAATCAGCTATGAATGACAACGAAATCTGCTGGCCGTGGAACACTGTTTCCTCCCGCCCGCCAAGTTAGTTGCGCAGTCGTTCACTGATTAGACCGGCGCCGGTACTGAGCCGAGTGGGCTCCTCGCAAAATTTCACAATATAACAGTAAAATGAGTTAACAGTGTAAAAAACCAAGTGACGGTGATGTCGGACAACGAGACAACAACAAAACACAATAGTTTTTTTTTGATTCGGGACAATTCAGAACTTAAAACGGGGCGACCGCGCGGTCAACGAGTGAACACATGGCTGGCTGGGGCTGTATATAATGGGTTTTAATTCATAAGGGTGAAGGGGAATTTTGTTTTAAGAATGTGAGTGAGTATGTAAAGCAGGCTGGGCTACCTTAAGATTGTAAGTAATAATATGTAAGTTTAAAAATAAGTTATAAGCAAGAATTACACCATATTCGAAAAACATGTAAGTGACTGTATTTGATAAACAAAATTTTAAATTAGCAATAATTGATAATTAAAACTAATTATTTCTCTTCATAACAATGTGTCGAATCAGTTATTTCGATAACCTTAACACGTTTGTATCTGATGTTCATGTGATTGGATCCTGGACCGTAATAGAATCGTGGCAGGTAGGTGGAAATTATATCATTTTGTATTTAATATATTTAAATTGGAGTAGAATATAACAAATGGCGCCTGAACAGGGACGAATTTAAATTAATTAATTAAATTCCACATCTACGAGGATGCAAACATGTGTTAGGTTACGCAAAGTTAATATGAGAAAGTAATATAGAAAGTACATTACAAAAAATTAATTAAATTAATTAATTGGATTAATTAAAATATTTGAATATCAATTATAAAAAATGCCAGATAACGAGAACAAAGTAAATAAAAATAGTGTCGCAAATCTTGATGAATCAAACATGAGTGATTCTGAAACACATTTGACTCAAAGTGCAAGTCAAAATAAAATAGAAATGAATGTAACAGACCAAAACAATGTAACTGAAGATTCGGGGATTCAAATAACCCCAATTTTGAGTAGGGAGCGTACAACTAATAATGAAGAAGTCAGCTTCACTGACATGGAAACAGAGAGCCAAATAAATATAGAATTAACCGGAACTGAGTCGAAAATTATGGATGACGTACTGCATTCAACACCAGTCCCGATTAAAAAATCGGAGGATCAAGATATGATGAAAATGATCCAATTTCTTTGTACCAGTTTCAATAAATTTGATGTAAAGTTAGATGAACAAGAAAACGAAATGCTCAATAAATTTGATGTAAAGTTAGATGAACAGAAAAACGAGATGCAAGAATTTAAAAGTAGTATAAATGAGAAATTAGATATACAGAGCAATTTTAATAAAAAAGTCGAAGAACAGAATATTCAGTTTCGACAGAGTATTAGCGTAAAATTTGATGAACTCAAAACTGAAATTAATAAAGTACAAATCAATTGTGAGAGTAACTATAACAAATTGAAATATGAATTAAATGAAACGTTGAGTCATTCATTCAAAAATATGAATAACAGAATTGACAAAATAGAGAGTAATGTGGTGGAAAAATTTGATAAACAAAGACAAAAGGTAATTGAAAATTTTGAATGTAAAACAGAGGATAATTATAATGATATGTGTAAAAACGTAGTAGTAGAGAGTAAGATAACAAATAGTAACAATGATATTGAAAGTGGTAATGTAATTGAAAAGGTGGTATCAGAGAGTGAAACGTTGAAACTAGATAGTGAAATAGTGAGTGAGAGAGAGAAAGTTATATGTAGTAACGAAGTTGTAATTAGTGTTGATGAATTAGAAAAAGAATGGAGAGAGAGAGTAGCTGAATGTGTAGGGCAGAGGGTAAATTTTCCCCTTATTTGTGATGAACCAAGGTGTTCAAAAATGTTATTATTGGAGGGCAAGAGACCCTTATTAGTGAAAGATTTGAGTTGTTTATTTTTGTTGAATAATTTTGTACCCTCTGCATGGAGTGAGATAGTTCAGGGGGGTGGTGACAGGTGTTATGATGATGAAAGATGTTTTGAGAGAGAGTTGTGTATGGATAAAGAAATAGAATTATATAAACTAATGAGAGATTATAATGAGTTGAAAGAGATGTTAATTGATATGAAATACTTACTTGTTAAAATAGAGAGTGAAGATTATTTTGATGATACAGTTTTAAATAATAATAACTTACCTTATGTTGTAATGAATGATAAAATAACTGACGTGACAATGAATATATTTACTGATGGCGATTTAACAGATGTACTTAACATTGACTGGTTTTATGATTATTTTGGTAAGATGAATGAATTTAGTTTTTATGGTCACAACACACAAAACAGTAATTTGTGTATGAATGAAATTGAACAATGTTATATAAAACCAAGATTAATCTGGGACGATGGAGGTTAGACTATAAAACAATAAAAGACAGTTGTAAACATTTTGTTTTGTGGTTTTGACATGGCAGATTTGGACAATGAAGTGTGGAAAAACTGAACAGTTAATAACAAAAGTTTGTAAATAAAAATATAGTGAATTTATTTGTGTGCATTGTAGAATGTTAAGTAAATAATGTGTGTACGTAAGATGATTGTTGTAATAATAATATTGAAATATTTGCAAGTTAAATAAATATCAGAATTAATTTTGAGAACAGTAATTGACTAATTGTAATTGCTTGGTAGCTATGTAGTTTGTATTTTCAATAATTGGTATTTTAATTTAATTAAAACAATTTGATAGGTTTTAAATATTTTGATTGATTTAAAAGTTATATAGTTGAAATTTTTTTTGGAAGTTAAATGATTTTAAATGATAAATTGTTTGATTTAAACTAACATGTGTGTTAAATGTTTCAGAGGTGAGGTGAAAGTAATGTGGTATGGTGAATATGTTTTGTGTATATCAATTTAAATGGACTGTAAGTATAGAACTATTACAGTACGAATCATGTAAATGTTTACAGCTGTAACTTAGATAAAAAGATTTTTGTTCTAAAATGAGGTGATTTAAAATACTTGTGTTAAATAAAAATGATAATTAAAAAATTTAATAATAATTGAACGATGATACACGATAATTATTAATAATGAATTTGAAAATTTTAAGTAACCCAATTGTGGAAAGTTATGGAGGAGTTAAATGATTAATGATGGATGAAAGTTTCATAGTATGATGTTGTACATTTAATTGCGTATTTAATTATTAAGTTTAGTGTTACAAAAGATATTTTACTTGTGATTCCCCAACTTTTCGGGCGGTCACGGCCTCACCGAACCCTGACCGTGGAATTGGTTTAGCTTCAACAGCTATGGTTGGGGCACATTACGTTACGCGCTGCCTTAACTGACCATAGCTGTTATCGTTGTCAAGGTGTATTTTGAAATTGATGGGGGGTGAAATTAAGGGGAATCACCAAACTAGGGAACAGCGGCTACCACTCTGTTCGCGTAGGAACAGCAAAGCCAGGTGGTAGACCCGGTTAAGGGCGTTTAATTATAGCCAAGAATATGTTGATATTCAGACATTAAATGTAACTGCCGAAGCAAAGACACGGAGAGGTCAACCTACTCCAAAATATGCCGTCTTTGTGGAAGCGAGGAGGCGCCACAGCCTTACATAATTTGCAATAGAGTGTGTCGATGGGAGGTGACCCAAGTGAGTCACGAATTTAAATTTTATGACATGAAAAATTGCTAACTCAAATTTTGATCCAAGAAAAATGCTTGTGTTCTATTTAAATATTTAAATAACTATACGCTCAGACATTCAATATAAGGTGTTCATTCCATAATTTTAAATGTATTATTTTATTGTTGTACGTTAGATATAGGTATTGATAAAAATATGTGTTTTCATTATGTGTGTATTTTGAACCTAAGTAAATAATTAAACCGAATGGCAGGCGGTTAATATGAATTATCAGAATCAGAAAAAGGGGAAACAAGGAGGTGAGAAGTAATGATAAATAAATATATATATATATTTCATGTAATTTGTTCAATTTTGAGATGTGTTTTCATTGTGTTAGGAAGATCAGCTGATCACCAATAAAATGTCACTGATATTGGTTTATAAATGTTCCAAGTAATTAATGTTTAATGTCATGTTTCAGTGTATTATAGATATTGTTTTAAAGTAACGAGAAAAGTAATTTGATAAAGGGAGAAGTAAAGTAATAATTGGTGAAAGTTAATAAAAGATAGTTGTTGGGTGATGAATATTTGGTGGGACATATAGATCTGTCCAAGCTGAAGTCAAAGTTAAAGTTGAAATAGTAGAGAGGGGAATAATGTAATGTTGTTTTGAATTAATGTATGTTAGAGAGTTTTAAGAAGTATTGATGTTGACACAGTAGTAATGGAGAATTTATGTAGAGTTTTGAGTGATATATTGATGTTTATAATTAATGTTGTTGTTTTGTTGTAGTGTAGTAAGGTAATGAGATTGAGGTTTTGGGGATGGTAATTTTGTAGTAGGGGGTAGTGTAATGTAGGAGTCCGCAACATAATGATAAGTTGGGACGGGATGGGATCGATTTAGTGGGGAAGGGGTCGCCTCAGGTAGAATCCAGGGACCAGATAAAGGGAAATGAGTTTTGGGGGGGGGAACACGTATCCCAAGTACAAAGGGTTAGAGAGTATTTTTTTTTTATATATCGAGAGAAGGTGGCGAATTGAGTTTAATGATAAGTTGGGTTTAGAGAGTTTTGATAGATATTTTGATAGAGATGGGTGTCATGTGAGTTACAGTTGTTAGAGGTTAGCGTCAAAGGGAGAAAGATTATATATGTATACAGAGCAATTAGTAAATTAAATTGAGATAAATGTTTAAATCACCCACAGTAATGGAGAGTGAGATTGTCAAATACAGAAAGAGATTTATAAGAATATAAAATTTTTAATTTACAACCAGTGACAAGATTTTGATAGAATTTGGAAATGTAAAATTAAGAATTGTTTATTTTGAATAATTTAAAGGCAAAATTGATTATTGTTTATAATAATATTTTGTTAATTTTAAATGTTTTGTTTTATTATGTTTTGTGTTTCAAGTTAGATTGTTACAGATGTTAGGTGTATTTTCAGATATAACTGGTACATACGTATGTAGGTCAAGGTTTTTGGACGACCTAGTTTTGATCAGCTGAGAGTGAGATCATGTAAATTAATAGTATGGGAGTCAATTCAACTTGTGTTTTTTGATCAATTTAGACAAGTTTTAAACAATGTCTATATGTAAAGGAAACATATTAATAAATTTGATTTTTTTTGAATTTTAAAATTTTTTGGAAAATAATTTTTTGAAAAAAAAAAAAAAGATTTTGCGCCTGCCAGCTAATGAATATTTTAAGCCTTGATTATTTTATTGTTTGTGTACTAACCATGTTTATTTTATTGATTTATTGTATTGACTTGTATTGTTAGATTCTAAGTATTCACATGTTAGGTTAAGGATGTTCTTAATTATAAGAAATGTTTAAATCAACTTATTTAAATAAAACAGAAACCAATGAAGAGAATAATTTAGAATTTATACAAAATTTATGAATCGATTTTACATGAAAGCAACCAATGGGTTGTAACTTAAATAACTTTTGAAAATTTTTCAATTTTATAATATGTAATGTCAGTAGGTAATGTGAGTGTGCGTGAGCCCAGTATCTGCTAAAGGCAGCCCAGCTTGCATACAAGGGGAAACATATCGGCTGAGGATCTGGCGTAGTCTAAGCCAGGGATTGAAGATTTTGGGGGGTAGCATGTCAGAAGGTGAGGTGTGCTGTGGTACTTGTCTGTTCGATTTTTCGGTGTTGGGATCTCCCACGGAGAAGTCCAGTGATCTCGCTCAGATGCGTCCATAGTCGCCAAGCCAGGGGGGTCATGTACGCATGAAGAGTAAGAACAAGGGGGTTGTGGGCACCAGTTCCTCACCGGTCCTCTTAGGGGTTTTATCAATGAGATTTCTTCTGTTCTGGACAGAAGAATTCTCATTGAGGGGGTATTGTAACGCGTCAAAATTGGGTAATTTCATTCATTACAGTTATGGGGTATTTGTATTTCATTTTTGGGGTTTTTGTAAGAAATATTGTGCAAACGTTATTTCCATTGTAACAGACCACGTGGCAAGAGAACAGTTAGAACAAAGGCAAGACGCAGTTTCTGTTGTGTAACCAAGCCAAGAATTTGTACCACCCTCGAATTCTCAGAACTCTGTATAAGTGTGTGACGGTGCACGCACTCAACGACTCAAGTATGTGCGCTGTTGGGACGCCGAGAGAAACAAACGACGCTGTAAAAAATGGCGTATGAATGAACAATTTGTAAAACCAACCAGCCAAGCTACAGGAAATGGAGCTAAGGACTGCCTCCGTGTTAATGACGTCAGTCTAGCAGCGCCTAATATCATCAGCCAACACTAGGAAAAAACACACTATGTGTTATATTCATAGCTAATAAGCCACAGCAAATCAGCTATGAACGACAACGAAATCTGCTGGCCGTGGAACACTGTTTCCTCCCGCCCGCCAAGTTAGTTGCACAGTCGTTCACTGATTAGACCGGCGCCGGTACTGAGCCGAGTGGGCTCCTCGCAAAATTTCACAATATAACAGTAAAATGAGTTAACAGTGTAAAAAACCAAGTGACGGTGATGTCGGACAACGAGACAACAACAAAACACAATAGTTTTTTTTTGATTCGGGACAATTCAGAACTTAAAACGGGGCGACCGCGCGGTCAACGAGTGAACACATGGCTGGCTGGGGCTGTATATAATGGGTTTTAATTCATAAGGGTGAAGGGGAATTTTGTTTTAAGAATGTGAGTGAGTATGTAAAGCAGGCTGGGCTACCTTAAGATTGTAAGTAATAATATGTAAGTTTAAAAATAAGTTATAAGCAAGAATTACGCCATATTCGAAAAACATGTAAGTGACTGTATTTGATCAACAAAATTTTAAATTAGCAATAATTGATAATTAAAACTAATTATTTCTCTTCATAACAATGTGTCGAATCAGTTATTTCGATAACCTTAACACATGTTTGTATCTGATGTTCATGTGATTGGATCCTGGACCGTAATAGAATCGTGGCAGTTAGGTGGAAATTATATCATTTTGTATTTAATATATTTAAATTGGAGTAGAATATAACATCCTACACTCAGTGCCTCTGTCTTTAATGATCACTGCTTTTTTTTACATAATAATTTTCCCATTCCTGCATAGAATTTACCCGCTCGCACAGAAGGCAACAGAATTTAGTGATCCAAGCTGCAATCGAAGTAAAACTACGTTACTTTCACATCTCCGTAGGTATGCCACGAATATCCGTCATACTGAATTCTGCTCAATAAAAGTTTCATACTATCACATGACTCGGACATGTAAGCAGTAAGTTATAAACTGAAGGGATTGGTGACCATTTATTTTCAGTGTGAAGTAGTACTGCTTGCAAATTAACCTGTGAGAGTCAGGGCCGCATTTACGCGCAGGCTATCTAGGCTGCAGCCTATGGGCCCGCACCACAAAAAAAAAAACTTTAAAAATTTTAATTTTGAATAGACTAAAACAAAAAATGTCTTTGTTTTAATACCGTGGTGGGCCCCTTATAATCATAAAAGACGTCGACACAGTTATTTCGTGTGGACTAATTCGGCTGAACTCTTCAGTGGTCAACTGATATGAGTGAGTCAGCATTCAGGAAACTCGACCGCTTGGCGTCGCGTGGGAACTAGAGGGGGTTTCTCTTGGACCTGCTTTAAGTGAAAATGTTTGCTTGGAAAATGACATTGGATTGTGGCCGGAGTTTATGACACAAGGTAATATAGATTACTGCATAAAAATGGGTGCCACAGCACTTCAAAATTGTGACGGTGATCTATTTGACTGTAAATCTGTACACAGTATTTTGGGATGATATCTTGGGACAAGTAAACAAAACTAGTGAAACTCCGCAGAACCCTAGATTGGACGTGAACACAGCCGCCTCAGCACTGACATCGCTAACAAGCTTCATAGGAACAAAACGGGATAGCTTTGAAGAATATGACGTGAAAGCTGCTGAGTTAACTGATTGCACTGAGTATGAGAGTGAAACACGGCGCAACCGCAAAATAAACGTGCGTTTGGCACCTCTTGACTGTCCCAATCCAAGCACCAGAAGGTTAAGCTGACACCATCAGAAAAATTTCGTACCCAGAGTTTCCTTCCTGTCATAGATCAATTTGAATCTTCATTGCGGCACCGAGCTTGAGGCATACAAACTAGTTGATACCCGTTTTGGGTTTCTCAACAAGTTGGATACACTTACTAATGAAGAGATAATTGCAGCAGCTCAAAACTTAGTAGAAACATATAACAATGACTTAGACGATCAATTGGGAAATGAACTGATTCAGTTCAAGGCTTTTTACCATGAGTTTCAAAAAGATGATGAGGAAAATGAAAAAGTCATTAGTCAGTTGAGGTGGATGTATAAACTCCTCCTAGAAAGAAACGTCAGAGATTGTTTTCCTAATATCGAGGTCGCTCTAAGAATGCACCTGTCACTTATGGTCACTAACTGTAGTGGAGAAAGGTCATTTTCAAAATTAAAGTTGATCAAAAACAGGCTTCGAACCTCCATGTTAGAAGACAGGCTCAACGTTTTGGCTTTGCAAAGCATTGAAAGTGAGATTTTAAGACAACTAATTTATGAAGATATAAGTAGATTCATTAGTATGAAGTGTAGGCGCAAACCAATTAGCCACTAAGCCATTTCCAAGTTAAGTTATATGTAGTAACTACAATTTAGTAGTAAATTGTACACACAGTATTTTCATACATATTAGTGTTATAGTATTGTATAGTACTGTAATATTACTCTACTCGCTACTGTAGTAATGTAATTTACTGTAGTATAGTATCGTCTTTTAACACACTGCTAATAAATTCATTTCACACCCAAACTTTGTGTCCTTTTTTAATGTAGTTGTTCATAGCAATGTTAATAAATCGCGTTGAATATCTTAATGATTTTCAATTCTTTTCATTTTTATGTCATCAATTCATTAACTTCTAAATACTGTACAGTAACATTTTCTACAATTTAGTAATAATCTTTAAATGTTTCTGTTTAGGTTTTTAGTTAGAAAATTGCTCTAAAATTCGATTTTTGAAGGTTAATTTTCAAAAAATTTCCGGCCCCCCCGTTTTACTGGGGGGTATGGAATACTCCCCAGACCCCCGGTAGGGCCTGCACCACAGGTTCAGCCTAGGGGTCTACAGATCCTAAATACGACCCTGGTGAGAGTCTATAAAAAAACTAAGTTACCAAAAACTGCTTGGTAATTTTCAGTTACCAAATCTAGCTTGTGTACAGTGAAATCAAGTTAATATTTAGATTATATAATGAAAAACAAAAAGGGTGGGAAGGGTTGACTTTTTTGTAAAAAGAAATTAATTATTTAATTATAAAAATTATGTTTACAGATAATTATGGAATTATTAAAAATGGAGTAAAATAAATAGGTTAAAAAAAAATTCGTAGAAGTCTTGAGAGGAGGGAACGTTAGAAAACTGTTTATGTTATGAATGCTTAAGCCTACAAATCGTGATAGTTATTATTATTATTATATTATTACTATAAAACAACATTTGTATTACTTTAATACAGACAGGAGTGAATACAGCCTTCGAATGAATTAGTAGTACGAACACGTCAGCCTGCCAACAGACATTAGATCTGTATATTTATGTGTCGCCGAAACAGTAGTACTTTTTGTAAACATAGACTGTTGTGTCATTACGACATTAAGAATGTTGTTGGCGTGAATTTGATTAATGCGACAGATTTTTTTATCTCTGCCCTTGTTTCTCTCTGTCAGTCCTCTCACTCACTCTCTCTCTCTCTCTCTCTCTCTCTCTCTCTCTCTCTCTCTCTCTCTCTCTCTCTCTCTCTCGCGTGCGTGCACACACACGCATGCACGCGCACCAACTCGTACAGTTTCTTCTTTTTCTTGTCAACAATTTCAGTGTTACACACAATCCCTCACTGTCCTTTTCCTGCCCCCTCGCACTTTGTTAATTTCTCCCATATATCTAATACTACTATATAATACGTAATAATAATAATAATCAAGGTGTATTTATATCATGTTTCGTCTTCGACGCGTGGGGTCATGCTCTTCTAGTACCATATGTTTAATTTCTCCATTTATCGATTTACGTATAGTAGTATTAAGAGCTAAGGGCACGTCTACTTTGAAATTCTGAGCGGTGGGAGGGAAATGAAAAATCAGCTGTTAACATGTAAACACTGCAGGTGTCGCGTCAACTTAAGGTGTTGGCAACATAAATGTCGCGTTTTAGTTTCGTTGGTAATTAAAGTGTTAATATTATTATCACTTTATCACAGTCCAGCTTGTGCTATTATCAGCGTTTTCTTGGTCCTACTAAAAATAGAAAGTAATTGTAAGTACAAGTAAAAAAAGCACAGTCTAAAAATTAAATGTAGAATATTGAACATCGTATTGTTACGACGGTCTACTGATCGTTGTATGGTACAGTGGAAAACAAAATACAAGACACCAATTAAGTCACTAATCACCAGCTTAAATTATCACAATTATACAGTTTGTAATCAACAAGATAGTCTCTTGCAACAAATCAATTAAAAATTGTTCACTCGCAATAAAAATGTCAACTAATATAAAAGACAATTATTGTATTACAATTGTCCCGCACAATTATAAAACACTTCGCTACAATACTTCGAACAGCACTCGATTCAATCGCAACTCAAACTGAACTGAGCGTCGCTGAGTACTTGTATTTATACCCCGATAAAGTTCCAGAATATTCGCTAATAGGCGTCTACTACAAAACACTAGAAAGTATTGATTGCGGCCTTGAACACAGCACGCGCGGATCGGTATGGTCTCGTTGCGGATTCATGACACGTGCCACTAATTGTCCATCTCAAAGTAGCAGCAATGTGTACGCACATACGCATTACAGCCGGATTCCACTGGAATAGCCGAGAAACACGTAGATTGTTCTGCAATGTCGTAACAGTATGTTAGGCCTATAACCATGGGCGGATTTGCTGTACTGCCGCCCCCAGGCATGGGAGATAATGCCGCCCTCTCCACCCTCTCATATCTCTCTCCCTCATTCCCCCTCCCTTCCCCTCTTCGATTTCACATCCTCTTTCCCCCCAGTTTGATTGTCTGCCTCATTTCCTTTGACTGTCAAGTGAATTATATTTCATGTAAAAATAAATAAACATTGATAATATAAATATTTACTTGTCAGAAGAAAATAATTAATTTTAGTTAGAAATTAAGGGAAACATAAATAAAATCACATAAAATATGGGTACAAACATTATTTATTAAATGACAAACGTAAAATACTGGAATACTGGTACAGTTATATATGCAACTCAACTAATTTTATCGTATTCAAAGATTAGAGCACAGAAATAATAATAATGCAACAAATACTGAATAATGTTAGTTTGATATGAAACAAATGAAATTGAAATCATATTACTTGGAAAAATCTAGTTATAACCAAACTATATATGCAACTCAACTAATTTTATCGTATACAAAGATTACAGCACAGAAATAATAATAATGCAACTAATACTGAATAATGTTTGATATGAAAATAATGAAACTGAAAACATATTACTTGGAAAAATCTAGTTATAACAAAAGTATTTACAGTTTTCTTCGAGATTTTGTTTGGGCAAAGACATCAATAACTTCAGAAAAATCCATTGACGTTAACATGTCACCTTTGATTGACAGTACCGCCAGCGAGTTTAAGCGATCCTCTCCCATGTTTGTGCGGAGATATGTTTTTACTCTTCTAAGCCATGAAAAGGCTCTTTCCGCTGAACAATTGAAGACAGCCATACTAACAAACATTCTCAGAGCAATATCTAAGTTCGGGTAGACCAGATATCCAAGTAACTCCGAGTAATATCATTTCTTAACTCAAATTTTGCCGCTCCCCAAAATTTGCCGCCCCAGGCAAGTGCCTAGTCTGCCTGTGCGTAAATCTGCCCCTGCCTATAACGTTTTCGTTCTGTTTACAACGAAAGGAAAGAAGGTCAGTTATTTCGCCGACTAGATCCCATGTATGGTTGATCTGTTTCTTCATTTCCCTGTTCCACCAATTTTGGGATTAATAGACATTAAGTTTGGAAAAAATTAAAACGATTTTGTTTTTTCCTTGCCATAATTAAATACATTCATTTTGTTTAGTATTAAAATCTGTTCACAAGTAAACTAATACAAACCACACCTCCCCAGACAGTTGGTCCTAATTACTGACGATAAAAATATAGATGGGAAAATTATTGCATACAGTAATTGCGTAGCGTAAGCGGGTATTTACACAGTCCACATTGCGATAAGAGCTGGCAGCGCAAGGGTTCCAGTTTTGACGCCCCAATAGTAGAGGAAAGCAACAGGAAAATACCGAGAGACTCGAGTGCGCACTCATGTAATGCGGACATGTGTAGGACTGTTTTAATATTTGCAATTTTTATGTTTAATGACCTCACTTTGAGTGATTTTTTTTATTCTGAAGACAAAACCTGTTTCGAAACGCGTAAAGATATTCAATCGAACGCAACACGAAGTCACACGACGGAAGAAATAAGGTAAATATTATACAGAATTTTTATAATATTAACACAGAAATATTATATATATATTAATTGTAAATAATGCAAATGTTAGTGTTTAACACATTATTCAGGTTTGTAAGGAGCTAGGAAGGGTTAATGTCGTGTAATTCCCCGTTTCAGAGGCAGTACTGTGCACAACCAGAAACCAGAAACGGTGCGGCATCCTCTTCGCTCGCAACGTGTATAACTCTGTCCTCTTCTTCGGCACACCCGCGAGCGTATATAAGAAAAAGAGCACAGTAATAAACCAAAATTGAATAGCCTTTGTTACGACGATGCAAATTTACGATTGATTTATGGATCGTTTGGCTGAAAATAATAACTGCGAACTTGACAAAACCCATAAACATTGCAGATGCAGACCAAGCGTAGGCACATACTATGTCCTGCTCGACGAATGGTTGACCATAAATAAACAAAGCATTTTGTACATCTTGTCAGTAAATATAATAATTTACTGTAAATCTGAAAAATGTAGCTTACTGGAAAACTCTAATAACAAAACTTTAATGCAGTTAGAATGTAAACAATGTCATCTCGTGGTCAGAGGCGTATTTACGGGAGGGATGAACTAGACCGGACCCCCCAGAGGGTTGAAAAAATTGACGAATGGTGTTAATGTTAATATCTTAATGTTTAGGTTCTTCTATTATTTTTTCAGCTAGCAACTTTTTTACTTCCAAGTTTCATAAGGAATGGAAGTATGGTTATCGCGAAAAACATCGTGTTCGAGATAAGGGCAGATTCTGATTGTACTAACCTCAAAACATGAAGAAAAATCATTTTCTTTGTTCAAATTCCTTACCACAGCTATTGTTCTCAACATTGGGTGCAAGGTATAATTACTTTCTGTCTGTAGAACATCTATTCAGTCTTTTTTGTGATTCTCTTTAGCAAACAGTAGGTGTGAATATTGTGTTTACAATGGCACAGACTCCGAGAAGGAAGTTATGGAATTATTGATGAAGAGTAGTGACGAGGAAGACAACATTTTCTCAGACAAAGATATGGATGCTCCCGGGCCTTCTCATAATCGTTCAACACCACGTGCAGCTTCATCAGAAAATGAAACATCAGCAGGAGAAGATGATGATGAAGAAGAAGAAGAAGAGGTAAGAAATCTTCAGAAGCGAAAAAGAGTTTACGATTGGTCGGCCAACAGTCCTGCGACAAAACGTCACTCTTTTGATAAAGCAGTTAGCGGATTACGAATTAGTTTCGAAGACACGGCAACTCACTTAGATTTTTTAAAATATTTTTCCCCTTAGAATTTATTTCTGTCATTTGCACAGAATTAAATAATTATTACAAATTTGTTACCGCAAAATTGACATTAATATCCCGATTGTCCCGATGGAAAGATATAGAGCCTGCAGAATTTAATTTCTTCTTGGCGTGTTCACTGCTGATGCCAAGAGTAAACAAATTAGAAATAGATGAATATTGGGCAAAGTATTTGCTATTACTGACGCCGATATTTCCCCAAATTATGTCTAGGGACCGATTCAAACTAATTCTGCGACTTTTACATTTTTGTGACAATTCTACCCCTACTCAAGATTGCCTTGTAAAAATACGCTTATTGTCGAACACACAAGAAAAAAATTTAGAGAGGCCTTAAATCCATTTGAAAATTTAGTAATTGACGAAAGTTTGTTGCTATTCAAGCGGGCGCACCTCAGATACGGCCTGTCTGCAAACCTCCGGTATAGAAATACTTTTGGAATTTTGTCATCCCTCTCTCAGGTAGCAAAAGGCCTAGTGTCCGCAAATCTCCGGAAATAGCTTGTGTTTGCAAATCTCCGTGTCCGCATCTCTCCGGTATTCGTTTAGATAACCTCGGTATGATACTGTCGGGTTCGTTCGCCTCACTGCAGCTACATACACTTCTTCGTCTATATATTCTTAAACTGTAGGGTATTGTGCGTCCTGTTAAAATAGAAACAGTGCTCCGTTTGAAAGGACAGGCAAGAAGATCAAATTCTTTGGAAGTATTTTTGGTCGTTAGAAATCTAATACCAAAGATTGTTTGTCATAGACTAACAAAAATAGAGTGGGCATAAAGTGAATGGAAGAAGCAAAACGGTACAGAAGAGATACAGCGATACTCTCTAGAGTGTCTTTCCAGAACTCGTGTCACCCCGGTCTATAGTAATCACTGACTGTTCGAGAGGGATCAGGTAGTTTATAAATGGAAACTTCAGCCACTTTCTTGCACATAAAAATGTATAATAATAGTAGGCCAGAAAATCATAGGAGTCCAAACACAAAACTTTGAATGCCTGGGATCATAGTCAAAGAGAGACATCCGGAAAAGAATACGGTATATATAAAGATCGGAGAATACTTCAAAGGATCGGTGTCACAACATTCAAGACCTACGTAAATAAAGATGAATTGTAAATATTGCACGAATCCAGCAAGGAATTACTTTTTGATATAATGAAGCCAATTAAAAAGAGTTATTTCTCCTATTTATCCTTAACGATTACATAATAATTAAACATATAAAAGTATTAAAAAGTTAAAATAAAAATTAAATAAGAAACGTGAGATGACAGTCATATGTACATGTGCCTGTCCAAGGTAGTGTGGTGTGCGTGTTTGTTTAATCATTCCTTGTGTTCGTATAGACTACACATTCATACTTGAGTAATCTGTTTGTAGCATGTAACAGCTCAACAAACACTTAAAGAGGCGCGCTTTGGGTGCAGTCGCAGAAGGACCTGCCGTGCTAACGTAATGAAAATAAAAGGAAATTAATAGTGAGGTAGTCATGTTTAATTAAAGGTAGTAGTGAGGTTTGTCCCTATTAGTGAGGTAGATGGGGAAAATTGACAGAGAAAGAGTGAGTGAGAGAATAGGAGAAGAGTGAGGGGGAGAAGAGAGAGGGGGGAGAGAGAATTACTAATTTTTAATTATTCTCATTCATACCGAATATCATTTGTAAGAATATAGTTATTCAGTTATTGGTATACAGTAGTACCGAAGCAACATGTTTCAAGTTGACTCCCATCCGTTGGAAATTTATGCACCAATCTGATTAAAATCATAAAAATTTCTACAAGTACCAATAATATAAATAACAACCTGCAGAAGCAGAAGAGTTTATATCTACGGAAAAAGTGAGTTTGGAATAGATGAATACATATTATAACAAATAAAAAAGAATAATATATTGAAAACCTAGTCGACGAAAAATTACTTACCAGATTCTAGATGAAAACAACAATGAAGATGAGATCAAACAACTGTTGAAGAGAAGAGAGCTAATTTTGTATCAATAAATTCCGTTCAACAGTACTTAAACAAAACATTATGGGCAAATATTTAATTAAGTTATAAATAATTTACAAAGGAAATATCATGTAGGCGGCATATATATTTACGTCTTGTTGCAATGTGACGGCTCTTGCAAAGTTTCAAAAGGTATTTTAAGCCACAGAACAATAAACGAATAAACTTAAGGTTACACGATATATTCCATATTGCTAGGTTAACATGCAAACTGAAAATACACATGGGAATCAACATGACCTTAAAACAATACTCGCTTTTTATGAAAACCACGTAAGAACGCCAACTAGAAGTAACGTGGGCTGCTATACATATATCCCTTTTTTATGTTTTCCGTCCAGTGAAGTTTTTGAGATTTTACTGTATAATATAAACTAATATTGGCTGCCTAACGAATAACAAATCTTGTTTTCATTTGTTAACACTTTTTTCCTTTGTTTTAATTTAGCATTCAGAAATAACCGTATTTTACACTTTACATTGTCTGTTGTTGTTTTGTTAATAAACGTTTATAGTCTTTATATTAAATGTTATTTTGTTACAGGCTACGCATTGTATAGACTATAGGCCTACACATGAAACGCTATATATTTCCTAACTATGGCTTTTATTTCTTTAAATGGTAAACGAAAAAACGAATTAATATTATTATCTAACTTATGAATGAAAATTGATGTAATTGCACTGTAAATTAAGAAATATAATAATTTGTAGTTAGTGCAGTTCTTCTTTACGTCGTGGTATATAGATACTATCCCATATTCAAAACAGCGAAAATGAAGTGTTGGTACGAATATTGGGAAAGTACCCAAAAATGTATACAACATTGTTGTATGTGTTATATTCCAAACTGTTCGGCCGTGGTTGATTGCTTAAATTCTCGTGTCTAAACGTTTAGGCGCAAGAACATAAACAATCAACCATGGCCTAGCAGCCCAGAATACAATAGTTTTAACAATGTCGATCCCGGACGTAACAGCCTTTGTAACAAATTTAAGTAACAGCTGCAGTGTGTTGTAAAGTTACATTAATTATATTTTTGCTTTTCGTATATCACAGTGAGCAGTAATCTAATTTTTTTGAAATAATACGTGAAGGCTTATATATTAAGAATTAATTTTTTTTTATAGTTTCCGTAACTTGCTTGTAAAATAATTAGGTATCCAAAAGGTAAGTTACATATTTTAATAGCAACTTATAAGTTCCTCATCCTCGGTTTTTTCCTTTCTTCAAAATGTACCACTTCTTAATTGCGGATAAATTATTTAACGTAATAATCATTTCACCAAAGACTGTTTGGATCCTGTTAATAAAACTCTTGTGTCTGCTGCACATAATCCTCGCTTTTGGTTCATGTTTCGTTAACTTTCTACATTACAATAAGTTTAATTATTTTCAAGTTCCTTATAAGTAGCCAACTGTAGTAAACATCATGTACTTTGACCTCTCTCTCTCTCTCTCTCTCTCTCTCTCTCTCTCTCTCTCTCTCTCTCTCTCTCTCTCTCTCTCTCTCTCTCTCTCTCTCTCTCTCTCTCTCTCTCTCTTTCTGTTACTCTTGTTCTTCTCAATAACTGTATCTCAGGAAGTCTGACATAACAGGTTCTTAAGTAAACTTCATATGACTTAACGTTGTAATACACTTCTTGCTAGGCCTTTGTAAAAGAGTTAAAATTATTGATTTGAAAATTAAGTTGGCCTATGAGCATGTGAAAAATAAGATCACAAACTATCTTTATCAAATATGATATATATTAATTTCTATAATAGTTTATGGTACTTATTCTAGTGTACCGACGCTTGATTTACCTCAGGGCGCCAGTAATAATAAACACAAATTAAAGTATGTTAATCACTTTAATGACAATTTGTATTTATACATTACAAAATTAAAATCTTCTTATATGAATTGAATTACTTATTGAACAAAATTAAATATGATTAACTGGCAATGAGTCCTTTATGACAGATTGAGTCACTATGTTGCATACAACATATGTTTATTTATTATCAAAAAAATAGAATTTAAATGTTCATTATTCTTTACTTGCATAAATCCTTCCAAGTGCGTGGTCCTGAAGCTATTGTAGATCGGTGTTCGTCAGCAGCCGTCGTCGTGTTGATTTTGGTTAAACTTGGACAATTCACTTTGTCACAAGTGCACTACACTAACATACAATAACATATAATTACACTGGACACAAAGATGACAGAATTTAACTTAAGTGCATTTAACTCACTCTACGTCGCGTTTGGCCCGACTAATTTATACCGTCACAACTTCTTTCGAACTCCAACGCCTCCTTCCGCGAATTACCGCCACGTAAAGAATTAACAGAATTTCGTATGTATTTATTATTTATTATTATTGATTATAACTTCGATTATTCACTCTTTGGATTATTATGATTTATGAAACTTGCTTTATAACTTCAATATTAATAATTATAGTGTTCCCGTACTTCGTTACTTCTGAGAAATTTACTGATTCTTTCCTTTAATTATTAAAATATCTATATTATTTGACGCAAAACAATGTACACGAGTCTCTCCGTATAATTCCGCCGATATTAAGAAGACTACTCTTATTTCCTCTAAGTTCACAATATATACATGCCTCAAGTTTCCCTTACTTACGAACTACAACAAAATGCTCTGATAGGTACAAACTACCGCTAAATACGAATTCAACCAATCCGCTTAACTACAACTTCCCGCGTAACGTATGACGCTTTTTCTAATTCGCCCAATGTTTCTCCGCGCACACGTGTTTACAGAAAGTAGCGTCTCTCGCTATCTCACTTGCACAACAAGATCGCTTTCCCACGCCAGCTATTGTTATATGCACTTAGGTTTTACAACATTTGGTAAACACCCTTACTATCTGAAACATAATACAGTTTATGACAGTAGTGTCCCAAATCGTGCCTCAACATACCGTACATGCATTATCGAGCTTTTAGCAAGTAATTCTGTTTTCACATTATTGCCACCTCGCTTTCTAGCGCCTCTCTGCTTTCTCACGCACACCCTTATTTCTATTTTCAGCATAGCTTATTTATTAAAATTATAACTAGGTCAAATTTTCCGTTACAACGTGCAAAATCTTAAACATCATTTGTGCTTCAGTTATGTTATAATTTTCTAAGAAAGCTTTACAAAATACTTTTTACACTGCTTCTGTATACGAAACTAGGTGCAGGTATGTAATCAAATTTTTAAGTAGGCCTATTTATTCTAACACTGTTACAGTTTCTTGAAAACGCCGTATGTAAACAAACATTAAAACTTAGTAATAAGGTTTATCAAACTACTATTTTTCTTGGATGCATTAACGCAAATCAGTAATCTAGAGACCAATTTTATATTGAAAAATCGATGTCTAATAAACGGAATTTGACATGCAAAAATCCATCGTTTTAGAAAATAAAGTAAACTTGGTTAGTAACAAATAATTTTGGCAAAAATTTTTAATTTGATATGGGCTATAATTGATTCCAATTTTATTACAATCTGAGAAATGAAGCCACATAGATTTTCATAAACAAAAAAAGTTTCATTCTTAAGCGCACAATATTATAATTTCCCTTTCATCCTGGATAAAAGACTGTATTAAGCTACAATCATACTTGTCTAGTCTACACTATTTAATGGGTATATTATATGTTTCACAAAAATTGATTATCTTACACATGGTTTTAATATATCTCTAAACTTTGTGAAAAGTCTGAGTGAAAAGAATTATATACACAACGGTTGATGTTAATGTAGGTCTTAATTCGTTTCAAAATTTATAGATAAATAAAAAATTAAAATGATCACATATATTGTGTGGTGTATAAAATAAATTGTAATAATCCTTTCTACTATGATTACTTAAGCCATAATATCCGAAGTTGGACCGTTCCTTTATTCTTCTGTAGCCTCCTACATTCTTGCATATCTGCTGTCATATTCGCGTCTCACATTCATAGTAGACAGTAGGCTATAATATTATACCTTTTTTTGCGTTGTCTGAGACTTGTCTCAGAGGATAAGACTCAGGCTGATCTGGGGCAAGCACCCTTCCGCCGATTGGAGATTTAGAGGAGTCGCACGCCAGCGCAGCGCGGACCGGTGGCGAAGTAGGTGGAGGCATTCAGGATAGAGTGTAGTGTATGGATGTGTATTTGTGTGTTTACGTAGTGTGCAGAGCCAAATGGGTGATGGAAGAACCATAATAAAAGTATAAGTCAAACGACAGCCAAGACGAGGTCGAGTAACGCAGGACGCCAAAGCTGGAGGGAGGTGTCAGAGAGGCGCCAAGGTAAGGTGGGGAGGCACAAAGGAGAGGGATAAAGACCGGATAGGTAGATAGGAAAATTTAAGATGTTAAGTGATCAAGAAGGAAGCCAAGTGTAGTAAGTATGACGAAGAGACTTAATTATTTCTATTTCTCCGTTGGCGGGGGTTTCTGGGAGGAGGTCCATCGGGAATGGTGAGGAGACGGTTTATGACAAAGGAAGGTCTGCGGGAGTTACAGGTAGTATTAATATTATACAATACCTCCTTCACATTTAAGCTGAGGAATTCCAATCAGCCTTCCGTTGCGTTACTTCTCTCTTGAGCCCTTGATCTAATTCGTTGCCTGCTCTTTATTGCAGCTGTAATATCTCCTTCGATTTATAATTCGTAACGTTAAATATTCTTCCTCACCCTGGAATTTTCCATTCTCTTTTACTAATTTCTTTTCACTTCATAAGACTTTTCTATACAAAAGCAAGTATATAAAAAAGTTATAAGGTCGGGGATTAGCAACCAAACGGCATTGTTTAAAAACATTAATCTACAAGTTTCTTTTCTATAGTTCATCGTACACACCCTTGCAAGATAAAAATAACTACACGGTAGTTTCTTTCGCAATTTTTCGCATTATTTTGAGACAATCGACTGGTGATTTAGAGATAAATACTTAATATTAATGGGGTCTCATACACTTTATATTATATCTGTTTTCTATCCTACTGATAGAATTAGAAAAACGGTAGCTATCTCTCTTTTCCTTTTAAAAGCACAATACATATTAATTTACCAAGTAGCAGTTTCCTTCTTCATTTAAAATTTCTATCAAATCTACTGTATATTGGACAAAACAGAAGGGGAAACATACATGCTTACAAGGTAGTGTAAACATCCTGTAATGCTGTCAAATCAAAATACAAAGGAAGGGGAAGTGAATACTGTAATGAGTGCCCCTACATTCATATTTATGCAGGTGTAGGTGATGATAAAGAAACACCTAAAAATATATATATATATATATATATATACATATGATTAGAAGTACGTACAAGAAGGAGTACTATCACATTTACAACACAGAGATTCGAAATATGAATTTGGCGTGTTCGCACCTCTAGCTGTTGCCTGTAAAGAGCATAATACCTAAACACAAGTTTTTGTTTTATTTAGGAGAAAGAAACTGTTTTCCACTAAAAACATTAAAATTCTTCATTGTCTCTAAAATTGCACATAATTCACCTAATTCGAGGCCTAGCTTAGGAGCTAATTAGTAGATAGCAAGAGAGGGTAACGAAAAGAAAGTGTCAGGGGAGGTTGAAATGAGATTGACAGGCTGACATGCAGACAAAGGGAGAGAGTGAGTATCTGTATGTGTGTGTGTGTGTGTGTGTGTGTGTGTGTTTAGGCTATATAGTTTTACAAACACTGCATATGTTTATGATACGAATTGCTGTTTTAATTCACATGCGTCAGATATTAGGCAACATTTATTTACGCTACGTAGCGTGCCCGAGTTTACGTTTTTGCGTATAAGAGTAAACTATTTGTAGAATTTGATTAATGAGACAGATTTCTTTATCTCTGCCCTTGTTTCTTTCTGTCAGTCTCTCTCACTCTCTCTCTCTCTCTCTCTCTCGCGCACACACACACGCGCGCGCGCGATCGCCACTCATACAGTTTCTTCTTTTTCTTGTCACAATTTCAGTGTTACACACAATCCCTCACTGTCCTTTTCCTGCCCCCCTCGCACTTTGTTTACTTCTCCATCAAATCCTAACCTATACGTCAAATTAGATCGAAACTAGACACATTTTGTAATAGTTTAATCGATGTGCCTAAACCAGAAAAATTATTGGGTCACTTGTGTGAAAGAAGAAACTTTAATTTATTTACCTTATAACAATTACCCCTAAATAAAAGGGAAATCCCCAAATTCATATTTCGAAGGCACCTGTTGTAGATAAAACGGTATTTATCTTGGATACATACGTTTAATCTCATACAAACGTTTTTATGTGTGTTCCCATCAGCACCGACACACCTGTACAGGCTTCTCCATATTTTTCTACACCTGTCCAAATATGACTATACTGATTACAATAGTAATTTCTTCTGCGGTTTGTTTATGACCATAAGATATGTCTTTATAGTTCCTTTTAAATACCATTATTTTCTGCTCATTCGTACAAAACTTTTAATTGTTGAATGTGCCAATTCTGATAATCTTTGCCAAACCCAAATATTAATGTTATACGGCGTCACCTTATTATGTAGCAAACAAAATTAGAACAAATCACTGTTATTTTAGCAATAGCTTTTTTAAGGAGCCCAGAGTAGGCCTACTAGTAGGCCTATACCTACCCGACACACACACATTTGAAGGATTAGTATTTTGTCTTGGAGTTCACTCTCCCAGCTGAGATACCCATGTTTTTAGGGACCAGGAACTCGCATTTGAACTTCTATCATCAGCTACATAATGTAAATCCTAGATAAATGTACAAGCCTATGCTCTAAAAGCCTAAGCTATGGTACCCACAATCATCTACGTTTTACTAAAATAATGGTTGCAAGTTAAATTTTTTGATTCATGTTGATGCTTTTGTCTCGAAGAAACCAGGTAAATTAATCTGCTTTTCGTATCCGGCCGACGATGGTGTGCTCCCACTTACGAACAGTGGCACTTGCAACTCGTTTCACTTGCGAACACTCAAGTAGATAAGACACGTAATTAATTTTTGATACGTGAGAGTACGTCCCACTTGCGAACACACAAACAACGATGTATGTACATCCACCCTGTATTGTGTTTATGTTTTTATAATTCGTTAAATGCATTTTTTGTTACCAACTACGTTTACCAAGTTACAATTTTTATAAAAAAAGCGTGCGCGCACACACACACACACACACACACACACTTGCATAGCCGCCCCCTCACTCTCTCTCTCTAAATTAAAAAGGAAGCTTATTTTTTATTTATTTTTATTAGTCAACTTGTAGAACGGACGACGTGATCTTGAGAAACATCCCAACATCAGAATCTTTTTCATATCTTTTAGTTTATCCAATTCAGTATACTTTTTCGTCCTTTTCATAGCTTAAAAATTTCACTCCATCGTTACATCGTGTTCTGAATAGATTTCTCTGCCTCAGATTATAAACATTTGATAATGTTTTTTATTCTTGGATGTGGTCTTCCAACGTGGCTGTTTAGTTTCTGATGCGTGCTTGTACGGTATTATTCATTGTATGACGTCGGAAGTAGGAGTTCCGTAACTCCTGTGGCACTAATCATTGTCTAGCTATTGTTCTACGAAATAATTAAAGAATTAATCGAGTTTCTCTTCCTCTGGAACTTGACCATGGATATACTGCCAGCCACATTCTACATCTTTTCGAAGGAAAGCAAGTATAGCACACATTAGGATTTTTGTGCTCCCTAAGTCATTTGAATGTGTATACTCGTGCAAAGTGACTACTGCAGCTTTTGAATTTTCTATTCATGAAAAATTACTTTTAATCTTTCAAACTCTCTTTTCTATTGATTTAACCAAAAATCGGGAGCTTAGCTTGCACAAAGTCTTCGCCCGGACGGAAACTACTCTAGTCAATTTTCAAACCGGGACAATTGACAAACTGGCCGGGACCCCGGGATCAGGTCGTCAAACCGGGACAATCCCGGTGAAACCGGGACGTATGGTAAGCCTATTTATACATGTATTTATCGGTTTTCAATATTGATGTGAGCATTGTACTGTAGAATTATGAAGCGATTGTAGAGAACGAATCACGATTATCAAATGATATACGGTATTCCTTTTAGTTCAACAATTCCGTCATCTCGTCTCCGGTACTTTGGAAAACCATTGTTATTTTCAATAGTTTAACGTAAAATGTTGCTCGGTTATTATGTGTACATATTCCATCAATCATGCAAGGAACATTAGGATTACGAGCTCTACAAGATCCATGTATCATTCGAGATAACAATTTTATGAATCCTTGGAAAACTGACTGGGTCAGGTATTTCTCCGCACAAAATTTAGGATAAGCATAAGGTAGTGTATTAACTTTTTAAATTGTATATTATTATTATTTTTATTATGTTTTTACTATAAAATATTCATATTATTTTAATATGATTTTCTGGAACACGTTTGGTGGAAACGTAAAAACAGACAGCTGATAAATAAGAGGTTGCGAGTTCAGACGTAGATGTGTATATATGTGTCAGCCAAAACAGTATGTTTTGTAAACGTACACGTCTGTCATTAAAACATTAAGAATGTTATTTGACCTTGAGTAGGTACTATTGTTGACGGGAATGAGAAATCTTGTCTCTGTGGTGGAGACCTGTGGTGTTAATGCTGAATAGACACAACACATATCACTGTACATAGCAGTGGCTGACGTATATTAACCATTTCTGAGTTCGCGATACCACAACTCAGATTAAACTGTGCACAATGTTTGTAGAAAATACGGACGTGTGTGACATAGACGCCAGTTTGCAAAATGCATCATCGTTCCCGCCAGAGATCATCGTTTCTCGTTTATCTTGTCTCAGCCAAATAAACATTACTATGCGTTTACCATGTTCCAGTGTCCTTCTTATTTCATAAACACTTGAGAAATTTTATTGTTTCTTACAGAGGCAACCTTAGAGGTGTCCGGCAGGTGTAAATGTACATAACCTCCTTGGCTCATTCTTTAATAAAAATAAGGGAAAGAAATAGATCGAATAAGGGGAGAGAGAGAGAGAGAGAGAGAGAGAGAGAGAGAGAGAGAGAGAGAGAGCAAGAAAGTGAGACAGAGGTACACAGACAGAGAGGAGCTGTTTCGTTAATCAGGGTAAAATTATATGCAAATTTTGAGAAGAACCGGGGTCCTAGGCCAATGAAAACTTAGCTAAAAACATTCAAAATACGAAATATATACAGTGTACACAAAATCTGAGGTGTACAAAACATATAAAAGACATGTCATAAGATTTATTTAACAAAAGAAATAATCGGAGTGGGCGAATGGTAGGAATAAATATGTAATTTAAACAATCCCTTTTAATAATAAATGGTTTTATAATAATTATGTTCAATACATATAGGCCTAAGTGTGTAAAATGAATTCCCTACAAGAGTTTTAAAGAGTTAATGAAGATTTGTCTTAAATTTTTTCAGAGTTACATAATTATTATTTGTTAAAATATACATATATTTTATTCAGAAAATATTAGATATTTGTATTTAATCTTTTATTTTATTTTATTTTTATTTTACCGAGAATAGTTACTATTTATAGAAAACCGTAGCAAAAAATATTTGTAATAAAAGTCTATCTGTATTCATACTTTTACCAGTACAGGTACAACCTGTCATATCCGGACTAATATGGCGACCGGCCGATCCGGATATGGAAAAATCCGGATATCACAAGGTCATTTATAAATACCGTATTTTCTCGCATAATTAACGCACTTTTTTGACGAAAAATACCGGCGAAAATTTCGGGTGCGTAAATTATTCAAGGATTTCAGATATACCCAAATTTCATTTGAAATTTATTGACATTTAAAAGATACATTAAATATACTGTATTGTACACAAAATCAGTTCAACTCATTGAAGTTATCGTCATTTGGCGTAAAATTACGGTTGAGTTTTCTTCTGAACAACCAAATAGAGTACATTAGGCAAGTTGGAGTTAATGATGTTAATAATAAGATAGAGCAAACTAATAAATAATCAATTTTTTTATACCGAGGAGGGGTATATATAACGGATTCATAATATGTCGTCATATCTGAGCGTTATATAGTGTACTGTGCGCCGTACGCTAGACAGAGAGCGTATAATAAGCAACTATCTCACTGTAACTTCGTCACAGTGAAGCTCGCGGTCGGATCAGACATGAATTTTATTCAATTCATTTTTGCAGTTCAACCTGCGATAACTTCAAAACCAATAAATATACAGCAATTCTGAAAACTGCATTGTTTTCAGTAATTAAAGCTCTATAAGTAGCCAAAATCTCAATTAATATAATTAACAATTACAGAAGATACACAGAAGAAGAACGTGTTTTTTTAGACGTTTCTATTGGTTTAGCATTTGTATTTGTACACTGTACTCTTTAAAATACAAAAAGTAAAATTGGTTAAAAAGTTTTACTTACAGTACGCCTATATCAGTTTTTGAAAAAGTTTGTGATTCGGCTGCTTCACACAATGCACACGTTTTTTGGAAGCCATGAAGCCAAAGTGAGTCGACCTAACGCCGCTGCCCCAGACTCAGTTGCCCCAAATAAAGTATTTCAATTGTAAAAACTTAAGTATTCAAAAATAGTGAACCATATCGCAGAATGACGTAAGTGTAGTGAAGAAAAAGTGGTGAACAGCCAAAACATCAAGAGTAGTATCTTTACATCTGAAACCCCCCTTTTATTTTTCTAAGTTTTGTAATTTTTTTTAAATTTTATTTAATTTTATTTTTATTAAGTTTTTTTTTTGTAAAAGGGGAGAGACATCATATTTAGAACTAGGTAAAGAAAAAACCTAGAGGAAGCAAAAGTGTGCAAGGCCCAAATACAATTACAGACATGTCCCCCCAGGTGAATGACAGGACTTGCAAATGAAAAACTCTTTTAACCAACAAGCGTGTGCTTTATTCAACCTGTAAGATTTTACATACATAACAAGTTCGTAATTGTGTGAGCACACCATTAAAGGCAGAATTATATATATCTATGTATTTCCATTAATTCATAATGTCACAAAGTAAGTGAATTGATATTACTAATTGCAAAAATTTCTGCCTGATTATGTATGAGTCAAAGTTAGTAATAATCTCATTCATAAAGCAATACTAATCCTTAAGTGTTGTATAATATCAATTAGGCTAGCCTGTTGTCTCAGCAAGCACATTTATAGTTATTCTCCTTTTTAAATCAGTTACATATTCCCCCAAAAGTATATATATATATATAGTAAAATTACACACACAAACACATATACGACATGAATAACAAAACATCCCTCATTTCAACACTAACCTCCACATAAACCGATTCCCACTACAGTAAATAAATGAAGCCTAATATGTATAGCTAGGTACAAATATAAATGACAACGTAAATTGAATATCTCAGCTCCTAAGCATAGATTTGCCAGCATATTCACAAGCATAGTTCACACCAGACAATGTAAGTGACCGCCCCGAAACTCAAACAGCCAAACGAACCCTTAGCTTAATCATTAAGCGTTAAGTATGTGTGTGAAAGAAAATCGTTTCATCTCTACAGCATCAGACAACCCCAGCTACGTTATTAAAACTCAGCCATGACCAGATGACTTGATAGCACGAGATAATTAACTCCCTAATGGTCTTAATTAGATGAAAGTTAGATCTTACAGTAAACTGCGGATGTGTGTGTATGTGTGTAACTTCTTACACATTATACAGTTATAAGATACTTCATTAGGTGTACTGTGGTAATGTTCACACATGCAATAACATGATGATCACACATAATTGAACATGAGAGTTTGTGCTAGAGTATAGTGTTCAGAACTTCACGAGTGAGCTTCTGGCGGCTTCTGTGCATTCACAAGTTGTAGAGAGAGAGAAATATATAATCAGAATTTTCCCACCTGGATTGTCCGGGGTACATATTTCGTATAGGCGCGGATCAGTGATGTCACAGTCGTGTCACCCGTCCCTGGTGCAGCTTAGCGTTGGAAAAAGTCCTTGGTGCAGCTTAGCATCGGAAAGTCCTCGACTGACGGCATTGTGGCTAAAGATCGTCTCTGCCATTAGGGGGGACAGATGTTCGTCCGCCCCTGACACCCATCTCGTCCTTGGTCGAGCACCTGGACATACAATACTTGTAGAGGGTGTCATAAAGAAATTCACGCCACTTAGGCCGTCCACATTAAATACCAACACTAACTTTAAGCAGCAACAGCGCACACACACATCGCCACTAATTCAGATTAAACAGTATTAAGCTCGTCTAGCAATTACTTTCTTAATGTTTCATTGAAATATTCAAATTGATTAGCTGTGTCTTTCGTTGTTATTAATTACATCAAAACAGCTGAGTGCAAGATACATTAGCATTTTCTCTATTGAAATCAACTTGACCCACGACTCTCACATTCATAATTTAATAAATTTAATTTAATTTGATTTTGTAATAGCATTAATGCCCAGATTAAAAACTGCTCTATACGCACACACACACACAGGCATAACTCATAATGAAAGCTGAAACGCAAAATATATTTGGGGTTAGAATATTTTCAGAACCCTCAGACTTGCACGTACCTGGAGCAACACTTTATCTAGCCTATCATAGTGATAGGTTCGGAAGTCCTGGTTAGAAGTTCGCCGCCAGCCGAGACCAGATGAACAGCTTGGAGGATCAAGCAGAAATGAGAGCGATACAACGTTTCGCTCCAGCCAAGTAACCTCCGAAAGCAGGAACGTACAGACACACAGCTGGCCGGCAGCGCCAGCTGTATTGCTTAGCAGCACAACCGTCTGTGTGTATAACCAACCGACAACAAACTATCGTAGCAGTGGCCGTGCGTGACGTCAGCGGCGCTCGTTTTTAAAATAATAATAATACGTTGCCGAAGCCAGTTCGGCACACCCTCACCCCAAAAGGGCAACATGGTTGACCCAAAACAAACAAGTTCTCAAGCACGACGGCTGCGGGAAACCTGGAAAATCTCAGATTCTAAAACCGCTCTTGGTGGGTTCAGTAACACAGGAAAACGAAAAGCAGAAGGAAGAGGTGTGAGTTAGTGAGTGTGTGTCTGAAAGAGAAGATGTAAGTGTGAGTCCTGCATGCTCGCCGGGCCCTGGTCCGCATGCAGATATAAGGGACAGAAAAGAACAGGAGAAAGAGAAGAATCGCTGGCGCCAGCTCTGAGTACTGACCACCAAGGCCTCCCAAATCTAATGACTGAGAGCCAGGAACCCAAATAGTATTCCCCCCTTCTATGGGACAAAACTGTCATCACTAACTCATGCCCTATGGCAAAACTTTAGCTTGGAAATATGAGTGGTTACTCTTTCAACATCCCCACCGGGATCACCCAATTTCACTGTAACGGGCGACACAAACCGAAGAATGCGGTATGGTCCCGACCAACGATAACATAGTTTAGCGGCCCTCCTATCTATGGCTGAGCTGATCGGATGGCTCTGGCAGTAGACCAAGTCGCCAATCTTAAATGGGTTCGGAGTTCGCCCCTGATTGTAGCGACTACGGACGCGTTCGTGCGCACGAAGCAAATTCCTCCGGACCTCCCGACATCTGTCCACAGTCGTGACCTCAGGATCGTTCGGCAGAAGATCATCAATGTGCCACAAATTGTCCAACGGCAAACTCGGCGAGAACCCAAACATGACTTCAAAGGGTACGGCCTTGTGACTCTCGTGTAGGGCCGTGTTAAATGCCAATTGCAACCACTTTAAATTTTGGTCCCAACAATCCTGTTGTTCAGCATGATAGGCGATAAGCGCTGAACGGAGATTCCGGTTAAATCTCTCCGCGTGGGACGGTTGAGGGTAGTAC
Source organism: Magicicada septendecula (assembly GCA_034769895.1). Classification (NCBI taxonomy): domain Eukaryota; kingdom Metazoa; phylum Arthropoda; class Insecta; order Hemiptera; family Cicadidae; genus Magicicada; species Magicicada septendecula. The sequence goes on from CM068375.1 coordinate 62,896,645, forward strand.
GGGGAAGTGGTCACATGTTTGATGCCGTTAGCGAAACACATTCGCCGGAAATCTTTTGAAATGAACTGTGGTCCATTGTCAGAGACAATGGTGGACGGAAAACCGAAATGCTGAAAGACATGGGTCTGTAGCATAAGGATTGTTGAGCGAGTGTTTGCCTGTCGTAAGGGCAGTAGCCAGACAAACTTGGAAAAAGCATCCACGCAAACAAGTAGGTAAGCATTACCTGACTTGCTACGAGGGAAAGGTCCCACGTAGTCTATGAATAACTTCTCCATGGGTTTGCTCGCCACATCAGATGACAATAGACCCAATTTAGTGTTTTGAGCAGGCTTACTCAAGCCACAGAGATGACATGCTTTCACACGAGCCGCGATGTCCCTGTCCATGCCCTTCCAGATGAAATGCCTCCTAATACTGGAAATGGTCTTCGAAATTCCCTTATGGCCACCTATTGGGGAATCATGATAGTAGCTGAAGACCATTGGCACGAGCTTGCTAGGCAGCACAACCTTCGGGGCACGTCCTTTTCGTTCTCGGCAGCACAGGACGCCCTTGGACAGAAAATATGGTACCTGCACGTTACCCTCTTTTAGGTGTTGGATGATAGGACCCAACTCTTCATCATTTAACTGATGGGGTAACACATCAGTAAAAGCCAAAGGAAAATCCAGCAGAACGGAACAGGGTTGCTCAGAATTGGCCTCGCTGGGTTGGGAGAACATACGTGACAAGGCGTCTGCAACAACATTTTGTGTTCCCCTGATGTGTTGCACTTTGAATTTAAAGGATGAGATCTTGACCACCCAACGCCCTATTTTACCCAGCTGCCGGGGATGAGCGAGAAGCCAGGAGAGAGCCTGATTATCGGTCTCCAACAGGAACTCAGCGTGTTCCAAGAAACGCCTGAACTTATCTAGAGCGTACACAACAGCAAGACACTCTAGTTCATACACTGAAGACTTCCTCTCTTGTTGGGTCAAGGTCCGGGATATAAATGCCACCGGCTGCCTAGCACCATCGACTTCCTGGGACAGAACCGCCCCGAGCGCAACAGAACTCGCGTCCGTTTGCAAAATGAATTTTTTTGAAAAATCAGGCATCCTCAACACAGGGGGAGAGACGGTCGCCTCCTTGAGGGTATCAAAGGCCCGCTGTTGCCTCTCTCCCCATACAAATTTGGTACCCTTTTTCCTGAGTTCGTTTAAAGGTACCGCAATCTCCGCGGCATTAGGGATAAATCTACGGTAAAAATTGACCATGCCAACAAATCTGGCAACACCTTTCGCATCCCTAGGAGGAGGAAAATCCCGGATGCCTTGTGTCCTCTCCGGGTCGACCGTCACACCCCCATATGAGACGAGATGCCCTAAAAACGAAATACTCCTTTGTGCAAACTTTACCTTGTCTGGATTGATAGTGAGGCCAGCACTCCTCAATCGGCACATCACCTCTCTCAGGTGACCCAGATGCTCCTCGAACGTCTTACTGTAGACCAAGAGGTCATCAAGATAATTAAAGATGAATTTAAATTTTACGTCATGGAATACAGTGTCAAGTAGTCGCGTGAGGGTTTGAGCCCCCACTGCCAGACCCATGGGTACCCTAGTATATTGATAAAGATTCCATGGCACACAGAATGCCGTATAAGGGCGGCTTTCCTTAGACAGAGGAATCTGATGATAAGCGGCATTGAGGTCAAAGATGGTGAAGTACCTGGCCCCACTAAACCAATCGAACGCGGAATGTAAATCGGGAAGAGGAACTGAATCCACCTCAATATTAGCACTGAGTTTGCGATAGTCAATTACCAAACGCTGTTTACCTCCAGGCTTGGGCACCAGAAATGCTGGACTTGCATAACTAGAGTTGGAAGGTTCAATGACCCCTTGTTTAAGCAACTCTTGAACCTTCTCTCTTAGGACATCCATCTTTGGAGGGGCGAATTTGTATGGGTGTGAGCGGACTACGGCGGAGTCCGTTAAACGGATCTTATATTTCAAAAGATGTGTGAGCCCCAGGTTGGGAGTTAATACAGTGGGGAACTGCTCACACAAATGACCTAAAGCATGCCTCTGGGACGGGGTGAGATGGTCTCTTTCTGAATCGGGACACACAACCTCTTGGACACCTCCCTTAGCTCCCTGGTATCCAAGGAAAGGAATGACAACCTCCCGATTGAATTTAAAATAACAGTGGTGCGCTTGAAGATCTAAAACGAGACCACTCTTGGAGATGAAGTCAGCACCCACAATGCAGTCGACTCCCAGAGCAGGAGAAACCAAAAATCGCCACACCCATGAAAAACACTCGATTTTAATACTCAGGGAAACCACCCGGGAGATGGGCAGAATTTCCCGCGATGCAGTCCAGCATACCACGGAAGACCGATCCGACCCTAATAGTAAGCCCTGTTGTTCAAGGTCCTCACATACTCTAGATGAAATTATGGATCGGGCTGATCCAGAGTCAACCAAGGCTCTGAGCTGACCCTTTTTCAACTCGACCAACAGGAAGGGGCATACTGAACTGTAGTTGGGGACAGTTCGCAGGACCTTGGAGCCGGATGACCCGGGATTAGCTATCCGCCTGGGGTTAAGTGAAATGGGAAGAGAACAGCCTAACGGGGAAGACCACTCCCGACTTATCTTCCCCGAGAATTTACGTTTTTTGAAAGGTTACCTTTTCGGGAAGTCCCTTGACGCAGTCTAGCCTCGTTACAATAGCGCGCGACGTGACCGGATGTATGACACCTAGAACAGAATAAGTCTTGTACTTCACAGCTCTGAACCGGCGCAGGCCTAGGATCCCAAGACCCGGGCTGCCCGACTCGTCGCTCGAAATTAGGGCGTTCTGAACGCCTCCTAGCCTCGCGGGCTCTAATATTGTCATTACCCTGTATAGTGGTCGACTCGGCGCACAGCCGGTCTAAATCAATAAAACTTTGGGGACGGGCAGCGAATGTCAAACGTGACCGTTCCTCCGGCGTCACGCCCTGCAAAATAGTATGAATGACATCAGACTCTGACAACCCCAGCCTCAGGATCCGGGCCGCGTCTTTAACACTGGAAATGAAATGAGCAAGGGACTCTCCGCTTGCTTGAACTCTATAGAAATGTTTGTGTCGTAACCGGTCATGTAACCTTCCCGGTACGAAAGCGTCCAGGACTTCCCGATGGAAATGGTCTATGCCACCACCATCCCTAAGGGTACTTGTCACGCGCTCAGCCATAGATCCCCGACAATACGGGTAAATGAGCTCAAGCAAAGTCCGCTCCGAAAGCCCAGCGGAGCGGAGAAAGTTGTTGGTTGGTCTGTGTGTATAACCAACCGACAACAAACTATCGTAGCAGTGGCCGTGCGTGACGTCAGCGGCGCTCGTTTTTAAAATAATAATAATACGTTGCCGAAGACAGTTCGGCACACATCCCTAATAAACCATTTCGCTAACCAAAATTGCAAAAATTAGTTTGGAGATACGTCCGGATATGGGAGGTTCCGGATATCACAGGTCCGGATGTGACAGGTTGTACTGTGCTTTTGAACTACATATTATACTAATGTACAATGAAGATATACTTATTATATCTTTATTCAGTATATAGTTATTTACGCGTCAAGAAAAGAACATGTGAATAAAGTGATCACAACATTTTATACCTTATATGTTTTCTGTCATTGAATGATTAACCCACTTTTTAATAACAGCGTTGAAAAATAGTTGATTACGTCTTTCAAAGATTATTTTTACTACGGTACTGAAATTAAAAATAGCTAAGATCGTATACAGGAATTAAACGTAGGTGACTGGAAGCAGTAATTGTATAAACAGGCGAGACACACCAGGTGCTAATATTGCAGCAATTGCTTACGTTCAGTAGACTTGGCAACGTTGTGACCTTCGTGACTTTATATACATTTTGTGGCAACACTGTGCATATTTTTTATCACTAAAAGCTAAACCGATTTCCGTGATAAAATAGTAATGCATTTTTTTAAACGTGTGAGTCGTTTGTAACGACTAAGTTAACAGGGTAATTATTATTCAACTTTTTTCAACAAACTATCTTGAAACGGATATATATTTTTACGGTTTTTTATGCTGATTACGAATATGTAAGAATAAAATGTCTAAGCTTACTCATAACTTTTATATATGGGGTCTCAAAAAGATCAACTTCTCTGGTCAAAACTTGCGTGTTTAGGTAATGATGGATAAACGTGATTATATATATATGTAATAGGGTTGCTACAGCTAGTGCCATCTCCCTTCCTTCAACCTGGCTTTCCAATTCTCCCGATGTTCCCATTGTCCTTCCTCAAGTCCTCTACGTTGCATAGATTCATCCACTTCGTCCCTCCAAGATCTTCTCGGTCTTCCCCTTTTTCTCCTTCCTAATGGACTCCATTCCGTCACTTTGTTGATCCACCTTTTTGGGCTCTCCGGACATGACCGTACCACACCAATATTTTTTCTTCGATGTAGTCAATTACACTTCTTTCCGTTTCCATTCTTCTTCTGATCTCCTCGTTTGTTATTCGGTCTGCTCTCGCTATTCCACAGCACCTCCAATATTCCATCTCTGTTGCAAGAATCTTTCTTTCATTCTTTTTGTTAATAACCCATACTTCTGCTGCATACATCATAATGCTTTGGACTATGATCTGATATATCATTTTTTGACATGATAATGTCTTTTGGCTGGCCATCATTTGAAAATTTCTGTAACGCTGTAAACTGTAACGCATCACGCTGCATGACGTCATTCTTGCGTGACGTCATTGGGATTGTTGTAAATAAACGTTTGTTTTGATACGTCGCAATATATATAATGTGTTAAAAAAAATATCACTGCAAACAATTAAACCAGATTTATAAAGCGTCCTGAAAGTTTAAAATCAAGTGTTAGCACAATTTACCAGCCGGGAATCGTTAACTAAAACCGCGACCGCTAACATGCTAACGTCGTCGCAGATTAAAGACCTAACAAGCGAACAACACTGCATAGCTGTAGATAGGTTATTGGGGTTATTGTCTCTAGTTAATGGTTGTCTTCGTATGTGATTCAGCTAACGATCTTTTTGTTTCTATTCTTCTATGTTATATAAACACGCGAAAAATAATTTTAAACGGCGGTCGAAGCTATTCACGAAAAAAATATTCAAGTACCGTCTGCCTAGTGGCAAAAGCTAAAGAGCATGATAATGTCTTTCGGCCGCCAGCTAAACGCAACATTATTATGGTTACTGACTGACTGATTGTTTCCTTTCTGCAAATGTTGCGTTTAGCTGGCGGCCGAAAGACATTATCATGCTCTTTAGCTTTTGCCACTAGGCAGACGGTACTTGAATTTTTGGTCCTTTTTTTAATCTTTTTGTCCCATTAACACTGTGTAATTGTCTAATCCCTGTTCTAGTCTGAAACATTTTAATTTAACACATAATTTTATAAGTAAATTTTGTTTACCAATATTAACTTTCGGCTATTGTAGCCGCCATGTTGTTCAGTACCAACCTTGAAAATTTACTTACCAAGTCCAGGATTCGAGGTTGGACGAGCTGAAAAGCAAGATGGTTGTTTGGCACAAATAAAAATTCACTTTACAATTTTACGAAAACTTGAATTTTATTCATTGTAGTTACTTCCATTCTCTTTCAAACATATTCAAAGCTATTAATCCACAATATTTTACTCGATAAAATTTAATTTAAATTTACTTGGTTCTATATAAGCAAAAGTGTAGTTGAAACAAATAACATATATTTATGGTACCATTTAGAATTGTTTACACAAACCAGTGCTCCTAGAATATTACTTATAAACATTCATCCACACTCATACACCTTGAGCCCTTGAGATCTCATTTTTAGTGATTCAGAGTATTTAAATAAATTTTCATATTTGATTTTTTTTTTAAATTGTACTCCGCCGATTACTTAGCTGTTCATTTGGTGATCCAGAGCCGTCCCTTATTATTCTCTGTCATCCCGCACCTTTCTTATTGCACTGTTTTTATCGCCGAAACTGTTATTACATTTTGTCACAACACTGCACAGCTACATTACCACGTGAGTTATTCTTTTGGTTTTAAAAATCACATTTTAACACCCTTTGGTGTTTTGGGCACGCCCGTAATTTTGTTCCGGAACTTCGCAACTGTACAGCACGACGGAATATTGTAGACTGGGGCGAATTGTACTGCGTTGATTTCTGTGATGGGGGGGTCACGTGTTCACATTGCATTGTGTTATGAATATGACGAAGCCAGATTCTGAGGTGGAGTTGACCGCGCCTTGCATACCAAACTGACGTAAACAAGGTTTGGCCCTGACGTCATATGGTGTGACTCTTGATTACATAGGTTACAGGTCATGTAGCTAAAAACTGTTCCTCTTGCGTTCTGGAGGTGACCTTGACACCAACTCGTGCACACTGCCCACGTCGTTATAATTTAGGAAGAAAATTTATATTATGTTGTGAACTCTTCACCAAAATTACCCTGGGTAGACCCAAACTGTCCCGTTACAAGTCTGCCCTAATCTAATTTTTATTTCCTCTTCCGTTGTGCCTTGTTTACTCAGTGTGAATCCTAGGTACTTGAATTTGTCTGTTCCTCTAATTTTAACATTTTCGTCTACTTCTAAATCTGTTGTTTCTTCATCTCGAATTGCCAAGTGTTCAGTCTTTTTTATGTTTATTTCCAATCCCATCTTTGTGTATTCTTCATGTAGCTTAGATCTTCTTCATCCTGTGATATAACTACGTGGTCATCGATGAAGCATAGTGTGTACAGGTGTTCATTTCGTATCGGTATTCCCATTCCATGGCATTTCTGTTTCCACATGGTTAATGCATATTCTAAAAATATCTTAAACAGCGTGGACGATGTTGGGCAGCCTTGGAATAACCCTTTGGATGTTTTAAACCTACAGACAATTTTGTTACCCACTTTAATTTGTACGTTGTTGTTTTTATATAGATTTTTTACTGCTTGCATCAGGACATTCCGTATTTTCAATTGTGATAGAGCTTTAAACATTCTTGTCTGGGTACTGTATCATATGCTTTTCTAAGGTCGATAAATGCTAGATGTACTTCCCTGTTCTTCGCTTTTTTCTTTTCAATGATCTGTTGGATTGTATATATCTGGTCTACGCATGATCTCCCGGCTATAAAACCTGCTTGTTCTTCTCCAATCTTTCCCTCTATATTTTCCTCGATTTTATTTCTTAGCACCCTATCATACAGCCTTCCCATTGTTGCTATGACACTTATGCCTCTATAGTTTTCGCAGTCTTTTCTATTGCCCTTTTTAAATATTGAAGTAATTCGTGCCTCTTTCCATTCCGCCGGTAAATCTTCTCCATTTATAACCTTCTCGAACATTCTTCCTATCAATTTTAAAGGCTATTTAACTTAATTTTTAAAACATCTTGGCAGGGTCGCCAATTGTAAAGGAATGAACACTTTTTTCAAATCTACCCGCCCAAAATATCACCTACCTTATCGATTTAATTCTCGCACACCTTACATCTCATCAATAACGTCATAGGGTCGCCAGCATATTTAAGCTTAATATGCAACTATTCCACGCTTTTCAGTATACAATACCTGTATGATTTAAACCCTTTATTTCCCTGGACTCAGAAGACTCTAGAATTCGTTAGGCGAGATTTGGATGTAGCAAACAGACTAAGGTTGCAGTGCAGTAATTACATTCAACACGTGGTCTTTGTGATATAGCAATTGGTTTTATTTCTCATTTTTTGCAATTCAACCGGGCATTGCCCTTATATATCTATGTGATTAGTAAATCACCCAACATTGAACATATACATATATTTCTTATTCGTACAAGATTACTTAATTTAAATCTCTAAAGGCAAACCAGCACTTCGCTTTTACGCTCTCACTCGCTCTTTAAAAACCCCCCTTAGATTGAGCTCTCATTACAATCTGAATTTACTGTTTTAATACTGTATACATTTTTGTTGATTGCTGTCTGGTCGATTTAGTTTCAAAATTGCTTATCTGGAGACGTTATTCCACGCGTCATCATTCTTGTAGTTCACTTATGTTGCAACACTCACTGAACTGTTAAAACTGTTAATTAATTTCGGTGATTAACTCGAGTACTATGAGAAACTTATTTAGCACTGTTTTATATCTATTTTCACTTGTTTAAAGGCCTAAATCGACTTTGTCCGCGGACTTGGGTTAAACACCACACCCGTACGGGTTGATTATTTGGTTCAAACAGGAAGATGGTGACTGGTGATTATACTCTATAAAGGTGGGTCACGTGGTACCCCTTCCTTGCTGGTGAGATATATCGTAACGTTCTAGAACATCATCGAAGCTAGGATTTCGTTTCCGTATTAAAAACACGTGTTCATCTTGTGATATTCTTCTGACGTCAATCGAATAGCTAAAAATTCGTGCCCATATACGGTTAGGTTTATATATTCTGTGACGGTAACGTCTACGTCACTCTGTCTGATTCATACCATCCCAATCTCAAAAGTCATATTTGATTCAATTTTACATAGATCGTGTTATTGCACAATATAAAATAATTATCCCCATTTTGTACTGTCACAATACCCCCTCAATGATAGGTTTTATGCCAAAGCATAAAAACTCTCATTTACATAACCTAAAAGGACCAGTTCGGATATGGCGCCATGACCCCCTTTATTTTTTATTAACATAATGGGTAACTCACCCCCCTGATCCAGTGATTGTGGCCGCACCTGCATGACTTTATTGGACTTCCTGCTGTAGAATCCCAACACCATAAAGCCAGACAGGAGACACTAGACACCCCTGCCCTGACGCGCTGGTCAGCACAGGGTCGCCACCACAGTGGCACCAGATTCTGAAACAATCAAAACATTACTAAATGGCCTTTCTTTTTCCAGATCCTGAACTGATTTGGTTTCCTTTTAGCCGCACTGGTTTGCCTTTTTCAAAGTACTGGCTTTCTTAACTGCTAAATGTACACACCACATTGTTTAACAGAAATATCCTTAGCAGAATGATTACTGTTGCACACCACTATATAAAAATTATTCCGATTTTTAACCTAACACAATACATCTATGCAAAAAGAAATTTCCTTAACATAACAGAATACACTTTCTCCTAAACATCTAACATCGACATTCTCTTGGAATTTATCATTCCAAATTCAAAATGCTTTACTAATTCCAGTCGGAATTTTAGGAAAAAACACTTCATATTTTTTTTCTCACTTATCTCATTTTATCTCTCAATTTCAATGATTTACTACTCATTTATGCAGATTACTTCTACTATCTGTATACAATACATGATTAACACAACAATCAAAAGTTATACAATACAACTAGTACAGTCAACCAAATGTGTATTTTAACACTGTATTATTAATCGTTATATTGTGATTTAAGCATCACTCTCTCTACCTTATTTTTCATTTTAAACGCCTCCACATCATTTTCTACTATCCCATACAATTCAAGTCAAAAAATAAATTTTTTCAAATTTATTCCCTTTTACATTAATTAAACCATTTCAAATTAGTTCAATTCCATGATAAAATTCATAATTACGTAAACGTCACTTCATACTAACAATCAATCCTCATTATCATAATACACTCTATCAGAATTATTAACATTGAGTTGAGTACACATCACACAACATACACACACTGTGTATTTTCAGATACCATATTGTAACAACAACATAACCTAACACAATACATTTAACATCAATACAAATTTATATACAATCTATGTCATATCATGTCATTGTTTGCCAAAACGCATTACATAAGTTAGCCAAGTATTTACACCATTAGCTAAAATAATTAAATGTTCATTCACTATATATCTAACCTCCAAAAATAATCTGACATTAACATAACACATTTCAGTTTTGTTTATGTTTATCCATTGTAACAGGACATTTAGGCCTACCCAGGGGTAATTTGGTGAAAAGAGTTCACGACATAATAATTGTAAAATTTTATTCCTAAATTATAACGACGCAGGCAAGTGAGCGAAATAGTGTCAAGGTCAACATCAGGACGTAAGGAAAACAGTTATATTTAGCAGTATAAACTTTGACCTATGTAATCACAAGTCACGCCAGATGACGTCAGAGCCAAACCCAGCTTCATGTCGTCGCTGGAATGTAGATTCAAATTAATAATCCCGTCAAAATTGATTTCAAAACTCGAAAGAACAAAAGATTGACATCACGTGATTCCCTCACTACTTCGGAAATTGAGACAGTAAATATCACCCCAGTCTGCAATAACAACTCGTGCTGTACAGCTGCAAAGTTCCGGAACAAAGTTACGGGTGCGCCCAAAACACCAAAAGGTGTAAAAATATGATTTTAAGACCAAAAGAATAATTCGAGTAATGATGTAACTCTACAGTGAGTAATTTAACATGATTTGACAGTTTTGGCAGTATAAAACAAATTGTGTGAAGAAAGTGTGAAATAAAAAGTTATGCGAGGAGGCTGGACTATGGATATACCATGATCAGCTAAGTAACAGATGGGGGAAATTAAAATAAATTCATTCAAAATTAATATACATATGAGATCAAGGGGAAAATCTAAAAAATGTTGCATGTGAGAGTGTGTGTGTGTGTCTGGCGTAATTATATATTAAAACCATGAAGCGCTGGTTTGCGTTATATGAAATTGATTTTGTTTTAATTGTTTCTATTTCTATTCTAAGGGTAAAAAGTCATGCATAATAAATGTTATTATTGTCTATCTAAAAACTCGTAGCAGAAAGAAGAAAGGTAGGGGAATATTTTGTTTACGGAAAGTTGAAACGATGTTAAATGTTTTTTTTCTTTTGTTGTATAAAAATGAATTAAATAAAAGTATAACCATAGTATGATGGTAATACATTTGTACTTTCTTGAATAACCAATTCTGTTCTCCTGTTCGCTTATAAGAACCCTGGTGAGTAACATTTTTCATTTATGGTTGACAGCAAAATAAGATTGCGTCCGAACAGAGCGGACGGTCACAAGTGTTTATGTCCAGGTAAATAAATTAATAAATGTAAAGTAAAAAGTTAGGTTACACCATTATACCATAACAATTCACCGGATCATTCCCCATTATTATCTCATGAAACTTGTCAACATTAGTATTTTTGGTCCAGTCTCCCTGAGTATTTTTTGTCATCACCAGGTAAGTTATGATCTCATCATCATAGTCATCTACTACTACACCAATTACATCGCAAGGTAAGTGCTTATTATCATCATCTACTGCTGCTCTAATTACATCACAAGGTAAGTGCTTATTACCAACAGTGGTATCATCAACATTTACTGCACAAGGTAAGTCTTTCATATAGTCTACTCTCTCAATATTTAACGTCTTAACTAACCCTTCATAACCGGTATTTAACTTGAATCTCTCTCTCTCTCTCCCCTCCCTCCCCCTCTCCCTCCTGTTTCCCAACATTTCTACACCTGTTTTCCCATGCTTCATTTTTCTCTTTGCTGACCATTTCTTTCATTTCCTTGTTCTTCTCTATGTAGTTTCTGTAATCTTCTTTTTTTTTTGTGGACATCCATTTGTTATATAATTTTTTCTTTGCTTTTATCTCTTCTATTGTCTCTTCCTTCATGTCCCATTGTAAACTTGCATACCTTTTTCAAATATACCTGCCCAAAAGAGTACCTACCTTCCATTTCCTCAGCACGTTACAGGGTCGCCAGGATATTTGAGGTTAACAAATGGAAACCATCTCACTTTCTGGGCATTAAATGACGCTTGCTTAATTTAAACACTTTGTTTCCCTTGACTCAGAAGATTCTAAAGCTCGATTAGGCGATGTAAAGTTACTTACCTTTATTTTCAAACTTACCCGCCCAAAATACCACCTACCTGGTCGATATTGTTATTACTTACCTTGTACTTCAACTGCTCATCTCATTGGGTCGCCAGCATATGTATAGTCATATGCACCTCCTTTATCTCTGCCCTTAAAAGAAACGCTTGACTAATGTGTATTTTATTTCCCTGTATTCAGAAAACTCCACCATCCGTTAAGCGAAAATCAGATGTCGGAAACAGATTGAGGTGGCTGTGCAATAATTTATTTCTAATACGTGGTCATTGTGAAATACTTGTGATATTTATTTGCATTTAGTAAATTCAAAGGTTTTTACCCTATTCATTATTTGATTAACAAATCAACACTGATCCTGCATAATTATTTTTGCATGAAATTAACCTTACTTAACTAAGGAAAAGCCAAACAGTACTGCGTTTTGTACACGCTCATTCATTCTATTTAAAAATCTCCCCCCCCCCGTTATTTTTGAGATCTCATTATTTGACTGGTTTGAATTTCTATTGAGCATATCACCATGACTGGTAGTGTAGTTTGCCTAGGTCTTATTGTACTTATCTGGAAGGGTTATCCATCATGAGGCACCATTGCTTGTTCCACTGACTTCTATAATATTCACGAACACTGTTTAAACTGTTAGTTACTTGTGATGATTGAATCGCACACTTGAAGAAAGTTAATTCATGCTGTTTTATATACTTTTCACTGGTTAATCACCAAAATTGAGATTGGTCCGCGGACTTTGGTTAAAACACACCCGGTCGGGCTAAAATGTTGTTCGAAACAAGGCGATTTCGTTCTCGGAGCGGCCAATATATTCGTCGGTCATGTGGTACCCCCTCTTGGGTGAACGTTCCCCGTTGGCAAATTTCTGAGGCTGGTCGACACCCGAACTGCATTCCAATGTTACACAAACAAGGGTTAGGCCAGCGACGTCAATTGAAATACAGTGCTTTACAGGCTTGGCACAGCTAAAAAATAGCCTTCGACTCACTTGTTTACAACTCACACCCAGATCTCTAACGTCGCATTTTACCACTGTTCTCCATAAATGATTTTATTTCCCAATTTTGACATGATTAAAAACTCTGACCCCCTTTTTATTTGTGACTACGGTTTGTCCCGTCACAGCGAGATTTGGATCACATCTCACTTTCTGGGCATTAAATGACGCTTGCTTAATTTAAACACTTTGTTTCCCTTGACTCAGAAGATTCTAAAGCTCGATTAGGCGAGATTTGGATGTAGCAAATAGACTAGGTTTCAGTGCAATAATTACATTGAACACGTGGTCATGGTGACATAGAAATTTGTTTTTATTTTCATTTTAGAACTTCAATGGGTGTTTCCCCTATTTACTTGGTGATTGACAAATCACCCAACATTGAACATATATATTCATTACAGAGCAAGATTAATTTATTTAAATCTATTAAGGCAAGTCAGTACTTCACTTCCACGCTCTCACTCACTCTCTTAAAATGCCCCTTAACTTTGAGATCTCATTATTATCTGAATATAATAATTAATATTGGGTAAATGGTAATTTACGGTTGTTTGGTCGACCTATTTCTGAAAGTACTTATCTGTGTAAGTTATTCCACATTTGGCGTCATTGTTTTTGCAGTTCACTTTTGTTTCAACACTCACTAAACTGTTAAAACTGTTGATTAATTTTGATGATTACTTTTTATACTGGAAGGGATTTATTTGTCACTGTTTTATATTCATTATTCACACTTTTGTAGGCTTACTGATTATTGTCCCCGGACTGGATTCAACACCCAGTATGGCGTTTGGCTGTTGTTCGTAGACTCGTAGACTGGCCTAATGGCGATCGGTCAGCATATACTACATGAGCTGGTCACGTGGTCCCCCTCGCTCTCCACTTCCCTTCTCATCTGAATTCCGTCGAACCTTCGAGACGTTTATTAAATTCAGAATTGCCTTTTTTCATTCAAAAACACGTGCTCTCTCCGTGATATTGTGACATAAGATAAAATACAAAATTCCTTACCATATAAGAGTTGGTTTATTTATTTTGTGACGGTAATGTCTACGCCACGCTGGCTGATTCATACCATTCCAATTGCTAAAGCCGTATTTTATCCAGTTTTACATAGATCGTATTATTGCACAATATGAAAATAATTATACCCATTTTGTACTGTCACACCATTTGTATGTATTATTCCCTGTTAAGTCTCTCCTAGGGCTTCTAGTGCTGCTTGCAGCATAGCTTCTTTTATATATTCATATGTGATGTTTACTTCTTCATCATACCTAAATTCTATTAACTTTTGATCTAGACGTTGCTTGTATAGGTTCTTTATCGATTCGTCCTGTAATTTTTGAATTTTGTTTCCTTACTTATTTGTGTTGCCGTAATTGTCTCTTCTGTCTTTGTTGGCATTTTGGCTCCTGTCCATGGGAATTTCATTTTTGCTATCAGTAGTTTATGGTCTGTTCCACACTCCGCTCCTCTCTGAACTCTTGACGTCTTTTATTATAATTGTTGTTCTGTTCCTTATTATTACATAGTCAATAATTGACCTCAGCTTTCTTGTTTCCTGTGTCCAAATATATTTATGTATGTTTTTGTGTTCAAAGAATCCGTTTGTAATTTTTAAGTAATTTAGTTTATATAGGTCTATTAGCCTTTCTCCACTATCATTCAAATATCTGTTCTCCAAATCTTCCTACTGTTTTGTCATTTTCCCTCTTCCCGACTCTTCCATTAAGATCACCAGCTATTATGATTTCATAGTTTTGCTTTATTTTTGTAATTTACTCTTGTAGCGTATATTCATAAAGTAATCTTTTTCTGCAGCAGAGCTGTCATCCATTGGACCATAAACAGATAGTATTGCTATTTCTCTACCATACAAAGTCAGGTTTAGTTTTATTATTCTTTCGTTCACTGGTTCCCATGATTTTATATTTCTTCTGTACCTTTTCTTGATAAGTATTCCTACGCCGGATTTTGCCTTCTGATCTTTATTTACTCCACTCCATACATGTATTGTACCTTCCATGTATTTTTTCTGTTCCATTTCCTTTTTTCTTGGTTTCGGTGATGACTAATATATCCAATTTCATTTTGCTAAATTCGTTTAAGATTTCTTTATCCTTTGTATTCCAGCCTTGGATGTTCCATGTTCCGTTTTTTTTCCTCTTCTTCGTCTTGTTTGTGTTTTTGCCTTGGTTGAAGTTATCAACTGGAGTTCGAAAATCATCAGCAGAACCCCCCCCCCCCCCGTATCCGACGGGGTTCTCTTTGAAAAAAACTTTCAAAGCTTTTTCAAATTTACCAAGTTGGTGATTAGTGTACTATATAATTTGTTAGTATAATCTGTATTATATATCTGCATAACACACAAGAATATATGTAACATCATTCTGAATTTTTTTCATTTATTAAAAACAGCTTCGTCTCTTTGGCACAGAGATATTCTGAAGCTTGCTGTTTTGCTTCATTTTGTACTTGTATGGCAATCGGCACATGCCCAGAATCAAGTATTAAGCACCAATAACTGTGACTTTGTACTTGTAGTACTTGTATATTCGTTAGTTGCGTACGGGGGTCGGTCCCGTGACTCAGAATCGTGACGCCACGAATAATCGGAACTAGTATTTTGACTTTTCAGTATCGTTAAATCGGAACAGGTATTTCAACTTTTTAGTCACTGTTATATCCGTTCCACAAAAATAATCGTCCCAAAATACCTGTTATAGGTATATCGGCCCACCTCTATACTTACTGATTTTAGAGTTCTGATGGTTGAACTTGTGCAGCTTCTTCACCACATCATTGTCTGTAATGTAAGACACATTATAGCCAGATATTCCAAATTACTGACCAGCTCCAGAACAGCACCATCTGCAACAATTTTTGCTTATATGCGATCAGCTCCATGGATAGTAGCGTGGAACGAAAATGGCCTTTTTTTAATTTTTTTTTTTTTTTTAGTTTTGTAATAGTGGGGAAAAGTTGCCTTTTAGGTTCAAAAAGAAGAAAAAAAAATTTGGTTGCTATACTACAACATCTTGAGGTGCCGCAAAGAGCTTAAAGTTTGTAAAAAAATTTAAAAAATTGAAAAATTATAAACTTTGATAAATTATTTTTTATGGTTTTCTCGTACATATAATGTTACAAAAGATAGTTGTAAATACATATATAAGCATTAGAATTGGAAAAAATTATTAATTACAAAATATAATAATAATAACAAAATAAATTAAATTAAATAACGGAATTTATAAATTAAAATGTAAAGACTGCAACAAAGTGTACCTAGGGGAGACAGGACGAAAATTCGCATGCAGGTTGTCTGACCACAAACGTGGAGAAGGTAATAGAACAACCAATTCGTTATATGCAAGACATTTCATAGAAGACAACCACAAGTTTGTTAATCCTTTGGAAGAATACGAAATTGTAAAAGTAGTAAATAACACAGTTGAAAGGAAGCTTAGAGAGGAGTTAGAAATATTGAAAGAAAGAGAAAAAGGGTTAGACAATTTAATTAATATTAAAATTAAATTTGATAATGAAGAAATATTTTATAACATGATTAAGAAGTAAATGAGAGAGGGCAGATAGATAAGATTAAGAATTATATTTCATAGTACTAATTGGTTGTTTTAAAATAAGGGTGTGTGACTGACCCACGTGTGTGGAGAGGAAGAGGGTAGTTTAAAGGGATGCACACACACACACACACACACACACACACACACACACACACACACACACACACACACACACACACACACACACAAGGAATTTACTAGAAAAATATGTAACTGTACAGATGGTGAGACAGAGTTTAGGGGGTGGGGAAGGGTTTGTTGTGGGTGAGCAGGGTGGGGGAGAGGGGTGAAGGGTTGGGTATTACATATTTTCTGCCTATTCCTGATCTGACGATGAGCTGTGAAGCTTGAAAGCGCTAATCGGAATAATTTTTATATAGTGGTGTGCAATATTGATCATTCTGATTGAAATATTTTTTAATGTCAAAAAGTTTGTATTTTTGCTAATTTTAAAACTTTTGCGAACATTTTGGTTGTTACAAATAGTAGTAAATAAGGTTGAAATAAAAGCTCGTCAAATCAATTATATATTTTTTTTATTAGAGCACACGTAAAAAAATATCATAATACACGTTTAAAGACATTGAAAGTTCATTTTTTATGATTTAAAAAACCCTTAATAATTACAAATGTTACAGCTGCAAAATGTTTGTTTCTACTTCATTGACACATTAAACTGTTTTTTTTACAAATTTTGGCATGTTCTCACGTGAGTCAATTTTTGCTCTTATATATCCTTCTCTTGCAATTGAACCACACACATTTTGAGCCGATTCGGTCACCAGTTTCACAGCTCTTTCCACTGCTTGCTTGTGACAAAGAAGCCGGGGAAAGTCAATAAGCGGGTCCACTTTACTATTTGGTTGAGATTCAGATGTCTTCCGTATAAAGTCTTTGAGAGAGTCAATGGAAACATGTTTTACCAAGGGGGGTTCAGTTACGTCATTTTCAGCCCATGAGATCATGTCGATGTAATCCTTTGCGTCAAAGTTTATTTTTGGAACTTTAAACTTCCTGACTCCGCCTCTACTTTCTGTTCTTGCTTTTAAAACACATCGTAAACCAGTTCTCTTACTTTTAGTACGTAGGCTTTCACGGCCGGTGTCAATATGAGTGGATAAAACGTCCGGGCTGAAAGGCCGTGGTCGATTGCTTGATGCATTGGCGCTATACGTTTCGGCCGCACCACCGGTGGCCATCTTCAGTAGCAAAATTTTTATGTTCGATTAGATGTACGCCGAACACGTCCCCAATGTACTGGGAACAAGCAACAGTGAGTTACGGCTACGATGCCTCTATTTATAGCTTTTTTGGCCGCTTCAGGTGTATCGCGCGGACCAATGAGAAGCCAGCTCGTCATTCTTGATTCTGATTGGCCATGGAAAATAAATCATGCATATCTTGATTTTTCCATGGCCAATCAGAATCAAGAATGACGAGCTGGCTTCTCATTGGTCCGCGCGATACACCTGAAGCGGCCAAAAAAGCTATAAATAGAGGCATCGTAGCCGTAACTCACTGTTGCTTGTTCCCAGTACATTGGGGACGTGTTCGGCGTACATCTATTCGAACATAAAAATTTTGCTACTGAAGATGGCCACCGGTGGTGCGGCCGAAACGTATAGCGCCAATGCATCAAGCAATCGACCTCGGCCTTTCAGCCCGGAAGTTTTATCCACTCAAGTTCTCTTACATTTTTGCGCTTATCACATAGCATGGACAAAAGGAGATTTTCTGCAGCAGCAAAGTACCCATTTCTTTGAATAACCGGGTCTAGAACGTTCTTGAAATCATCAGAGAGATAGCGTGAATATGAGATAAGCTTAAACAGATGTATGGAACCATAAGTACATGAAGGTTTCAACTTAATGTTAAACCACACAGGTGCATACACTTTCACAATGTACTCAGCCAGAGTCTTAAGGTTTTCAGTTGCCACATACAATCTAAGTATACGGTTTGCTAATGTAAGCCACCTGGAGTGAGCAAGTTTTCCAGGGTTTCTTAAAGATAAATCTTGTGAGAAATTTTCACTTGATACAGCGATACACATATCCAATAAATACTTCTGATCTGTACTTAAATCATTTATGTTCTCCAAAAGAGGAAGGTTATTTTCAATTGGCAAGAAAGTAACCACAGGAAGATTAGCACAGTTTTCCAGCTGCTGACCTATTTCGCCTTTAAACTCATTGGGTCCCTTCATTTTACCATCTAAATGACAAAAAAGATGTCGCAAAGGTAGCCCATTTCCATGGAACAAACAAACTAACCATTGTAAAGGTCTTCCTATTTCATTTTCCATCAAAGAAATCACACCTTTATTATGTCCAGTGTTTACAACGGTTCCATCACACCCAATAGCAGTAAAGTTCAAAAGTTGTTCGTTGTGTTCTCTATCTTCAAGAAACTCCAGTATACTGTCTGCTATGTCTTTTCCAGTGCCAGATTTAGGTGTTACGTGGCCTAAAAACTTTGACTTTGGTTCCTCTATTAGTGAAACGTGCTCTTCTGAAATAACTTTTTTGTACAACTTAATTCCTTCTTTTCTTGATGCAATATGTTTTTATCAATAGTTAAACTATTGATGCAATGCAATAGTTAAACTGTTTTTATCTTTATATTCATATTAAAACGCCTATTTGAAACTTTTTATTGCATAATCGAGACACGTAAAATTCTTTGAAAAAGTTACAAAAAGTGTGTTTTTATAAAACTTTACAGCTCTTGCGGCACCTCAAGACATAATCCAAAAAGTTAAAAAAAATTGTATGTCTTTTTTGATATAAAAACTGCTTTTTTGACAGTATTTGAAATAAAAAAATTTTTTTACAACTTCTTAAAAAAACTTAAAAATGTAGCGAAAATTGCAATTTTATAAAAATTTATTGTCCTTGCAGCACCTCAAGACGTGCTCCAATATTTTTCATATCTTTTTTTTATCTTATCTACACCAAAAGGCAACTTTTCTGTGCTATTACAAATTGAAAATCCAAACTTGATTTTTTCGTTCCCACCCTAATGGATAGCCACCTCGGCCATCCATACCTTGGTCTTACCTTGGTCTTTAATATGGAGATGTGTAATCCAAAATCGTTGGAGATTCGACTCATTGAGTTTATAGCCATTTGCAAACGACTTTCCAAGTTTTACAGAATAGCCTGGTCATCAGCAAATAACCACGTGCCAACTGTGGCCGGAGTTACCAATCCTAAAATGTTCTGGAAGGTTCACTTACCATTGTGTACAATATCTTCTGTATATAGAGTAAAAAAAGATGACAATGGGCACCTTTGACATACTCTACAATTGATCAGGTCACGCTAGGAGTTGTGCTTCATCTTCCTGTCTCAATTAAGCTGACATTTCTTAATTCAAAGCATGGCCAATGAATCAATTGTCTGGAGCAGTTGACATTAAAGTGGCTATCATGTGCTTTGTTTACACCTGCATTTTTTTAATTCTATGTTGTTACGACATTAAAGAACAATCTACATGTTTATCGAATGTTCCAGAGGCTGAGTGTTGTGGCGTACGTGATTCTCAGTGCATTTGCTAGACTTTGCCAGAATTCGCGCGGCCGCACGCTCTGTATCGAGGCCACAATGAATTACGTAATAGTGTTTTCTACTAGACGCCTATTAGCGAATATTCTGGAACCTCAGTGGGGTATAAATACAGGGACGCTCAGTTCAGTTATTTGTCGGGCGATACTGTGTGCTTTCAAGTGGTTATTAGTGAAGTGTTGTGTTTTATAATCGGGCGGGACAATTGTGTTTTATATTTGGTGACATTTTATTGCATGTGAATAATTTTTATTTCGTTTGTTGTAAGAGACTGTCTTGTTAATTATGATGAACTATTTAACTGTGATAATTAAAGCTGGTGACTAGTGACTTAATTGGTGTCTTGTATTTAGTTTTCCACTGTACCATACGATGATCATATGGTTGTAATAATATTTTACAGCATGCTCCATTGTAATTTCAGAATACTACAAAGTAATACTTGACAATTTTTTAAAATCTGAATTTAATGTGTTTATATACATCAAGTAATAACAACAATAATACATAACACTACTACTAACAATGCTTATGTGTCACTGTTATGTTATTTACAATAAAAGAAACCGATTAGAAATCAATTCCATCGACAAATGTTTTGAATTCTTTTAGGCGTTTCTTTCTAAGATATAGTTTATTTATAGGTATGTAGGTGCCAAGTTCCTGTTTTTGTTAATATTACTGACAAGATATTGTCTGTGATTTGTTAACTTATTGCCTGTGATATTGTTAGGACTTACTTGTATATGGCACATTGGGTCGCTTATAATTTTGAAACTGGCGAAATTGTTTTTCTCTGTCCATTCACTATCGTCTTAAAGTTAGGAGTCATCTTCACTTTGTTTTTAATCTGTCTTTGATATAAGGGAAGAACATTTCAGTTACTGCATCTTACATTGTTCCTTTCTATTCATTGTTTCATTTACATGTCGTTTCTTTGGTTATTTCTTAAACCACTGCATACTTTTAAGTATTTTCTAAAAAGAGGTTATCAATTCATTATTCCACACTGCTGCTTGCTCGTCAGTCTGCTAGTTTGTTGTCATGACGTTCTACCCATTGAAGTTTATTCTCCAGTTACTGCTTTTAGCATTGTTGTGAATTTCCTCAATAAGGTAGTTATGGTTGCTGGGATTATTAATAGGATCTATTGTTTGTTATTATACTGTCCATGTCTATTGTTGCTTTCCTTGAGTTTACTTCTTTTAAATGTTCTGAGTCTCTGTCAATATCTTCTAATGCCTTCAGAATAGCAAGTTGCTTGACCTGATTATTACAGCATCTGTTATCGAGTTTGAATATTATATTTTTGTATTAATTAATTTATAATGAATATGCCAACACCTGCATCTACTCCATGTTTATCTTTACTGCTGTTGGTCCTCTCTGGTAGGCCTATACCTTGTATGTTTATATTGGATGGATTTGACCAATTCTTGGGGTCTATTTTATAGCCAATTTCCTTTTCCTGTGGTCACTTTCCTTTTCCTTTTGTTTATTTTAGTACCGTTTTGCTGTTTTCTCTGCCTTTAGTATGACGGGTGAATAGGGCTGATTCAAGTTGTGTCAACAGCTTCTGCAATTTTAATGTTTTTGAGCCTTTGAACCCTGGGTGTACTTTATGTTGTTGGCTTTGTATTTCAAAGAGTTGATGAGAAGTAAAACTGTACCCTTGTAAGTTGTCTCAGGTGCTTTGGAGTTAAGTATCCAATTTAGTGTAGCTGATTTAGATAGCGTATGCATTAATTTGATACATCTTTCTGGTACATACTTTGTGTGTTCATTTAATATAAGTTTCCTGTTAGTTTATTTTATCACACTATACACTAATATACATCGGACCGTAGTGAGCTGCGACCAATTGAATTTTCATGTTATAACAACACGTAACGTAACCTAACCTAACCAAACGTAACAAGGATAATAACGTGACAAGGCCACTCACACAAATGATTGAAGTCTCCTCAAAGTTCAGAATAGTAACATTTCTAAATGACAAGATTCGGTCAGTAAGTAAAAGTGCATAGCGCAATTGACCACGTAAGAACAGGTAAAAACGTTTGTCGCAACTGATCGAGACCGTATACAACTGCTGTCATGTCTCAATAAACTATAACATACACCATGGAGGAGTCAATGCCAAGGAACATTTGTCTGCGTAAGAGGAACCTTTGGTTTGCACAAACAAAGGAAATGAAGAAAACAAGACAAAAAAACATCATTGCTCAAATCAATTCATTGTTTTTCATTTTACAAAAACAATTATGTAATACAAATGGTAATGTTGACAACATATGTTTCATTTAATTTGCTTGCAGTGATAACCAAGTTGTATTTATATAATACATATAAATCTATATTTAGTAGTTGTTCTTTCCTTTTAGAAATACACAATACATTTTCAATTCAACTAACATAAACACACACTGGTTGTTTTTGATTAGGTGGGGTGGGGAGCTGGGGGTAACTTCACACTTATGGAATTGCAATATTGTTCCCATAATAATATATAATAATAACTTCTGTCATTTTACTAAATATTTAGACACAAAATTTTTCTCACACAAATTTGGCAGTTTTTGATTAATAATGCACAAGTCCTTCAAAGCTTAGTCTAAGTGGTTATTTTTATTTTACATATACAATATATTCTTTTTTATATAGTAAATAATCATTTATATTTATTATATATATTTTTATAATTACAAAATACATTATTGAAAATAAAATTTTGTATCATATATCATGTAGACACTTCAGTATAGCTAAGCTTCACACTAAGCTATTCATGACAAATGAATTATAAACATGGGATCTACACATAACTAATATTACTTATGACACTAGTTCACATTAAAAGCTACACGGTTGACAACATTTTATGCTAATGCTTATGGCATATAAACCAAGTAGTGATTAGGCCAGGTTCAATGTAGTCTGAAATTCAGTGCTATCCAAACAAAGATGCAAATAGGACTGAATCTCAATCAAACACAAAATAATTTGTGTGAAGTAGTTAATACACATAAAATATTAATAACATATTCAAACATAATGAGACAAGAAAAGATGACTAGTAAATAGTGATCAGTGCTTAATAAGTAATCCAATCATGTAATGCAGCTGCCTTGGGATTGAGACTAAATGTGTCTTGGGATATCCCAACAGATTTAGGTACGTTCCAAATATAACCATACCTACATTAATTTTCTGTATTTTCATTATGTGATAGTTGGTATTGATATGTAGTAAATATTACATATAATTTATTAGATAGTAGAAATAATGAAAACATTTGTGTATGCTATAAAATAGCTTCTTGACGATTGGGATCATTTTAGATTTTCATATTTTTTTACAAAAAAATGTTTTTGGAAATAATATAAATTAAATCTGCATCTGTGACACTAACTGCACAGATGCAGATTAAATTTATATGCATTATAAATGAATGTTGTTTTTCATAGATATTGTTAGGTGAACAGGCAAACTAAAAGTACCTTTAAAACCAATATGCCTTTAAAATAATACTCGCTTTTTGTGAAAACCACGTAAAAACAACTTGAAGTAAGGCAGGGTGGCCCAAGAGCCACCCCTTGCAGGTTACTATAGCTGCCTCATTTTTTATGACATAGTTACTTTTTGCTTTGAACAGTAAATTTTACACATGAATTTTTTTCATCGCCAAAATCTATGTGTGGTTGCTGCTTTTCACTGGTCTCATACTACATTAAAATTTTTTTTTGAATGTTTATGCATACCACATGTATTGTTATAATATAGTCCATAAAGGTATAATATATTCTGTATTAATTGCAACATGTTTGTAAAAATGTAATGTTTTTGATCGCAAGGTTAGGTTTGTTATGTAACGTTTAAAGACAATTCAACAGTAATAAAAGACACCCATTGTGAACAACATTTTGAATGTCGGTTCAGCAAGTTTTAACATGATAATGTTTTTAGGCTGGGGGTCATTCCACAAAAACGTCATCGAAAAACCTGACGCTTCCACACTTTCGATTCCCCACAGTCTAGAAATTTGATATGTAAACGCATCAAGACAGAAATAATCTCTGCTGACACTGAATATAGCAAACGTTTTAGTAAGAATAAATTTGGTTTTACATGCTCTGTTTGTGATCGTCTGTGGTTTGGAAATGATTTACGTTATCCACCAAACGTAATCCACATTATACGTTTCAAAAGCCTAAAAACATTATCATGCTTCGATGTTTCGGTTTCTTCAAAATTCTTTGAATGCTTAGGTGCATAAATAGAGAGAGGGAGAGAGTGAGAGAGAGTTTTTGAATGAAGAAGAAAACACTGGAATGTCACAACAATGTGTAGTTCAGTTTACAGTTTGCTTTTAGTTGTTTTTTTTGTGTGCTGAGATTGTCACCAAGTGTCAATCTGTTACAGTCGCTACATGTACTTATCAAATTTTATATTTTGTTAACCATGAGTTGTGTTCACTTCAAACAATAAACTAAAACAATCTTACATAACCTCATGCATTACCACATTATGTAGGCCTATTTTCCCATTACATTCAGCAATAGAATCATTCACAATTGGTACACTTCTTTTTCTTCATATCGTGGTATATCGGTACTATCAAAATGTGGTATACTATCGATACTATTGTGATTTCAAAACATCAAAAATGTAGTGTAGGTATGATTATCGGGAAAGTACCCAGATTTTAAATTGTTATTATCAAATTGTGTTATAATTGTATAACCATGTAATTAACTCGTTCTTAGTCAGTAATAAAAATTATATATTACTTAAATTATTAATAATAAATAATATTTGTTACTTTTATAAAGCTGTTACTTTTGGTATATAATTACAATTGTTTTGACAGTATTTCAACTGTCATCTTCAGAATATAGAAAAATAATTAATTTTTGTGTATGAATGTAATTGATTAAAGTATATGTTAAATTCTGTACATAATAAATATGTAAAATCTGCAAATATTTCATAAAAATTTTGGGAGCATTTCAGTGAACTCTTATAGGAAGAGTAAAAAAGGGACTGTTATTCAGTTAAAAAAAAACTGTGCCAATGTTGTGAGACTTGGGTCCACGGATCTTGTCGGGACCAAATGCAAGGGATTGAAACTATGTAGATGGTTTTTTTAAATAGAAGAACAGGACTGTGATTGAAAAATGATACAAAGAGTGATGTTATGCAACAAAATTTGCAAGTAGAAGATGGCCCGTAGATTGTTAGTGATCAGAAGGTTGTTATTGAATGGGTAGCAGGTGTGGGTGACGATATAATTAATAATAATTTTGTATAATTGCCTTTCAGTTTTAATGACTTTTTTAAAAAATTAAACATCGCTGAACACCAGAGTACATAATAAAATGATTTGTAATTATAAAATGGATGAAACAAGGTATTTTTCTCATAATTTTTGTTCATTGTTTCCACATCTTCATGCTTGATTAGTACTGGATTTCAGAAATATGTAACATATAGAAGTTTGAAATAACGAGTACAGTGTTACTCTTATTACTAATGTTTAACAGTACCTCTATGCTTACAACAATCAACACATAAAGACAGTTTACGATAATGTTTATGTCTTTGCACACAGCTCTAACTATATATATTAAGTATAAACCTACTTAAATTTCAAACTGAAAACATAAACAAAATAACAACAAGTAAGTGACTTTATATTCCTTTGGTTTCTGTAATAAATTTTGTAGTCCAGATGGTATTCAGCAACGAAAAATTAAGAAGTGATTTAAAGTTTTATAAAAGTTTTGTCCTGCAAATATTTAATATGGTCCCATTGTATGGTAAATGCTGGCATATAGTAATAAATATTAATCGACAAAAATTTGATTTTCTAAAACTCCTAAATGATGGGTGATCATTAACTGGTGAACTCTCCTTCCAAACGTATCTCTGTTTAAATATTTTCATACTTCGTGTCTAGATTTCCAGAATCTGGGCTCATATTCAGAAGCTAAATATACAATAAAAGTTCTTTTTCTTCTTCTTCCATCCTGGAGTAGGTGTAGACACCTGTCATGGTTTCATAAGCCTTACATACATTCTATATTTCAGTTGTTATTATTTACAAATATTTGAAGATGGATTAAAAATCAGACTGTCATTTTCTGCGCCTTTCAAGATTACAGCTAACCTGTGGAGCATAAAAATATGCAGCATTTGGAATGGAGTCCTTTTCCATGTGAAGAACATGTTCCCTCCGTCTATTCAACCAATAGACAGAACTTTTTTCAACTAATGGGGACACCCTAAGCTCACTCTGTATATGCTCATTGCAATATCTAATCACGAGCATCCTTTGACCATTGTTAAAAACTTCATTTCTACCAGTGATTTTATTTACAACCACAGTCCATGACTGTGCACCGTACAGTAGAGTAGGTAGCGCAATGACCTTATAAAATTTAATTTTGGTTTCTGGTTTAACTTTTTTTTTTTTATTGGCCATCTAAGGACCACATGCCAATTTCAATTCTTTACTCTTTGTTCTTTTATTTTTTTCCAATATTCTTTCATCTTCTCACTGTGTCTCTACTTCCTGTCTTCAGTCCACTTTGAACGTGCGTTTTTTATCTCTCCTACCCTGGACTCCTTCCATTTTCAACACTTTTGCCCAAAAAACTTCTCTGTCAAGTGCTTCTTCTGCGTGTATATTATTATTTTTTAAATCCTTTTGGACTTCTTTAATCCAACTTGATGTTGACTTCTTCCCCCACAGATATCTGAAGATTTGCCTTGTCAACCTATTGTCGTCCATTCTATGTAAATGTCCAAAAAATAATAGTCTTCTTTTTCTCATTGTTTCTGTTATATTTTCTATACTTTGATATATTTCATCATTACTTCTTAATTTCCAACCTTCTGAAGTTTTTCGTGGGCTGGTTTAACTTTATGTTCTTTAAATCGTCCCACAGATGGATCTAACCTCTGTTGATGGATTTGCTCAACCTGTTCTTGACATCCTTGTCTAGACTACATGAAATATTACATCCCATGTAATTCCATGTCTGCTTCAAACACTAGTCGGCTACCACTATTTTTGCTCACACTGGATAACAGGCACGGAATGCCACCACTTTGGTTTTTGGGAAGAAAATTCTCATGTTGTACTCCTGGCTCATTTGATACAGTTGCAATACAGCTTATTGTAATTCATCTTCTGCAATACAAAAAACATTTGTCAAACTAACAATGATTACTATTAAAAATCTTATCATTAAATTCTTGGATTTCATTGTCCATGACGTGTCTGTTACTTAACTAAATATAATTAATTCACTACCAACTCGGAACACAAAGTTTTTTATAGGTAAAAATGTAATAAAAGTTTTACCTTAAAGCCTGAACCGGTTTTCGCTTTTAAAAAACTTCTTCAGAGGCTGCCATTGGGAGCACTGTCCGTCTTGTTGTTGGCGACGGTGTTGACTTTTGAAAGATCGATGTTGTGTGTGTGGAGTGTGATATGTTAGAATAATGCATGTGATTTGAATTGTGTCTGTTCGTTTAGGATGTCGTTTTTATGTGTTTTCGTGTGTTTGTATATTTTCAATTGTTCTAGAGTATCTAGTTTTAGGCCTTTTGTGTGTACGTATAACATGGACATTCTACACATACGGTACACACAAAAGGCCAAAAACTAGACACTCTTGAACAATTGGAAATATACAAACACATAAAAACGACATCCTAAACAAACAGATACAATTCAAATCGCACGCATTATTCGAACATATCACACCCCACACACACAACATTGATCTTTCAAAAGTCAACACCGTCGCCAACAACAAGACGGACAGTGCTCCCAATGGCAGCCTCTGAAGACGCTTTTTAAAAGCGAAAACCGGTTCAGGCTATACGGTAAAACTTTTATGTTTTTACCTATAAAAAGCTTCGTGTTCTGAGTCAGTAGTGAATTAATTATACTTATCATTAAAATGTGAATCATACATAAATTATAATGACCTCATACTTTTTAAACATGAAGTACTACAAAAAGGAAAACTTCTTCCCTGAGAGTGGTGATTTACAGGCCCTGTAGATAGAAAACCTAATAATGGTTGGATAGATGTGATAGAAAATAGTGGTTGAGCCATTGTTAGGTCTTTCAACAACTGCCACTGTTAAGTAAGATGTTTCTGTTTTACAGTATTTTATGATTAATGTTCCTTCTAATTTCTGTATGATTTATAGCAATAAGAGTTTTAATTGTAATCATTATTTTGACAATATGTTGTTGCTTATGGCTAGACCAGAGTGCTGTCCATCAGCTGTTTGGCGTCCTAATATAGTTGGCTGATATTATTTGAGTTTCAAAGATTAATTCAAGTTTTAGTCCTACAACAACTGATCTACCGTCCCAACACCTTTCAAAAAGTGGTCATTATGGTAGGCTGCCATTCAAGCTGTAACAAACAACCACAGTCAATGAAGTACAGGACATAAAACAAATTGTAAAACTTTTAAAATCTCTAAACAAAACTAGTGGTCCAGTGGATCCTGGCTCATGTATGGTCAAAGGAAATGAAATCTAATTATAAATATATAACTACTGACTCGGATCATTAATTTTTTATTGGTAAAAATGTACAACTTTTATCTTGTTTGTCAAATACTTTACATTAAAAAAAAAAAATAGTGATCTAACTCAGTAGTTATATATTTATGATCAGTTAACCGACGGACACACTATGGACAACAAAATTCAGAAATGAAATCAATGATAATTTGTCCGCTGAAGTCCATCATGGGGAGAAGCTTCTGGAGGTGAGCTCCGTCAAGAAACTTATATTGCACAAAATTCATGAAACCTGTAGAAAAGAAGCAGCAGGACTGGCAAACGGAAAAAATGGGAAAACATTTGTCAAGCAATGGAAAATCGATAAGGGAAAACCCAGGAAGGAAGCTGTGGCAACTTTTAGATTGTCAACTGTCCATGACTGTCTTGCAGCACATCTTCCACCAATGAAGATCTATCAGTCAAGCGAATGTCCCATTTGCCACACCCCAAATTCTACCATGATGCTGATCACCTCTTGCACTGCACAAGACTCAACCCTGTCTATCAACAAAAGGCCAATTTAACTGGACTTTATTTATATGGCAGGAGCCAGGTGAAATATATTTCCATAAGAACGACAACAGATTCACTTTAAGTTTGTGGTATTGGAGAAAATGGTCTTTATAGTTAGGTTAGGTTAGTTAGGTTCATGGAAAAAATGTTCTGAGCTGCTGAAATTTATTTTTTAGATGAGCAGCAAAAGAGTATTAAAGTATTACATGTATTAAACCATCAAAGCGAAAGAAGAAATCAGAGACCTTCCTAATCAGTATTTATATTTTTCCAAGTTTTGTTTTTGGCACTTTGCTTGGCTAACTGATGTTTATTTTTTCTATTTTTTTCTGAATAGACGTTTCTGCTGTTACAGCACTAGATATGTGTATTGTTTTGTATAGTTTGGTGTCTTTTATTAGCCAAGTCATCTACTGCTTCATTACCAGGTATGAAAGGATCCATTGTTGTACAATTATTTGTCAGCTTTTGGCATCATTTTGTGAACATCTTTCGGGGTTTTGTTTTGTGATTGAAGTGCTTAGTATAACTTGGATTATTGCTTTAGAGTCTGTTAATGACTTTTTTTTTTTAATTTGCAGTTTAGTGGAGTCTGGAGACATATGTAACATCATGTGTTTCCTGGCCAAGGGCAGGTCTTACAAGGTATGATCCCCATCTATGCTTTTCTATCCTGGCCTAGTTCTTCATTTCCTGATGTAGCATCCACATATCATATGTCATCTGTCCTCTACTCTGCTTTCCATTTACCCAGCCCCTCCAGTATTTCTTGTTAATTATTTGTACTTTTTATATAGCCTATGTTACTTACAATATTTAATTATAATATCAAAATGATTTTGTATAATGTTTTATGGTTATGTTGGCTACTCTGCTATTAATAAAGAAACAACAGATGAGGTTAGCAAAATGGCGTTTTATTAAAACCGTGTTAACTCTTCCAGTAATACATAAAAATTCATCAGGTGATGGGCCCAGTTAAAGCCTTAACCAGTAAAAATTGTAAAATTAAAATCGTGTTAATTGAGGTCGTGTAAAAATGTCTAGTGGCGAAAGTGAAATAAACAATATACAAAAACTTAAAGATGCCGACGCTTACACAATGTGGGATTTCGAGGTCAAAGTGTTATTCAAAGCCAAAGGACTTATGGATATTGTAAATGGTACAGAAACTTTGGAGCAACAAGGTGAAGATACAGACAAGGTAAAGACATGGAAATTAAAGGACGCTAAAGCCCAACACATTATACTTATGACCATTGAACATCCAGTAAAATTGCACTTAGTCACATGTGAAACATCAAAGGAAATGTTTGAAACATTATCTAACATTTATAAAAGAGACGCATCACAACAAAAATGCTCTCTTTTACAAGAATTCTACAACTACAAGTTGGACAACCAAAAGGACATGATGTCTAACTTAGCCTATATTCAGAACGTCGCATTCAAGCTCAATCAACTCGACCAGAAAGTAGACGATACAATGATAATCATCAAAATTCTGAGCATTCTTCCAGAATATTACAAACATTTTTCAAGTGCATGGGACTCGACCAATTCAACAGACAGAACCTTGGAGAACTTGAAGGCTAGGCTGATACAAGAAGAAGCGAAGTCATCGAGTGATAATGAGAGTGTAGCTTTTAAAATCAGATCTCAAGGTATGCTTAGAGAAGTAAGATGTTATTCATGTAAAGATACCGGTCATAACCGTCAGAACTGTCCAAACAACAAATCTAAGTTTTGTAATTACTGTAAAAAGTCAAATCATTATGAAAATGACTGTTTCTTAAAAAATAAATCCTTTAAACCTAAAGTATCATGTAGTATTTGTAAGAAAACTAATCACACTGATAAAGATTGCTATTTCCATAACAAATCTAAAGCAAAGCCCAATAGGCCTAATGATAGTAAAACTGCCTTTTTAACTAAAACCGTTGAAACTCATTCACCAGTTACAATAGGCTATAGCAGTGTAAAACAAAATAGCATTATTCCAAGTAAAACTTTTATCGTAGATAGCGGTTGTACTCCAAACCACATGACAAACGACTTATCCATCCTTGAAAATGTAAAATCATGTAATAAAGACATATCTGTTGCAAAGAAAAATCAGAGTATGCTATCACTAGCTGTAGGCTATGTCGACTCAGAACAGTGTACTTTAAAAAATGTCTCATATGTTCCTGAATTAAGTAATAATTTGATGTCTGTCAATGCAATTACTGAAATTGGTGGTAAGGTATTATTTACTAGAAACGAAGTTCAAATATTGAAAGATGATAATATAATTTTAGAAGGTAGTAAAAACAAAAATTGTTTGTATGTAGTTAACCTAACTGAGAATGAAAGTGTTCCAAAAGTAGCTGCTGTAAGTAACACTGAACAAAATAAATGTAGACCTAAGGCTAATATAAATGTCAAACAAACAGATGTATCCGTAAGTGTTGATCAACATAGGGGTAAAACTAAAAGTAGTGAAGCTATGGAATGGCATAGGAAATTAGGTCACATAAGTTTTCGTAATTTAAAAAACTTGTCTAAAATGTCTCGAGGTATTTCAACTAATTTAAATGTATGTGAAGATATTTTTTGTGATATTTGTCTCAAAGCTAAACAAGTGAGATCTTCTTTCAATTCAGTAAGAGACAGAGCTTCTAAACCTTTACAAATAATACATTCTGATCTGTGTGGTCCAACAGAACCTCAGACGCATGATGGTAAAAAATATTTCTTGACATGTGTTGATGATAATACTCACTTTTGTAAAGTGTATCTTTTAAAATCTAAAAATGAGGTTTTCACATTTTTAAAAGAGTATGTTAATGAAGCTGAAGCTCATTTCAATCTTAAAACTTCAAAAATAAGGTGTGATAATGGGGGTGAATATATTGCCTCTGGTCTTAGACAATGGTGTAAATTAAGAGGAATTGTTATCGATTATACAGTACCCTATTCGCCGCAGTTAAATGGCACAGTGGAAAGAATGATCTTTACGGTAAATCTTTACGATTTTACTTATAAAAACTTAGTGTTCCGAGTCGTCAAACAATAGTGATATTTAGGAAAGAATGAATCGAACACTCATGGAAAAAGCTAGAGCAATGCTTTTCGACTCTGAATTACCCAAAGAAATGTGGGGGGGAAGCTATCCTAACATCTGCGTATTTACTCAATAGAAGTCCAACTGTCACATTAGATACAACGCCTGCAGAGAAATGGTATAGTAAGACACCTGACCTATCAAGACTTCAGACATTTGGTTCAGTAGCTTAAGCTAAAGTTTTAGGATGGCTTAAGAAATTCGACAGCAGGAGTAAGAAAAGTATTTTTGTGGGATACACACTGAATGGATACAGATTGTGGGATCCAGTGAAAAGAAATATTTTTGTATCAAGAGATGTTGTCTTCAAAAGGGAGTCTGTAAAATAAAAAGCAGAAGAAATACCAGAAATAGTACCATGTAATCAAGAAGAAAAAAATCATTGAAGACGAAAACGTGAATGAAGAAAAAGGGAATAACCCAGTCAAAGAAAATCAAATAGGCCTAGAAGAAATTGGACTAGAAACTGTTTGGCCTAATACAAATGAACAACATGAACAAGAACAACGTTACAATTTAAGACCAAGGGTAACTATTAAACGTCCTACTAGATATGAAGACAATCTTCAAGATGGACAAGTGATGCTTACTTTCAATGAATGTATGACAGGAAATGATAAAGAAAAATGGAAGTTAGCCATTAAAAATGAAAAAGAATCTTTGAACAAGAATAACACCTGGGAGATAGTCGATGAAAAACAAGTTGCAGAAAAAGAAATACTAACTAGCAGATGGATCTTCAAAATAAAAGATGACGGCACATATAAAGCTCGACTAGTAGTAAGAGGCTGCGAACAAACAAAAGGAAATTTGGATTTTAAAGATATGTTTAGTCCAGTTGTTGAAGGTGCTTCGTTAAGAGTTTTATTTTCCTTAGCTGCTCAAGAAAATCTTGTTATTTAGACTTTTGATGTCAAAACTGCATTCCTGTACGGAGAACTGGAATATGAAATCTATATGAGAATATCAGAAGGATTTGATGAAGAAGGAAAAATTTGTAGGCTAAACAAAGCCTTATATGGACTAAAACAAGCACCAAATCAATGGAATAAAAGACTCACATCATTTTTAAAAATAAAGGACTTACACAACTCAAAACAGATCAATGTATATTTAAAGACACCAAGAATGACTTATATTTAGCTATTCATGTTGACGATGGAATCATGATGGGAAAAGATCCTGAAAAACTGAAGAATTTACTAGAAAAACTTAAAGAAAACTTTGAAATGACAAGTAGTGAAAAGCCATTCACTTATCTTGGAATGGAGATAACTAGAAAGAAAGAAGGAATTTACATTACACAAAGAAATTATGCAAATCAAGTACTCACTAATTTTAATATGACAAACTGCAAGTCAGTAACTACCTCAATTGTACAAGAAGAGAAGACTACTGTAATTGACAATGAAGGAATACAGTTTCCTTACAGAGAAGCGATTGGAAGTCTCCTCTACATGACAAACAAAACCAGACCTGATATGGCATTTGCTGTCAATTACGAAAGTCGTTTTTTGGAAAAACCAGAAAAGAAAGATGTACAAAATGTGAAAAGAACTTTAAGGTACCTAAAAGGAACGCAAAATCTGGGAATATTTTTTCCTGGAATAAAATCAAACAGTATAGAAATTGAAACATTTTGTGACTCAGATTACGCAGATGTGAAAGATAGAAAAAGTACTAGTGGATACGTCGTAATGTTAGGAGGCGCACCAATAGTATGGAGTTCTAGAAAACAACCCATAACTGCCTTATCAACAACAGAAGCGGAATATATATCTGCTGCTGAATGCTGCAAAGAAATCAAATACATCAAAACATTCATCCAGGAGTTGACAAACAAAACTGTAAATACTACATTGAATGTTGATAATCAAAGTGCAATAAAACTAATAAAATCTGGACAATTGAGTAGAAAGAGCAAACACATAGATGTCAGATTTCACTATGTGAGTGAACAATTTCATGATGGATTATTTGATATCAAATACTGTTGTTCAGAGAATCAGTTAGCGGATGTGTTTACCAAACCATTATCAAACACCAAGTTTGAAAGATTTAAAAACATTTTGCTTAAAATTATGTAAGTTAGTAAACATTCTTGAAAAAAAAAAACAATCAAACTTTGTAAATAGTATTTTTCTAAGATTAAAAAACTGAAAAAAAATTTTCATTAGATAGGCCATGACAGATTATTATGAATTTGTTTAAAAAGAAGCTACAAATATATGGTAGCCTTATTGTAAGTTATATTAAAGTAGGCTATTTTGTTTTATTAGAGTCAATATGCAATATCATTAAAACTAACAAATTATGCAGTCAATTTCTTTTGTACTTTATTTTAAAACATTTTGATATTAAGGGAGAGTGTTAATTATTTGTACTTTTTATATAGCCTATGTTACTTACAATATTTAATTATAATATCAAAATGATTTTGTATAATGTTTTATGGTTATGTTGGCTACTCTGCTATTAATAAAGAAACAACAGACGAGGTTAGCAAAATGGCGTTTTATTAAAACCGTGTTAACTCTTCCAGTAATATATAAAAATTAATTTCTACATCACATTACCTTTGTTTGGTGCATACAGTGTCCTGACCAATTTCTCTTCCTGCTCATGATGATACCATTTCCTTTTCTCTCCTGCTCTTCCAAACACCTCCTAATTTGTCATGCTGTCCTTTCACGAAGTCCTTTCTGCCCTTCTCTGTCTCCACATCTTGAAGGCCTGTAACCT
The DNA here is from genome assembly GCA_034769895.1 of Magicicada septendecula. Lineage (NCBI taxonomy): Eukaryota > Metazoa > Arthropoda > Insecta > Hemiptera > Cicadidae > Magicicada > Magicicada septendecula. The sequence goes on from CM068375.1 coordinate 62,931,640, forward strand.
CTTCTCCTCAATGTCCAAGTTTCTGCCCTGAATAATAGCACGCTCCAAGCAAAGCACTTCACCATCCTCTTTCTCAGTTTTGTGTCTACTGGCCCTCACAATAATCTGTTCTTTCTATTAAGGACTACCTTAGTTGAGGCAGTTTAGCATTTAACCTATTGACTACAGTGGATAACCTCTCTAACCAAGCATCCCAGATATTTAAAAACTTGAATTTCGTTGTCCATGACGTGTTCATTACTTAACTAAATACAACTATTACATTAATGACTCGGAACACGTTCTTTATGAGTAAAAACATAAAGAACCTCTGAAGAAGCTTTTTAAAAGTGAAAACCGGTTCAGGTTGTAAGGTAAAACTTTATGTTTTTACTCATAAAAAACTTTGTGTTCTGAGTCGTTAATGTAATAGTTGTATTTATTTAAAAACTGTCCCTTGTCCACATTCACTATTTTAATCAATACAGTCCTGCTTATGACCATGGTCTTTGATTTTTATAAAAAACTGTCACAACTTCTGCTAAAGTCCCTCAACATTCCATTTAAGTCTTATCCATGGCAAGCAACACCATATCGTCTGTGAATCTGATACACTCTATATCCTCCTCAGTAGCGTGGCGTCCGTGTAACTGGTGTTGCCGGTGGCAACAGTACTGGAAATAAGAGAACATAATATTAATTATATCACAGAATAAATGCTTTAGTTATTGAATAATTTGAAATCTGAACAATATTAGTAGGGAAACTTGAAGGAAAGTGTAGCATTGCTTTCAAACTGCTGGGAACTTGCACGTCTTGTGTTGCTGGCTCAGACATCAGGCAATGTTTGACTGCTTATGGTCATTGACCTCATAGTAGTTGTCACTGTACAAACTAAGGAAGGGGGACACACTCGTCCGTCCAATGTGATGCTGCTGTATAAACCAGCAAAATGCTCAGTTAGGAGCTATGTTCGTTTTCGGAACTGACATGCAGCAGATACTACGTACCTATTTGTATTTTGTTCGTTTAGTCATGTGTTTCTCTGTTTGTCTTTATTATTTTTAATTTGATTATTTGTGTTCTGATTTATTCTGTGTTAAGTATAATGAGAGTCAGATCCTGTTGAACCGGGACCCTCTTCTTCTCCCAGGGAATGATAAAAAATGCTCTAAAAAGAACAAATGGTACAAGAAAAAATTTGAATTAATTTTTAGGCTAAGTTTTAGGCATATCACAACCGGCAACAGGTGTTATGTACCCACGTCATGCCACTGATCCTCCTTCTACCAACTCTGACTCCTTTTTACACATTATGACATTGTCTCACAGCTTTTCTAATAATATTGGTTTCTTCCATAACTTTATTCCCAGCTCTCACTACTATCTTCTTACCTTAATAGAGGATGTAAGTGATGGCTTCAATTTTGTCATCAAAATTTGTTTTATTTTCCCCTACTGGGAAGATGCATGTAATGAGAGATGAGTAGATTCCTGCCCATGAGTCGCCATTCTTATCTTGTGATCCGTCAGTGTACGTTGCTAGATAGTGTATACAGTCACCCAATTAAGATAATATCTATCTTATTATTTTAGGCCATAATTTTTATTGTACATTCTTTTAGGTGTTCAACGTTTGAAGATGACCTCAAATTTTGGGACCAAAATATTAAGCATGATAATATTTTAATGAAGGTACTCCAAGAGGAGAAGTCACCAAACAATTTGGTTGACTATACGCTACCTGGTACAAAGAATTTTCTTTTGTAGCTCAACTAACAAGGAGGTGGAATTGTGTATATATTAGTATGCAGAAATTCTGGACATTAACTAAGTCTTCTAATTATTAACACATTGAATAAGCTACATAAGTTCAACCACATGTGCGGGACCATCAGGAGAACTCTTAAAATCAACAAGTAAAGAAACACACCTAAAATTCTACAAGGTCATTGCCCTCCCCACACTTCTCTGTGGCACCCCCCACAGTCTTAGAATTGGGCCTTAATGAAATCCCATGCCAGTTATATTTAAGCAATTAAAATGAGATTTTTCAGCCATGTGGTAGGGCATACTCTTCAAGACCATAGGGGAAATGCAGATGTACAGGAGGAACTGAATATTATGAGTATACTCAACAGAATTGTCCAATATCAGCTAAATGTATGGAACATCTTAACCAAATGGTGGCTGCCGCATCCCCAAATAACTATTGAATTATAAGCCAAAAGGATGGAAGGAAAACAAAGGAAATAGACGCAATTGAAATATTATAATATAATGGGCATACCTCAACTACTGTATGGTAGTGAGACTTGGATTATAAAGGCCAAATATATATCTAAAATACAAGGAGCGGAAATGATGTTCTTGAGGGATGTAAAGGGTTATACCAGGAGACATCTTATCAGAAATTATCATATTATAATGGAGCTAGGCATAGCTGAAAGCTTAAATAAGAAAATCTCCTGGTACAAAATGGAGTGGTGGTTACACAAACAGAGAATGGATCCAAATATATTTTCAAGAAGAGCCCTAAAATATAATCCAAGGGGGAAGAGACGTGTGGGAACACCCAATACGAAATGGTTGGATGACTTCCATTGAGAGTGGAACAGGCTACAAGCCTAAGCCGTAAAGGATGACGATGACGAGGGATGGAGAGGAGTGGGACATCTGAAGAGGCGTTTTAGTCTGTCTGCTGGGACCAAAACAAACAATTTTTTTATTTAATCCTTGAAGATGATGACAAGGTCCTGTTAAAGTGATAGTTAAAGGATTAAGTAATGACGATGTTCTCCTACCGTTCTGTATACTGCTAGACAAATGTGATGAATTACAAACTTACCAGTGTTCTCTATTATTGCTGAATACACTAAACATCATCTGTGCCTAAGATACTGATTGTTACTCTGGGGTGTTATGTTGTCATAATCATCACAAAATCCACTGTTTTATGTTTAAACTAAAATTTAACTTTCATGTGTGTGTGTGTGTGTGTGTGTGTTTTTTAAACACATACATGTTATATGTAGCTACTAAAAATTTCAAGTATAGTAAGAATTTTTACTGTAAATCTTATAAAAAAAATGAATAAAATAAAAACCATAATACATATATAATGTCACTTACTTGTGCACTTAAATGACAAAGAAATTAATATATAAGCATTTATGCTTTGTGTTTAAAACAAATTTTAAAATTTAATATCTATAATTTAGTATATTAATTTACAGTCGGTTGTTTCCATCACTTTAATTTTTATGTTAACAATATTGTTATTCAAGTTTTGCTACAAATTTTGTACACATAACAATGATAGAATTACATTTATTATAGTTTCCGTCATAATCACTAGGAAAACAGCACATAAAATATTCATTTTTTTTACATCAATAAGTACTTTTTTTAATTCAATTTGTAACAATTACTATAGGTTTCCTACTAACCTTAAAGTATTGAATTTTTGCCAACAGCAAACGTACATCAACTAAGTACATACATTTAATGAAGGAAGATTAATTCATGTTAACATTAATACATTGTGAACAGTAGAGAAGCTTCAAACTGTCAATGTTCTAAGGCAAGACCAACACATCTACAATGGACAAGTTTAATAACAATAATACTTTCAATACCTTAACATTTTCAATTTTTTTATAAATTTATTTTGGTCTGATATGATATTTTTTTACTTTTTTTATTACTTCCATGTTCTATAAGGAAATGGAAGTATAGTGATGGTGAAAAAAATTGTGTTCGAGATAAGGGCTGATTCTGATTATACTACCCTCAAATCATGAAGAAAAGTCATTTTCTGAAAAGCATCGGTGTGTCTGTGTGTAGAATGTTTTCTATGGCAAACGATATCTGCTGCAAATTCAAACAGAATCAAGTAATTTTTTGCATATGTGCCTCAGTTGTAGAGGACTCAAGGCCTATTGATTTTGGTAAAGATCGGTTAAGGGGAAGGGGTAGTTTACCTGCAACATTTTATGTTTTAACAAGAGTAAAGTACTTAATTTTGATAAATAAAGTATCCTTAAAAGAAAGTCATAATAATCCACTGTAGAAAGGTAGATGAAATATTTATAAATAAAAAGGGTAGTTGAAAGGGGTGGGGGTAATTTTCTTGATTTTGTTGTCCATGACATGTCCGTTGATTAAGTCGGTAGTGTTATAATTATAATTAATGGGGTAATTTTCTATAAATGAAAATGATAGTTGAAGGGGGAGGGGATAATTTTTACTTCCATGTTCCATAAGAAAATGGAAGTATGGTCACGGCAAAAAAAAAGCGTGTTTGAGATAATGGCAGATTCTGATTGTACTACTCTCAAAACATGAAAAAAAGTCATTTTTCGAAAAGTGTGTGTGTGTGTGTGTGTGTGTGTGTGTGTGTGTGTGTGTGTGTGTGTCTGTCTGTCTGTAGAGTTTTAACATTGAAAATGTTTATAAGGACGTGTCGCACATTTGAAAACGACCGCTGGTGCGTGATCGAAAATGGGAACCGGTGAGTTTCCATAGAAACTACTTCTTTGTTGTCAATAACGTAGTACAAATATAAAACTTCGCTTATGAATGCGACTACATTTAACTTATAATCTGTACATTGGTAAATGAAGAATGATTTCATTGATTGGTGAATGAACATAAATATATATATTTTTTAGATTTATTGAAGCATTTTCAATGCCCTTCTCTGTGCATTGCATTTGTGCAATGCCTGTAAATTTTTTCTGTGGCAAACGATAACTGCCGCAAATTCAAACAGAATCAAATAATTTTTGCATACAGTTCTGAATTGTAGAGGACTCGAGGCCTATTGATTTTGGTGAAGATGTTAAGGGTAAGGGGTAGTTCACCTGCAACCTTTTACGTTTTAACAAGAGTAAAGTGCTTAATTTTGATAAATAAAGTATCCTTAAAAGAAGCTCATAATAATCCACTGTAGAAAGGTAGATGAAATATCTATAAAAGGGTAGTTGGAGGGGAAGGGGGTAATTTACTATAAATTAAAATGGTAGTTGATGAGGGAGGAGATAATTTTTTAAAAGTTTTATATGTGTACTACGTTACTGACAACAAAGAAGTAGTTTCTATAGAAACATTTTATTTCGCTTTGACAAAATTCTATATTTTTTTAGGAATTATCGAACCAAATTCAAGTAAATGATTGGAACTGTATGAGTATTCGCAATACATTTCGATGTTTTTAATATGCGATTGTATCGATATATTACGGTGTGGAAAAGAAGAAGTGTACTAATTGTAAATTGCCCTATTTCTTAATGTAAAACAAAAATACGTGTTGTTTTCATTTGGTAGTTAGGTAATAATGGTTTTGGGTTTTTAGTTTAATGCTAAAATAAATAAAAGCTGTGGTTGAGAAAACATAACATTAAATGTGTAATACAATGCTTATAACAGAGTAACACTTAAAATAAAGAACCTAACGTTTTTAAGTTTACAAATTGGAAAAAACAACAGCAAATACAAAATGACAAATATAAATATTTATGGTTAATGAAAAACAAAAAACACTGTATTAAGGAATGACAACATATGCTCTACAAATTGTACATAATGGATGTTTGTTTTTTGTTAGTCACAAAACGAGTACTTGTCGGAAAACGAATTTTACAAAAAAACGATTTCTGCCACAAAAAAGTGACATGTAGGCCTATAATAATAGGCAAGGGGTAGACCCTTGGGCCACTCCCGCCTTACTTTGAGTTGGGTTTTTCGTGGTTTTAGAAAAAAAATAGTTTTACATTACACATGTATTGGTTTCCATGTATAATTTCAGTTTTCATGTTAATAACATAATCAATTTTCGGTGTCACAGCCAAGACCCGGTGATAAATTACTACTTTCGAACCATTAAAAAATGACAAAAAATATCAATTGCAATCACCAGCCAACTATTTTGCAACATACAAAATTAAAATTTGTATAATTCTTTCACTACATAAAATTATGTACGATATTCACTACATATCTAAGCCCAAAAATCGCATTATCGAAATAACTGCAGGTACACATAAAGGCAGTACCAAATGATTTTATATATAATCTGAGAGCATGGAAGTCATGTATGGTTCTCCATACCGATTTTTTATGTGTACTATGTTATCGGCAACAAAGAAGTATGTTGTTCTTAAAATTCCTTCCCGAGCTGTTTGGCTGTGGTCCAATGTTTTCTGCAAACTCAGACATTAATGGAGTGCCGTCGACTGCCATCATCAGTGAAAATCGAGTGTGCTAACGTGAGGTGGTATACGTTAGTGACCACAGTACTCTGGTTAGGCGGAAGAAAGAAGTAGAAAGATGTAGTTTCTATGGCAATATTTCATTTCAAAATTGATTTTAAATATAAATGTTAAAATATGGAAATCATTTATGGTTCTCGATACCATTATTCAATATTTTAACTTGCTGTGTACAGCTGCAAGGCTAGAGGCACAGGGTGTGACATTGTTAAATTGTAGTAGAAATGTTGGTCAATTTTAAGGAGAGAAGTCAGTCGATCAGTACTTTTTGAACTTTTGCCCAACACCTCTGCAAATCAGCTGAAAGTAGGTAACGGTCTCTTTGTGTGGTCTAGAGAATCATAGTCTACCAATATGTGGTGAAGAGTGACTGGCAGTTAACATGGCATGGGTGATAAATTTCCAAAGAGGTAGAAGTGGAATTTAAACTATCTGCCGGGCAGATAAAATTAAAAGTTTTAGTCTTCACCACAGTACTGAGGGGCCTAACGTATGACACCTCGCATTAGGCTGAATCGATACATCCATTGAAGATGGCAGCCAGTGGTGCTGGTGAAACGTTTGATTTTAATGAAAACCATGGACCACGGCCAAACAGCCTGGCAGATAGTTTAAATTCAACTGACACCGGCCGTGAAAGCCTTCGAACGATTATAGATAGAAGCGGGTTAGTTTGGTGTGGCGAATTGTCAAATGGCAGAGAATAACTTCTGTCCTATTATGCCGTAATGATGAAGACCAGACATCAATATTTTACTTGATGTTTTGCAGTTTGTTGGTGAGTGGCTGGTTTTCCTAGCCATGCTGTCACTGTCTTGTAACTTTTGATTTAATTGCTGTTTTGATATTATTCACTGCAACAGGAAGATTAGGAACAATGTGGCTACTTTGGCAGCTTGATCAGTTACGGTATTGCCATGAATGCCTGAGTGGTCAGATGTACTCACAAAACAAATATGACTGACTGACTGACTTAAGTCCTTAAATTCCTAGGTGGAACATAGGGCCTCTGACGAAATTTCTCCAGTGTGTTCTGTCCATTGCCAGGGCCTTCACCTCCCTGCATGCCAGCTCTCTTTCCATAGTCCTCTTCCAGGTGTTCCTCGGTCTTCCATGTCTGTGGCTACCTTACGGATTCCAATTCAGTGCCTGTCTAGTGATATTTTCTGGTGGTCCTCTCAGGGTGTGACCGATCCACCTCCATTTTCTTCTCTTTATCTGTAGTTGAGTGGGACTCTGACTTGTAGCCTCCCATAGATCTCTGTTCGAGATGGTCTTGGGCCACCAAATTTTCATTATGTACATCAGGCAACAGTTTATGAAAGTCTGTAACCTTGTGGTATAATGTCCTTTGTCACTTTCCAGGTCTCACATCCATACAGCAACACCGATTTGAGATTTGAGTAAAATATTCTGAGTTTTGTCTTCCTGCATATATGAGGTTATCTCCATACTGGTCATAACTGTCCAAATGCTCCTTTTACTTTATTTATATGACTTATAATATCCCTAAGAGCACCTCTACCCTGACTAACTATGCTACGCAGATAGCAAAATTCCTCTACCCTTTCTATAACTCTTCCGTCTAATCAGAAATTATTTCTATGGTTAATATGCATTTCCTTGGTCTTTTTGTTATTATCTCTAAGCTTATTTGTTTGGGTTCTATTTTCAGATTGTTCAATTTAAATTCCATATCTCATAGGCTTTCTGCAAGAAGGCACAGGTCATCAGCATAATCCAGTTCCTCCAAACGGCTATTTAAGCATAACTGAATCCCCCTTTTTCTATTTGTTGCCTCTTGCAACATGGTGTCCAGCACTATTATAAACAAGATAGGGAACAGAAGATATCCCTCTCTTACTCCTGAGTTAATAGGAAAAGTTTGGGACAACTTCCCCCTATGCTCTACTTGACAAGTATATCCATCATACATTGCCTGTACAAGTCATACAATGTTCTGTGGAATTCTAAACCTTTCCATGGCCCTCCATATTTTCTTCCTGTCAAGAGAATCAAAAGCCCTCTCAAAATCAACAAACAATACATACAGAGATGCCTGATATTCTGCAAATTGTTCAATGATTATCCTGAGTGTATTTATCTGGTCTACTTTAGATCGGCCCTCTCTAAAACCTGCTTGTTCCTGTTGAAGTCTTCTATCTACAATATTTCTAATTCTGTTCAGGATAACCCTTGACATCACTTTCAAGAGCAATGTTATCCCCCGCCAGTTATTACAATCAGTAGGATCACCCTTATTTGGGAGCTTTATGAGGACACCTTTCTTTCATTCTTCAGGGAGTGTTCTTCATTCAATATATGTGTTAGAAGTGGCTCCATAATTTTCGCAGTTAGATCTGGGTCTACCTTTAAAACCTCTGGAGTGATATTCAAAACAAATATGCATATTAGAAATTTATAATAAGGTTAAAATCTCCTTTACAGTGGCATTTGTCTTAGCCGCATGGATACTTTCTACAGAATCTAAGGCGGAGAGTGAATTGGAGCAAACGAAAAATTTGTCACTAATGTTGTCATCCACTATGCAGGTTAATGCCAATTTAAGAGCACACTATGAAGAACTGTGGCAAGGGAAAAACGTAATTTCATTGTTTACCACTACTGAGCACAACTAATTCCTGAGCTAATCTTTAGATAATACAAAAGTCAGTATACTTATGTAACATTTTATGGTATTAAAGATTACACTGCTAGGATTACATTCAATGGTGGACCTTTTGGGAGAAAGGTGACAGACCTGTTCAAAATCAATAAGGATCTCTATGTTCATAGTAAGGGAACTCTGTAGAGCCAGCACTGGCATTGGACGAAGAACCGAGGGAAGGAATTGAATATCCTGAGGTCTAAGGTAACTATTTCTGTAACGTAAAAGTACTAATGGTTAAAAAACACTGTTTTGACACAGAACACTATAGTAATTTAGATAAAAATTGCTGAGCTGTCACAGAAGGAAGACGTAGAGGTGCAACATAACCTAACTTTTGTTATATGGTTTTGTTCGTTAACACCGAGTAGTATTTACTTAATAAATTGATGAAACTAAGTTTTTAAAGGATCTTCTGTACTGATACCTCTGGCCTGTCACCTCCCTCCCACCCCCACACACACACATATGCACAAGGGAATCATCTTCCTAGATTAAATGTATTTCACATGTCATAGTACACACCCTTCTAAAAATGCTAATCTTCCACTGTAGAATTATATTACACTATGTTTACAACAAAAACAGCTCATGCTACAATAATTAATATTTTCTAACAAAGGAACATTTTAACTGGATACTTTGAAATAAACATCAGCTGTTTACTAATGTTAACAATTTCTTGTTTTTATTTTTTTTTAGTTAGGCCGTTTCCAACCTGATCCCACAGATAATTTTCAAAATGAAATGTCAATTATTATATTTTCTTTTACACACAAAACTTATTTACACATATAAAAATAAATATAAAATTTCTCAACAGCGTGTGATCCTGATTCTTCATCAAGTAATAATTGACAAGGTTCAAATAGTTTCAGTTTCACATTATTGTCTTTATTCGCTAAAGACAGATAGTTATTAATATTTTTATTTGAAAATAAACAATCCAGTTGAAAATATACTTACACAATTTGAAACAGACTCATCATTACTTTACTAACACATATATTTTTTTGACCCTGTATAATTCTTCAATGCTAAGCAATTACTTACAATTCAAGAAAAACACTTCTTTAAAATTTTATTTAGTTTAAACATTTCAATAGTAAAGATGAATACAGATTATTTATATTAATACATTTTACAATAGATATTATTAGTAATTAAAATATAGGTAGAGAATTTAGACAAAGATCAGTAATTTGCTAAGAAAATTAAAACTGTTTATTGATCATTATTTGTTCTAAAGGCTGTACCCCTCACGATAACAAATCTGTTGGCAGATTTTAGTGAATAAAATGACTATGAGATAGATTATGAACAAACACATACTAATGGAATATGAACAGATATTTACATATTTTTGTAATATTTCATAGCCTTGTATGTACTGTTGTCTATAAAATGAGGTGTTTTCAAAACAGTTTACTACGTGCGGCTGGTGGTAGAGTTACAAGGTTGCAAGCCTCAGAAAAAACTGGCTTCTTAATAATATGTTTATAAAATACATAAACTGGCTTCTTAATTATTTATAAAATACATAATGTTTAAAACTTTTCAAACTACTGTATTTTGAAAAAAAAAATACAGGTCTACAGGTTTTGAAAAACATTATACATGGTAAATTGTAACCAACCCATTTGTTCACCATAAGGTACATGGTACTGGCAAAGTATACAAGATCCAGGTCAACCGATATTCGTGATGTCACTTATGGAGCTTTTAAATTGACTTTTATGGTGTGCTTTTGACTTTTATGGCATAGGACAATTAACATGCAACGGAAATCTTTGCTCAGTTTGCAGTAGTTCAGCAACATTCCAGTAGGTGCGCTGTACATTATTATCATTTACCAGTAAAATATGCAGCATGATGTCTAAATTCCTGTCATCTGTTATCTGTCTTTATTTATGTCCACATGCACTTAATGTTTACGAACAAGTCCAGCCTACTGTGTTCTTTGTGCGAGTGTGAGTTCTGTTTTGTTTATAAGTGATAATTTATTATCATTTAAAAACGAATTCAGTAGATAGATTTTTTGGAAAAGCTGTTTAGCTTATGGTCTCTACAAGAAAAACTAGAAATAAAAAATGTAGGTAGGTCTACAACATTTAACATTAAACAATTTTTAATTTTATTAAAATTTAGTTAACATTTTGATATTTTTATATACAATTTTGTATGCTAAAAATACTGTATTTTGTCTTGACCAATATCTAAGTTTTATGTTCATAATTATGTTAACACAATGAGAAATATAATAAATAACAGTTATCATGTATTCATGAAAACTTACAACTCTCTTTTCTTGACACCACCAGCCGCCACTGAGTTCAATGGTGTACATTTTATGCACAGGGAATTTGAAAATATGCTGGAATTTAAAAAATATGCAGTTAAATAAAATGATGGAAAGAAAAAATGTCAGCATAATCAGAAAGGTTTACATTTTTATTTTATTTCCGTTCATAGTTAAATCCCGATGTAAACAAACCCACGTGGTAAATCTAAAACGCTATTGGTCAGGGGCATTGATACTGTTCACACAGTAATGTATTATGCGCATGTGAAGTATATATGTATAGTTATATGAGTTATCTTGGCACTTAAATCGGGGAACGCCATTTTAAGAGTTCCTTCTTATCAATGTATTCTGAAACATATTGAATTAATATGAAACCAATTGAAAGGATATGTTGCCTGTTACAACACAACATGAGCTGCTTTATTGAGAATGCAGTAAATGAAACAATAGTGGACAAGTGGAGCCATTGCATCCAGCATATAATCAAGGAAGATGATAAGCTACGACAACTGGTCCACATTACCAACATCATTGTAGGGAATGAACAATCTTATCAATATTAACCCTGACTCAAGTGATGATACAAGTTCAGACACAGATATGGAAGGCATTGAATTACTCTGACAGCAACTGATAGTATTCAGTACTTGGTAATTATCACAGCTTCTATTTTCTTTTTAAATAAACTTTACTTTTTTGTTTGTTGCAATATTTAAATGGTTAATAAAAGAAAAAAAACCATTAACTGGTGTTATAAAATGTTTCACTGTCGGTCTGGCACTGTCACACAAATTTTACTTTCGTCAGGACAATTTATTAGAATTTACGTGTGTTTATACAGTATCAATATTATATATACTCTGTCTGTACTCCTTCTGTCAGAGTGACACTTCTAATTCAAGTAGCAAATAGCGTTTCAGATGTGCCACGCCTGTTTGTTTACGTTAGGATTAAGCTAAGAACGGAAAGCATATGTACTTTAATAAATTTATACCTGTGATGCATAATCTATTTGTGACTCTGGAAACATCTTTTGATGGCAGGGGTTTTTGTGGGCAGGTTAATACTGTAGAATATGTGTTACGAATCAGAAACCAGTTTTGTAGGAATTGCGTTACCCACAAAAGTGGGCCTCTTAGAACCACAGATTTTACCAAAATTAAATTTTTATTTTTTTGGGGGGGGGGAAAACTTTACATTACAGAAAACTTTTTCAGTGTCCACTGTGAAAACTATTGAAGGCTACAGGGGAAAAAGGAGGTAAGTAACACAACTACCATTGTGTTGCTAAAATATGACAGTTTATAACACTGGAACATTCTGGATAAGAAACAGTCAAGTGACAGAGGTATGACAGAGGTTAATATAAAAAATAGGTATACATGGGTAAAAGGAGTGTCTTATAATGCATGCAACGACATTGTGAATAAGTTGCATAATGCTTGGATTTTGTTCTCCATGACATGTCCGTTGACTGACTAAATATAATTAAATCACTACCAACTCAGAACACAAAGTTTTTTATGGGTAAAAACGTAAAAGTTTTACCTTATAGCCTGAACCAGTTTTTGCTTATCACATATCACACCCCACACACACACAACATCGATCCTTCAAAAGTCGACACCGTCGCCAAGAACAAGAGGGACAGCGCTCCCAATTGCAGCCTCTGACAAAGCTTATAATAAGTGGAAACTGGTTCAGGCTATAAGGTAAAACTTTTACGTTTTTACCCATAAAAACCTTTGTGTTCTGATTCGGTAGTGATTTAATTATATTAAGTTGCATAAGTTCAACCTTATGTGCGGGACCATTAGGCGAACCCTTAAGTCAGCAAGTAAAGGAACATGCCTAAAATTCTACAAGGTGATGGCTTTTCCCACACTTCTTTATGGGTCTGAGAATTGGACTTTAACGAAAGGTCAAGCCAGTCACATCCAAGCGGCTGAAATGAGATTTCTCAGGCACGTGGCAGTGCATACTCTCCATGATCATAGAAGAAACACAGATATATGGCAGGAACTGAATATTATGAGTATACTCGACAGGATCACCCAGTATTCGCTGAATTGGTGGGAACACCTTTGCCGAATGGATGACGGCCTCATCCCCAAACAACTCTGGGACTATAAGCCGAATGGACGGAGAGGTGTGGGCTCTAATCGTCGCCTGTTTGAGACCAGAACAAACCATCCTTAGTTTAATCTGTGAAGATGATGGGAAAAGGAAGTAATTTCTAGTAAAGCTTACTACTTTATTCACATATGCACTATAGTTTTCAAGTATTATGTTGGCTAATCTGCATTAAAACCAAAACAACTGATTAAAACTCAAATTAATTAACACTATCCTGTTACCCATATACCTTATGAAACTATAGAACATTTTTTTGTGAAACAGAAATATCCTAAGTTATAAAATGTTATATGCGCAGTGCCGACCTATGGGTGTGAGACATGGGCACTGTGGATACAAAAAAATACTCAGCATATACGAGGTGTGTTCAAAAAAAGACCGAACTATTTGTGTAGCACGTCAACTAGCGCATAGAGCGAGCTGTGGAATTAAGTGCTGCTAGTGACAGGTTTTGACGCCTGAATGCCGTTTTCTCTGTCCCGTCACGATCTTCAGTCTTCGAGCTACACGCGCTGTAGTGGGCACGGGCACACACCGTCCGGCGGATTTATAACGAAGTGAGAATGAAGATCTTAATACAACGTGTGTGTATAAAATTTTGCTGCTGACTTCGTAAAATCTGTACAGAGCTATTTCCATTGTCTTCCAACGTTTTCATTACCATTTGCATTGGTACGCAGTTGTTGACCGATTTCAAAATGGGTCTCTTTCTGATCATCGTCAACAAACACAGTAAGAATTTGTCAGTGATACGATACATTTAAATTTTTCTATCAAAATTTAATTTTACGATATTAAATGGATTCTGTCAGAAAGTATCGGCATTTAAACGATGATTTACAATTACCACATCACGAGCTCTCTTCCCATGATCTTCGATATCGCTTTGATCTGCACCGACCATTGTTTTTCCCTCTTTAAAAATTCTTAAACTAATTGTTTGCCTCATGCAGGCTTCCGCGTATGCTTAATTGAAAACCAGAATGTCTCTGAAAAGTTTTAACCTAGTTTTGCTGCAAAATTTCATACGCCCACGTTGTTCTCGCGGTCTTTCTTAATCGCTTTGTCACTAATCCGCCGGCCAGCATGTGCACGTCCCCACTCAATGTGATATACCTCAAAGACTACTGCTAATAGCGGAACACAATAAGTGGCAGTTTGTTGTCAAAAACTATCGCTAGGTGCGTGCAAAGTCGCGGCGCATCGGTTGTGCGGGTTGATGTGTTACTCAAAAAGTTTGGTCTTTTTATGAACACACCTCGTACATGCCACTGAAGTGAAGTTCATGAGGCAAGTTATTCCCTTCACAATCAAATTAGGAATGAAAATATAAGGGCTGAATAGGGGATATACAAGATGAACAATAGGATTAGACAGTGTTGATTACAAAGGAAACAGCGTATAGATAGCATGAGCGACGACTGTTTAATAAAACAGGTAATCAATTATAGACCCAAAGGAAGAAGAGATGATGGGTAGGCCCAAAGAAGATGGTAGGACTAAAGATGGAGATGCTCTAACCCTAGACCTTGGATGTCATCTGTCATATAATGGAATTAATCATATAATCTTTAACGATAAACTATGAATCCATTTGGAACATCAATCCCGACTTTTGGAGAAGGGAGAATTACTGTATTCAGAAACTGCATACCAAGATAAGTGTCAACAGAACGTACAGAGAAATTGGGAAAGAAACAGGAATGAGTGGGAGGGAAGAGGGAGAGAGAGAGAGATGTTGGATTTGTGTGTGTGTGTGTGTGCACGCGCTCATTTAAAGTACGAGTGTTACTTCAACTTCATAAATGATCATTATTCTGACTAAGAAACAAGTTTACGTATGTAAAACTATTAGTAGGTGAAAAGTGCTAATTATACCTTCTGATTTGTGCCTTGGACTTACCTCAATTTTCCCCTGTATGAAGTGATATTATCCTTAAGGATAGATTATGTGTAAAATGTTCATAGTAAGATATTTTTCTTATAATATAAACACCTCAACATTCTTTTGATTTTTGAACTCATTTCTTGCCTTTGTTTTCCTACAATTCATACTAAGACTAGTTTATCCAGGTGTGAAGAGCAGAGAACCATTTTGTAACTCATAGTCCGACTGACCAGAAACAATCATCATTCATATTTTTGAAGATTTCTGCTTTTCATATTCAATCCTCAGATAACTATCTATTCTGATGGAACTAAATATTGTTTTTACAGCAGAACACTTTGTTAATATAAGAGACTTATATTTATCATGCTGAAATAATATACATGTAAAAAAAACAAAGCATAAACTCTAAGATCGATTATACTAATGAGTGAACATTAAAGCATTTACTCAAACAACTTTATTTACATAAATGTGTACATTTTTAAGTGGCTCTATCATGTTAGTAATGTGAGGTAAATTAATCAAACTACACTAGAACATAAAAACAATATTAAATTTCTTAAGCCAAGATGTATGGAATGTGTTTACTAAAAGACGAAACTTTTTTAATGGCGCCCTGACTGGTACGTAGGACATGTTAGCAACAATTTTTGTTTGGAAACTGCCACTTGTACTGTTCTCCTATGAGAATTAGTATTTGAGCTGGAGTAAACACGTACATGAGCTGTCCACCAGATTAGTGACAAAGTGACAAATGTGTGTGTGTGTGTTTTGTGACAATTGTCTGTACTCTTGGTAAAACCTTACCGAGATGTTTCGGTTGCTTGATCAATCATACAAGGAGCAATTGCCATAATTTGAGTGGTCTAAGAACTTTAAACAGAGCTGAACATTGGTTGGTGAATATTTTAAGGCATGTTGATTCCTGCCATGTCAACAGAGTAAGCGCTGTGATTCATGTAAATCGTAGTTTAAATGTTGATGTATAGGATCATTCTACAGAATGAGTGTAGCACTTGATATCAGATTTTAACCAGATGCATCGTGTCACTGCAAGATTTTCATAGCATTTGTTTTTCACTCATAGACTTCTGTGGTCAGAATTTTTAATAACAATTTTTTTTGTTGGTTAACAATCACGTTTCAATATCACTGTTAATACAAAACATCTCACACATTCTGTGATGTGATGTTCGCATCTCAGTGGGGGCTGGTGGTTCCAAATTTTTGTGGTTGCAGTAATTGGTCGAGTGGATGGGAGAGGGGTTAAAAGACATTGAACTATTAGTATCACAGTTTGATAATTGTAAATTATTACAATAATTTTATAACCTCAAACAATGGATAATGTTTACCTTGAACCAACATAAACATTACACCTGACACAACTTATAAGTCATGAAGACTGTGCTGATTTCATACACAAAGTTGCGCTACAGCGCTACTAGTGAAGCACTGCAGAAACTTTGCAATCACCGAGCCTACATTGGGAATATAGGACAATTGTGAAGAGTAGCGCACATTCTCCTATATGTTTGTGTAGTAAGCTCTGCCATTTACTATTGAAGTTGCAAGCGGCCTACAACCACCAGCCTGCAAGCCACATTTAAATTGTACGCGAACATTACCGCATAGAATCTGATACCCTTTCCATTGAAATTTATGACATTTTTAGCTGCTTAATGTTTTCGTATATTATTTTATAGTTTAGTTATTCTATATTGGTGGTTGTGCAACGCTGCAACCATAACACCAGCCGCCACTGGGTAAACCACTGAAAGAGTGTAGTTTTTTTTAGCAAGGGCATTTTTAATTTCAGGGGGTGAAATTAAAAGCTTATGGCACCAGGAGATCTTGATGATGCAGCTGGATAGAAGAAGAAAAAGAGGCAGACCAATGCTGTGATGGATTGACAAGTTGAGCAGTAATGCAAAACTATTTGGACTGAGAGACTGGAGAGTCATAATGTCAGATCAGTACTGTTTGAGAGGGCTTCTGAAGGAGGCCAAGACTCAGCAGTGAGTTGTAGCACCAAGGGTGATGATGATGATGAATGGGCAACAGCCTCCCAAAATTTTGAACCTATAAATTAGTAAGGTATAAATACATACAGAATATTACAATAATAAACAATTTGGGAGACACTTTCAAAGTTAGATAATGATTAATTATTGTGGATACTGTGATTTGACAATATAAAGTTTTTCGTCTCTGTTTAATTTTTCTTTCTTGTACATGAGACTGTTGAACATGGTTTTTCTGATTCCTCATTAAACACACACACACACACACACACACACACACACACACACACACACACACACACACACACACACACACACACACATGCATGTATGCACACGTTTTGTACGAAGTTTTTGTTACATACAAGTAATAGAATTTGAACATCTTACTAAGACATACTTGATTGTGTGTGTGTAAAATCTTTTATGCATTTACGAGTTTTGCTCATGTCACAGTTCCATTACTTATACATTATGAAAAATCTTTTCTCCCTTCAAAGTAAAATTTTATGTATACCCCTATGTTTGTTGATTTACAATAAAAAAAAGGGAACAATGTTAAGTTCAAGGTAGGAGGTGTTTGCGGATACAAATGATAACGTAACCTTTCGATTAAACTGAAAATGTCTCTACCAAATGTCTTTACCTTGGTAAAGTTTTTACCAAAGTTTTCAGCAAAATCACACACACACACACACACACACACACACCTTGGTCTCCCAAATCTTCATTGCCATTCTGTCCTGATGTGATGGCTCCAGCAGAAATGGCTCAATGGCTCAAAGACTTATGCTCACAGTAGAATGGAGTAAATAGTAGTTTGTTATAAAAAGTGTTGCTATACAATACACTCTCTGCACTGGTTATTCACAAAGCACTTTGTGTGGTGTTATTCAAGAAGTTTGATCTTTTATTTATAACACACTGTAAAAAATCAACAATTATTATATTTCAAGAAACTTTCAGTTAGATTAGTGCACAGTTGCCACAATTTCTTGTTCCAGCTACATATAATGCTGAAATATCAAATATTACAAGCACATTTAAGCACACTTATTTATAATTTTACGTGTAAAAGTGTCCAGCACTTAGTTTCAACGTAACATTCGTAAAGCTCCCAGTTCAACTGGTAAACAATATTATCCATTAATTTGTTTAAATAAAATACATGATTCTGTACACAATTTAATATTCATTTTTAAAGTATCCAAGTCACTTGTATTAAATAAATAATTGCTTACTGAATCCGTCGAGTGACTTACTTGTAATTTCGCTTAACTTGACGGGTTTCGAGGCATATGCCCCATCTTCAGAATAATTTCTTTTTAAAGAACGTCAGACATTAAGATCAAAATATAATAAATTAAAATTAAAATCAATAGTTAACGCATTAAAGCATCAAAAATATTAAAACACTAAAAACACAGAGGAGCACGCACTGTCACACTATGATGTGTTCGCGTTGCGTTTATAGCTGGTGTACACCGTCGTGATGTTACTTGCGCATGTTGAGTGCGCAAGTAACATCGCGACGGTGTACACCAGCTATAAACGCAACGCGAACACATCATAGTGTGACAGTGCGTGCTCCTCTGTTTTTAGTGTGTTTTAATATTTTTGATGATTTAATGTTTTAACTATTGATTTTAATTTTAATTTATTATACTTTGATCTTAATGTCTGACGTTCTTAAAAAAGAAATTATTCTGAAGATGGGGCATATGCCTCGAAACGCGTCAAGTTAAGCGAAATTACAAGTAAGTCACTCGACGGATTCGGTAAGCAATTATTTATTCTGTACACAATCTAGATATGTTATTTATTTTTGTAATAATTTAATACACCTGATATTTTAGCCGTTGTAACAAGCGTTGTTTGTGATATGTAAAATATATTTCTTGCTAACCAATAATTATTGTTGCTGGTGTAGTTTAAACTTCATGTATTGTAATTCACAGTTAAAGTTTAATGCATCTTTACTAAATATTACCGTACAAGATTGTTGATGGACCACTAATTGGTTTGCACTGGACAAAATCTTTCAGTGGCACCACCATAATAAAGTCCTAAACAATGCTTTGTCACTTTATTTGCATATTAATTTGTGAGGTTATGTTCGGACTGTTAAGTTATATTCAGATCTTTGTGAACATACATTTTGAGAGTGATATGTATAATGTTTCTTTATCTTTTTTAACTTTTGAACTTGTAGATTTTAACTAAAATCTTATTTACAATAATATCAGGTGTAAATATTTAAATTTTTTAAATGTACAGCTTTAAAAATTGAGATAAATTTTCTGGGCTGTGTGGCTGCTGAATAAAATCATAGTATAGTAGCTGCCAACATTTTGACTGTGTTTATAGCAGCAATCTTCACTTTCACTGCAGACAAGGTCTTACTGTTTGTGACCCAGTGATTGTACTGAGCAAGGACGACATTCCACTGATGGAGACTGCTCCTATTGCGCATTGCTGATGCTGATTTGACATGGGTCCGATTAATTAAATTGCTCATCTCATCAAGCTTGAAACACTGTATTGGCGTAACCACCCTAGCATTTGATAGAACCAACAATGAGCAGTTTATAACTGGATTCGTCATTGCTCACTGCAGAAGTCAGATAACTTTTGTGGATGCAGTCAAAACATTTGGAAAGAAGTACAGTGTTGGGTCACAACCCTACAGCCCGTAAATTTTAACTCAACCGACACTGGCCCTGAAACCCTACATACAGTTTTAAGTTTAAAAAAATTAATAGATCCCTTTAATTTTTAATTTTAAGATACCATTATGTATACACAGTTAACATGATTAATTAAATATCAGAAGGCTATTGGATATATTAGTTTACACAACAATTGGTATTACTGTATATATAAATAACAATGTTCACACCATCACATTTTTATAGACAGACATACAGTACAAATATCTATTATAGACACTTTTAACAGACAGTTAGTTCTTTGCATTGCATTTGTCTGTGTTACAAAATGTATAAACACGCACATTGTTAGTAGACACGTATAGACAAGGTGATGTACAGGTCACAGACGAGTGGCATGGGCGAAGAAAGCAACACATTATGAAGAAATGTACACAACAGCTGTAGGTTCATAGACAGGCAATTTCACTTATCCGCAGTACTATAGAATTTAATAATAAAAAAAAATAATAATAATATAACTTACCTGTGTAGGTAAAAATTTACGGTACACTTTACCAGCAATTAAAAACTTATGTATTTCAAAACATATTTCACATAACTTATACTAAAATGCAAATGAAAAAAATTGTATATAAAATGCACACAAATAGATCCTAAGAGTCAATTGATGCCAGTTTTTGATTAAGAAAATTTCTTTCGACTTGTGAATGAAGACGTCATTTAATGTGCAAATTTGTCACATAAAACTATATATTGCGACTGTTAACACACACACACACACACACACCCACACACACACACACACACACACACCACACACACACACACACACACACACACACACACACACACACACACACACACACACACAGAAACGCAAATTTTGGTGCAGTTGGAGCCAGCAGGTGCTTAGCAAGTGCAGTGGTTTGATGTGTTGCACTGTCAGTCGCTAGAGGAGCAGGATGGTAAACAGAAGACCTACTGAAGATGACTGTCGCAGCTGCAGTTGAAACATCTGGCTTTATAAGAATAGGAGACCGTGGCCCAACAGAACAGAAAATAATTTTACTGAAGTTGACTCTGGTCATGAAAGTTTTTATGTTATAACTATGCTGATAATTAATAGACTATCATGAAAATTGTCTAAAACTCATTTCAGGCATTCTTCCTGATACAATAAAGCAGTCTCCATTGAAGGAGAAAGTATTTTTCTAACTTAACATGTAAAATCAAGTGGTCCACTGTGTAAAGAGAATTTGGAAACATTCTGAACCTTCGTAGCAGTGCTGTAGAATATTTGCTTACTTTGAATGCTTTGTTTTACAATAATTTTCAAAATAATAAAGATTTTTGAAGGGAACAGGAAGATTTTTTTTAGAAATGGCAGTTAGTATCTGAAATTAGTGTTGTCCAGTCATATTAAACATAACAATTTTCCACTAATTACAATTTAACATGTCACAAAATACTACTCCACTTTGATTTTTAACAACAACGTAATGTAATTTACTTTTATAGAATATTTTCTTGTTGTATTAATACTGGTATTCTGATGACACAATGTTTATTTGCAAACAATGTAGCACAATTGTATTTCAGTATTATTCTGTGTATAAACCAATTTCAGAAAAATGAGCTAAATTCATCTTTTATTGTACAGTATTAATGTAACAATACATTTGGCAATAATAAATGCTCAAAAATGGTAATTCATTTATGATGCACCGTGTACATAGCGTATGTACTTCTTCATACAGTGTTACTTCACGGCCTGAAGAAGATCCCGAGGGTGGGACTGAAACGTAGCCAACGATGTCGCTAGTGAATAGCAACTGACCACGGCCTAACAGCCCAGTTTATTATCAACTTAATAATGTTGTTAGGTATTTCAAACAAAGTCAACTAACTGCAACTCTCAGCTTGTAAGGATGTCCATGGATATTTGGAATCAAAATGTTGCGAGAAAAATTATAACGATGGAGGCAATCCAACAGAAAGTTTTATCAGAAAAATAAATTATCTCAATTAATTTATGACTTGAAAAGCTGTCAAAGAATGTATGACCTCTGCAGACAGTGGTGTATTTTCTGTGGTTTGTAGGTTGGTAGTTTGATAGTTCCTAGTTAAAACCATCAGGTAGGTTAAACATTTTGTATTGTTACCATTAATACATAAACAAAACAAGTATACAGCGTTTTATTTTTATCTTTTGTTTAAAATGTAAAACCCTCTTCATATATTTTTAGCTATGTCAACATTTTTTCTTCTTCCTTTGTCTTCCTATTTCAACCACAGGTATTTTCATTCTTCTATATGTAACAATTATCTGTGTGGAGATGTATACAGTGCTGAAGCGTTTGGATGTATAAAAGCAGAGTCACACTGTGACGTTTGTTTCTTGAAACTGATGGATCAGTTACACCTCAAGAGGCTGTGTGTCATAAAATACAATCAAGAAAAGTTTGATTTCTCTCTACAATTCACAGAAATTAATTTAGTGTACACGACAAGGGATGAACAGAAGAGTGGGATTGATGGGGCAGCACATCTCCCAGTTGCAAGTATTTCTGGCATAACTCTATCAGAAATTATGACAAATATAAAACAAGAATCTGTTTGCTAATTTTAGCATTCGGGTAGCCCATTTATATAACTTAAGAACATAATGAATACTTTTTATGTTTTCCCTTTCCACAAGTTTGCACACACACACACACACACACACACACACACACACACACACACACACACACACACACACACACACACACACACACACACACACACACACACACACACACACACACACACACACACACACACCCACCCACACACACACACACACACACACACACACACACACACACACACACACACACACACACACACAAATTACAAAAAATATTGTGATAGAGTTTTTCCAAAGTATATTGTAAACACCCCTTATGCTTATATGATATATATGATAGTAACTTGTGTTCTTGGGTAACATACAGATTCTTATTAAAAGTTGTTGAGTTGTTAGGAATACACAACGGGTCATCAAAGCGATGAAAATACCTGTGTTCAAAACACTAGATTAAATACAGTATGTGTTTATTGGTTTCTAAATCTCAGTATCAATGGATATACTAATTACAGTATTATCCAATTTCGTTACAAATTCATAACAAACACTTTGAAATGCATTTGTTCTGTAATAAAATTCAAAACTACATCACAGAATAAACCTATATTAACTTTCTCATAGTACATAATATAAAACTTCGGTATAGTGGTCAATAAAATTAATAATTCGTACACATTTTATTATAAACCTAAGCAAATGTTTTATTAAAATAAAAACTACTCAAAGTTGTTGGATGCGGTTTGTTCTTTGTTGTTGGTACAATTTTCTTTTATTATTATTATTCCTTAAGTTGTAGGCTAGACGGGATCGACCTCGTGGCACACTTCCATGTAGTCTGGATGATGCATTATGTCCTTGATCAGGTCCTTCAGAATTGTGTAACGAGGGAAGATTGGGTACACTTTTGAATTAACATATTCTGTCTGCAAACAGTTAAAAATAAAATTAGTTGACATTTACACAAATGTGCACAATTGGTCAGTTCTGTATCTATTGTAGGTAAATAGTTTTATTTGTTACATCAAATAAATCAAAACAAGAAATGCTCAACAATTATAAAAAAAGTGTATACAATGTTTGTTCATAAAATTCAAATACTTCCAAATACAATTTAAGTAATTGTCACTATAAGGACAGCTGCTTTACATCCTATACAACAGTACAGGACTATTCAATATAGTTTTGGTTTTTAGCCAGCGTAACTGAAGTGGTCTTCTGCTAAAATGATCTTTTTTTTTTGAATGAATGTGAATAAAATTAAACTACCTTGTACAACTTTACCTTTAGAAATATCATATTCTAATAAAAATAAAAAGAGAAAACAAATATAACCTATAAAACACTTAGCAACTTTGTCAAATTTTGTTACTTCCCTGCTATATACACTTTTTCCTTGAACAAGGCCTGATAATGGTTGCGAAACCGAAAGGCCTTGTTCGAGGAAAAAGTGTATATAGCAGGGAAGCAACAAAATTTGACAAAGTTGTTATGAAGACTGCTAACACAGAGAAAATAACTGATATAAAACACTTAGATTTATGTTGATATAAATGGGATTCAAAAGAGTGCATAGAGGTATAGTGCTGTATGGTTTATTGGAGATTGCACAGAGATATATATTGCTGTATGGGATGCAAAGCCGCTGCACATAAATGTTTAGATTCTAGAACAATTAAATGCTCAAGTGCATAAGTAAAAATATTCTTTTCACAAAGTACAACGCTTACTTTGTCTAGTACTTACCATTCTACTACAGTTGTACCAACCTACTCACATATGCTGTGAGCAAAGCAGCAAACATAATCTAACAAGATTAAAACTTCTTACGACCTATACTAAAAAGATGTTTTGTAACACGCACAATTTTCAGCTAAGCTATAGAACTATAAATTAACACTCAGTTATGTTAATCATGCACTATGTGATAATTAGCAAACAGTGTAGACACACAATAATATAAATCACATTGAACTATGTGGTATAAATCTATGTATGTTCTATTTTACACTATCCACTGATTGAAAGCATTGAATCAAGTGAGCATGTGTGAATAAGCCTGGCACAAGCAAATAGGTAGCTATTGTCTTAAGGATTATCCATAGGGTGGGTGGTTCAGTTTTACTTGTGTGTTGTTTTTCCATTTTTACAAAGAGATGTTACTCAATAATTTTGTGAATTTTATTATGAACATTCAGAGGTATTTTAAAATCGGTCTATCTCTCAGAAACTTCTGTATTGTATACAGAAATAACTTAGAATTTCTAATTATTCAAACTGACTATTTAAGGAATGTTTTAAGGATTTATAAACACTATTCTGGCATGGAACACTAGTATTTTTAGATAAAAATTTAAAAAGTTACTGTATTGTCGCGAGCTAGTTTTTGCTAATTGTGAGCTTCATCAGAGGCTGAATTTTGGTTTTTAGCCAGCGTAACTGAAGTGGTCTTCTGCTAAAATGATCTTTTTTTTTGAATGAATGTGAGTAAAATTAAACTACCTTGTAGGCCTACAACTTTACCTTTAGAAATATCATATTCTAATAAAAATAAAAAGAGAAAACAAATATAACCTATAAAACACTTAGCAACTTTGTTAAATTTTGTTGCTTCCCTGCTATATACACTTTTTCCTCGAACGAGGCCTGATAATGGTTGCCTACCTATTCCATTCATGGTAGGAATGGTGTCCACATGTTGTGTAATGTGTTCAGGTAATATGTGTTATTTAAGCAGACGTGTGAAACACACACACACACACACACACACACACACACACACACACACACACACACACACACACACACACACACACACACACACACACACACACACAATGCGCGCGCACGCGCACACATGCACAATAATCTTTCAAACAACGGTGCCATCTCCAAAAACAGGACAGATAGTGCTCCTAGTGACAGCCTCTGATGAAGCTCGCAACGAGCAAAAGGTAGCTCAGAGAATAATGTAAACATTTTTTAAAATTGTTGTCTAAAATACTAGTGTCCATGTTGGAATTGTGTTTATAAACTCTTAATAACTCATGAACACATCATGGACAACAAAATCCAGGAATGTTTTACTGAAGAAAGGTAGACAAGATTTGGATAGTCAGGAAATATTGGTTTATTTGAAGGTGCCAGAAAATGATAGAAAGCAAAGATAAAAAAAAAAACTATAAAACACTTCATCTAAAGTCTAGTTTTGTATCTATGTATAAAGTGTGAAATTTAAATGTGCAATCACTCATTTGTCTGTGTGAAACAGTTACTTACATGTCCAGTGAAAGTAAGAAAATGTTGTTTATAGTGTTTGATTGTGTTCTCGCTTCAAAACTTAAAGCAATAACAAGAAAACAACCTGTAAATAACAGCAAAAACGAAGTTAAAAAGAAATCTGTAATCAAACATGATGAAAAGAAACAAAACAGTACAAATATCAAGTACAAAGGAAACTGAAATAAAAAGAATGAAGTTAAGTTAAAAGAACAAAAACTGCATAAATTATTAAGAAAAATAAGTTTCATGTAGTTTTCAAACATTTACCAGTATTAAGGCAATTATAATAATGTTATTATTCTATTAGATAATAAAATATTCTTATCATGTAATAAATGTCTTGCCCCTGAAAGATTATAAGCTGATATAACACACAGTGAGATTATGAACTGTGACTTATGAATTATGAGCCATAGGGCTATGATCACTGTTGATGTTGTCAAAATCTTTGATTGCATCTTCGGCATTAATCTTTACTGATCTTGCAGACAAGGTCTTGGTGTCCATAATTGCAGCAAGGCCTGACTGGGGTCACAGAGCTATTTGTTTGAGAATGTTTTTATCAGTGGATCGTATAAGTATATTTTATTATTTGAGTATAAGTGGATTCACTGATGTCTTTTTCAAAATTGAAAATTTGAAAAGCGTATTGGGAAGTATTATAAAAGAAGTCTGCATGAATGGTTAAAGAATTGTACAAAAGTGTGAGGACAAGTTATTAAAAGAATTAAATTTCAATATGTTATTGATGACTTTTCAACCAAAAATGTATGAGGAAGTTCATTGAACCTATTTGTTAACTAGTGTACAGTATTTAAATGTTTAAAAATACTAACTATATATTTGTAATTATTTTTTTTAATATTGACTGGTTTTTCTTTGTTTT
Organism: Magicicada septendecula; assembly: GCA_034769895.1. NCBI lineage: Eukaryota > Metazoa > Arthropoda > Insecta > Hemiptera > Cicadidae > Magicicada > Magicicada septendecula. The sequence continues at coordinate 62,958,381 of CM068375.1, forward strand.
AGAATTTTAATTAAGGTCCACTACCTGTGTCTTAAATGTTGTCACTGTTTATATTAGGAAAGATATTTGTAGCATTAATTTGTTTGTAATTATGTATGGAATCAAACTCTAGACAGCACTTGTATACGAGCTGTTCCATAACTGGTATGGAGGCAACAGTGCTTGAATGGAGGAGGAGGAGCAGGAGCAGCAGCAGCAGCAGAATTTAAAAACATACAGCCTGTATACCATATCATATAAAAAATTTATTGATTAAATAGTGAAGTATTAATAATTATATGAGTAGGCCTACTGGTATTATTGAAATAATTAAGGTAAAATAAAAATCATTATTGCGAGGAGGGAATTATTAGTGTTTCAACATGAAAGATTATGGATGGTAGTCCCACTAGAAGGAAGTGCTATAGGCCTCAATGGTCTTGAATACAGTCTTGCCAGGGCATTGCCATTGCAGGTGACACAAATTGGATCGCGCTTGTTTGCAGTACCTCTGCTGCTGTGTCTGCCATTGATGCACTCAAAATGTTTGGCAACAACTAGCACAGACAAACAACTCCCAGCAAAATTGTTACTTAATTGATGATACCTGTACAAAACCTGCGAAAATGACATTTAGATAATCTGTTTTCATTCTTAGACTTTTTTGGTCAGAACTTTTAACAAAAACACATTTTTTAGTGGAAAACTATGTTTTTACTTATATTTCACCAAACATTTCACCATATTCTATGTTATGGCATCCTCATAGTCAAAGCTAAGCTGGGGCATAACTACAGGGTGGTTAGAATAGCAAATTACCAGGGGGGCCACCTTCTTTCTAGTTTATATTAATTTATTTTATAGGGCACTGTCATATTTGTATGTTATGACTACCTATACAATGTTCTTTAAGGTGTCACTTGCAATCTTCAGTTGAACTGGTAGCTTGAAGAAGCCAGTCAATCCATTGTAGGGGAGGCCCATTGCGTTAGACATACCAAGGATGGGAATAAAGGAGTTTGTGCTTTGCAGTGCTAATCTACAACATATCTGTGAAATGTAGCATAATGATCTCTCAAAGTTCTGGCATAGTTTTGTTTTTCAACTCTCCAAATCAATTACAAACCAATTCAAGAGTGCTGAGTTCAGTGTGACTACAAGGAAAAATGTTTCTTTATCTAGGCTGGGGCTTCTTCCCTGATTAGACTTTGGCTGGGTCAGTAGATTCAGATGAATTCACAGACATACAGAAATTACTCGGATATTATAAAACATCCTAACATCCTCTTCCGAGGCTTCTTTATTCAGGAGGAAGACCTGTAAGCAGAAGCAGATCAGGCTTCATAAGATTATGACTGTGCCCAGCTTTATAAGAATGCTGCGTACCAAGACAGAAGGACTTATTGCCCATGCTGACAGCAGGAATAAAATTCCTTTTGGTAGTAGACAGGTGTTCAAGACTGGATAGAGCGTGTAACAGTGACATACGAGGTTATGGAAGTGGTGGTAACCACAGCTTGTCATTACAAAATGAACTTGAGAGATCATGACCTACACATATCTCTAGATAGAATACCGAGGAGAATAGTATAGTGATCATCACCATCCTCAAGGTTTAAACCAAGAATGGTTTGTTCCGGTCTCATACAGGCAAATATTACAGATGGTCACTCCAGTGCTTCCTCGGACGTCCCACACCTCTCCGTCCCCTCGGCTTATAATTTCATAGTTGTTTGGGGATGCAGCAGTCATCCATTAGGCAAAGATGTTCCCACCAATTCAGCCGATACTGGGCGATCCTGTCGAGTATACTCATAATATTCAGTTCCTGCAGTATATCTGTGTTTCTTCTACGATCATGGAGAGTATACCCTGCCACGTGACTGAGAAATCTCATTTCAGCCGCTTGGATGTGACTGGCCTGGCCTTTCATTAAAGTCCAATTCTCAGACCCATAAAGAAGTGTGGGAAGAGCCATCACCTTGTAGAAATTTAGACGTGTTTCTTTACTTGCTGACTTAAGGGTTTGTTTGATGGTCCCGCACATAAGGTTGAACTTATGCAACTTGTGTATTATAGTACTATATAACTTGTGTGTAGAATAGTATAGTACACATAAAAAGAAATGTGTGTCAACTGAAGCTGAGATGGTGGAGTTCAGAATAGACATTAAGGGCCAAACTGGACAATGTTGACAATTATAAAACATGTAAAGATGGCAATTTATATGAATTGTAAGGGACCCAACTTGAAATGTTGCTCCTTGCCCTCCCCAATTCTAGTTACGCTATTGAAGCAATTTATCAGCTTTACCACTGAGGAAGTGGTAACATGTGAGGCCCAAAATGGGCGAAACATTTGGTTTACCAGTAATATCAATAAAATGTGGTTGTCAACTGAAAAACCTGTTGTTGTTTTACTAAGTTCATTTACTGCAGTAATATGTAATCGATTATACAGCATTATTTTATATAAATAATTTTATCTTGCAATAAGTATACAATATAAATAAAAAACTGTATTATATTTTCCCACAGTAAATAAGGTTTCTTAGTATCAGTTTCTCATCTTGATGACAGACACATTCAGAATGCAACTTCTAATTATTACATATAGTACATATAATTATAACATACAGTGGTTTTGTGAGGTTCATCCACTGAGTAGGCTACACACAATTTGAAATATTTGTGTTGACGTCCATCAAGATTGCTTGTTATCAACAGGCCTATATGCACACAAACATTAAGCATGTTCCTTATTCAGGTGTTGAAGTCAAGTACAAACCCAATTTCATTGACATATAACAATGCTTTAACTGTAAACCATCTAAATGCATTTTATTTCTAAATACATATTTTTGTTTCTTCATCAAATATTAGGGGAGAAATATATATAGTCTTACAACGTCTCAATTCTGCCTATGTGTACTGTATAACAAGTCAGGTTCGTCTTGATAAACGGCGTTTCCAAATTTGTCATTGCCTGTTGCAACTGCTACTGGTTGAGACACTTCAGTGTCTACACCAGTATGAAGACCTAAACAACAACCAAAAGCCTTAAACAAATTTGGTCATTATTTATGACTTCACGATAATGGCTTTTCATGGGACTGATCCTATACAAGTAAAGCTTGTTGCAAATGAAACTGTTTTGGAACAGGTCAGCGATTTTGAATATCTGGGCTATAGTTTGTCTTGTATTTACAAATAATAATGTGGTGAATTTGTAATACAAGTTTAACTGTATGCAGGACCATCAGGAGAACTCTTAAAGTGGACGAGTAAAGTTCTACAAGGTGATGGCCCTCCCCACACTTCTCTATGGGTCTGAGGATTGGACTTTAGCTAGTTGTATTTGAGCAGCCAAAATGAGATTTCTCGGTATGTGGCAGGGTATAGTCTTCAAGATTGTTGGGGGAAATTAAGATAAGTACAGCAGAAACAGACTATTATGAGTATACTCAATAGGATTGTCCAGTATCGGCTAAAATGATTGGAAAAACTAAATCGAATGGATGACTGCACTACTGAATGTAAGCCGAATGGATGGAGAGGTATGTGATGGCCGAAGAAGCGTGGACTGTCCATCCAGTTCCAGTCTATCTGCTTGGCATTCGAACAAAGCTTTTTGGATTTAACCTTTGTAGAGTATAGTGATGATGATGATTATTATTTAGGACTTTATAACGGTGGAGACATTAAAAAGCCTCGTCCAATAGTCCAGTACAAAGCAAGTAAGGGCTCTGCAACAGGTATGACAAATATCTCTCTCTCTCTCTCTCTCTCTATACACCACACGTGATCTACGTATAATGTAAATATACATGAGTAACATAACCTATGTATTATTCTAATGACAAAAAACATATAATAATATCAATCAATATTCAGAATATCACTTTAAAGGTAGGTTGGGGTATGGGCGTAACTTGGGGCAGGGTAAAGCTTCATAAATTCACGTGTGTAGTGAGACCATCTATATAATAAAATTAATAAAATGTATTATATACAAAATTAGAAAGTTTAGTAATAATATTCTTAGTTAGTAAACGAGGGACAATTTCATTTTTGAATGATCAACAAACCTTTCTTCATAATTTGTACTTCAAGTTATGTTTACCTAGAACAAATATACTGTAGGCCTATAAAAATAAACAATTTCAGTTCTTCCGATTGTTATTCCCAGTTTTCGTAAACGCATCCTCTCTCTTAGGCACACTGTCACAAAATGCTCGGCAGTAGTAGCAGTAAGCCGAAACAGTGCCGTCACAACACAAAGAAATTTTCAAATTGCCAGTCAGGCAATTTTCAAAGAAATTAAGCAGTGTTACTCCTTTGCGATTCTTATCTCCCATTTCTCAGAACTTAGAAATACAAAAAACCCAGACAATCATAACAATAACGAATTAAGAAAGAGACAAGCGACGTGTACTTTAACGGACTACGTACACGACCGAGTAACCGACCGCACTTGTGTCAGTAGTCGTTAACAAATAACAGTTCCAAACGACCGCCTTTTAAGATTCGTGAACAAAGCCATCGACGTCTTGCACAGTAAGCCAGCTTTCTTCAAACTGCCGGCTGCCACAATTGTCCGGCTGCCGAGTCTGTTACCCCTACCATACCACTCTCTTTTACACTGGCCTGTAGTGTTTGCGAAATTCTGCTTAACTGAAAACAGCGATAATCTCGAATCAAACAGTAAACAATCCGAGCACAGAGATGATGACTCAGAATATGTGTGACAAAGAGAGGTAAATAAAGAGATCAAATTCTTAGAAGTACAGCTGAGCTTATTATTTCATTACGGTGTTCCAAAACAAGGCTTTATTTGTGTAAAAGGCACGCATTATATATTCCAGTTAATTAGGTTTCCAGCGTTTGTTTTTTTTTCGAAGAGAAATATTATTTTGACGTATATCATTCAAATCTGTCAAACATTCCCCTTACAAGTTTCTTCGAAAGAAATAAGAATAATAAATTTATGGCAACTAGTCGTCTGATAACAGTAACAGTACAGGCGTTGATAAATAGTGCTTACTGTGCTCACGAGCATAGAAACTGTCTCCTGTTTGACTATTTGTTAGTTTTTATTTATAACAACTGGAAACAAAATTTTATAATGCTCGAAACATTGGGGGGGGCGAGTGCCCCTTGCCCTTCCCAAGTTACCCCTATGGTTGGGGTTTCCCCAACACACACACACACACACACACACACACACACACACGACTCACCTCACTCCCCATTCCCTTTCATAAAATACACTGAAAACATCTACGTGATAATAACAATGATTTACCTTTAACTCTCTTATAAGGTTTCTAAGGCCTGAATACTTCTTCAGCAAACGATAGAGGTCGTTAGTCATCTGCGTGTTCTCCGCTTCTATTTGGGCAGTCGTCATATCTGGAATCACCATAAAGTTAATACTTTAGTGACAACAAAATACGCCAGTGCAGACCAAATAATGACACTGTTGTTGATTATAGCGGTCTTACGAAAGTCGACACACACACACACACACACATACGTTATCGATGTTATCGATGGAAGTTATGAGGAACTCCAAAAGGACAATTGTTGTAAGAAGGACAATTCAGCCGTTTGGAATAATTTATAGAAAAAAAAGGAGCTGAAGGAGGAAGTCAAAGATAGGGCGAAATTCTCGATTCAAGTCGGGGGATTTGATCGTCAGAGAGTGTTTTTAACAATCATTTTTAGTGAAGGTGGAAAAATTTGCTGTACAAATGTCCGGAAGCGTACACACTTTCGGGGTCTATGGGTTTGGGTATTATACCAGACCCACTACTAAAAAACCACCTCCCTTTTCTCTTTTAGAACACTAACGTGAAACTGTTTGGCACATTATTTCGAGGTAGACCTATTGTTCTTCAGCCCTAGGACTCACTTCTGTCTTGTTATTCTTCTATATTGTATTGTCCAAATCTATCTTCTTTGCCCGAAGAATCTCTTCTGCGAAGCGTGCCACACAGTTCCAGGTGTCGTCCCCTCGAAGCATCGCTTCAACTATGTTATGTTGCTCCCATCTGCCGCAGACGAAGAATGTACAGTATAACAACGATGATAACAATAATAATAAGAATACTAATAATAATAGTAATAATCTTATTTTTTTTACGAGGATGACTGTGAAAAACGCAGGAAGGTCCTGTTCGTCGCAGGAAGGTCCGCATTCCTAAGATGTGTGGGGCTCGCACCCACTAAAACCACAAACACTTTTTTGCATGGCATGGATCCACCCCGGGACTCAGTTTTCGCAATACTTCAGAGTGGCGTCATTTGATCTTTGTCCTGTGGAGGTTCGTCTGTTTTCAACCTTCAACTGGTCCACATTACCTGCTTTTTGCTATTCTGTCATCGGCCCTAGCGAGATCATTATTTGCTTTCTTCTTTTGCCTTAGAACCTTCCCTACGTAGGCTGCTACCTGATCCCAGTGGTGTTCGCTCTTCAGAATCAGTCCGATTATATTTTCGGACGTAATCTGACCCATTACATTCTCCAAAGTTTGCTTCTCCTCTTCCCATCTATCACAGGTGAAAACCGTGTGGTGCACATCGTGTAATTCCTGTTTGCAGAAAATGCAGTCTGGTCTGTCTACTTATTCCATCCTGTACAGGTAAGTCCAGTTAGAAGTTGTGTTATAAAATAATTTATCGCTCCGTGTCTGCGATCCTTGCAGCTGACTGCTTTATGAGCCGAGCGGTCCATCTTCCCCTCGCGTCACTGGTCCATAGTCAGGGGCGGATTAACCATTAGGCTGACTAGGCTGTAGCCTAGGGCGCGGCACTTTGGGGGGCGGAAAATTTTAGCTAAAAAATAATAAAATTTTACAGGTAAGTGTAAAATTGGTAATAAATTAGAAGGATAAAAATTTGAGTTCGTTTTGAACACAGGCGCCTGTTTGGGAGAAATTATGGTAAAACTGTACATAAATAATAGAAGTGCTTTCCAAACTGTTTTCTACGGTTATGAGTCATCGGCGGCCGGCGCTCATAGCACTATGCCGTCGCCCGACTTTCGTGGAATTGCCGACCACGTTATCTATTCCAAAAACAAACCAAAAACAAAAGTGCCTCCTTTCCGGCACAACAACTCACTACAAAGTCGCAAAGAATATTGGCGGCAACAAGTGAAAACAAAGGCACACATAAACACTGATAAAAACCGTACTGAATAAACGTCTACTCAATCACTCGCACACAAGACAACAAAACTCAATTAAAACAGCATCCACTGTTTAGAAACACCGAGATAAGGAACCATATAGACTAAACATCGCATAGACCAAAAGGCATAATGAACACGAAGAATGAAATACTGTGTTGTACAGAGAGGGACAAAGAGCCTCTGTTACAGCGTAATTTGTTATCATAATGAACTTTAATTACGATTCTTGAGTATAAATAGACTAACACTGTGTACTACTTATGACAACAACCAAGCTGGCTGGTTATGCTTCTTTTATGAAAGGAATAGTCATATCAAAGAAACAAGTTGTTTGTAGTTTTATAAACTGAAAACAATTTTTGCAAGCCTATGCTCACTTTGCCGCCCTCCTGGCTATGCCGCCCGGGGCGGCTGCTCTCTTGGCCCCTCTAGCTACGGCTCTGAGTGTACCCTACTTTTAATTTATTTTCATTAATGGTGAACGAACTAGTTCATAAACACTGACTGAGTGGATTATTGTGTGATGAAGTTTTGTTTAAAAGTGTTGTTTTCACGACGAGCAATCAAAGTGTTAAGATTTTTAAGAAACCTAGTGGAGCGCAATACAGGAAACACTCACAGGAAAAATCTGATAAGAATGAGTCTCTATAGAAAAACATTCCAAACTTAGACAAATTCTTCAACCGCCCACCAGAAAGTTCAAACTGTAGTATAAGTGATAATAACTCGGCCTTGCCTCCCCCGACACCGGCCTCCAGCGCCGTGGACTTGGACTCTGGCAGCAACGGCAACCTCGTGGGACTCCACCGACACCACAGCCACCTGAATCACCCAATACTGAGGAAGGCAGCGGCACTCTCGTGGAGACGACAACACAGCCACCCGATCCTGAGGTAGCAGGGTTGCCACCTCTCCCGATTAGATCGGGAGACTCCCGAAATCGTATCGTTTCTCCCGACTCCCGATTATAATTTTAAGCTCCCGACTTTTGTAAAAAAATATTTTTTGTATTAAAATTAATTTTATTTTCTCAGTCATGAACTCTACAGTTATGTAAAGTACCTTTAAATTGTTCAGAGTACATTGGGTTTATTTTTTTTGTAAATCGACGCATGCGCACATTCATCTACGAGTAAATGGCAGTGCAAGCTGTACATAACCAAATTACCAAACGTTTGTTTACAATGTAGTCCTCGTTGCAGTGATTTTAAAAGTTACTTAAAGTTAAAATGTGATCATTAAATAAATTAGTAAATCTAATTAGTATAAGTTAGTTCGTAACTGTAAGTATTATGAAAATATTAAATAAGCATGTCATATTTCAATAATCATTAAATAATAAATTACTGTTCTTAACCTTCATCATCAATTACTCATTATAGAATCTTACATCTTAATCTGTCAATAATAAATTTCGAAAAAATCACGAGTGTTCACTATTATACGTATATACCCATGATTTTTTTTTTACTACCTCTTTAATGTTTTTTAACATATATTTTTTATTGTTTTCTTAGGTTACTCTGTGATAATCCAAAGTACCTAGAATATTAATCAATACAGACGTTTTTCATCCAAAGAAAACTGATTAGAAGTATTTGTTCCTATTTGAAGTATTAATCCAAGATTTTTATTTGAACGATGGGAAAGTCAGACGATGATAATGTGCTAAACCCAAACAAGAGGAAACGTCTAAAATATTATACATCATTTAGCGATGCTTGGATTAAAAATCCTGAATATAGTAGCTGGTTACGAAAATTAGATGACAAGACAGGTAGATGTGTTAATTGTCAAACTAATTTTACCGTAAAGTGGGAAGGAGAAATGGCAATAAAGAAACATCTGGATTCAAGCAACCATAAGATGATTCAAAGTAATTTAAAAAAAAATTCCCTTTTAACTCGATTTTTATCATCTGAATCATCCTCAAATGATCTAAAAGTTACTCAAATTGAGCTAATGTCAATTTATCATGGTCTACGTCATCATCACAGTTATCTAAGTACGGATTGTGGAATTAAACTAAATGCGAAAATTTATAGTGATTCGAAACTTTCTAAGCAAGTACACTGTGGAAGAACTAAATCTGAGGCAATCGTTAAGAATGTGCTAGGTCCTAAATCAGTAGAAATGATAATTAACGATCTTAAGCCTGCTAACCAGAATCCTGTTTACTTTTCAATTGCCAGTGACGCATCAAACAAAGGTAACCAAAAATTATTTCCAATAGCTGTTCGTTATTTCACTGTCAAGAGTGGAATTCAAGACAAGCTATTAGATTTCGTAGAAGATTCTAAAGAAGCTGCTAAAGATATATTTTCAAACATTGAAAAGTGCTTAAAATCTCACCAATTGAAGCTTACATCAGTTTCATCATATTCTGCTGATAACGCGCCGGTTAATTATGGAATACATAAATCTGTGTTTAAAAAATTATCTGAAACATCACCAGGAATTGTCAAAACAAACTGTTGCTGTCACGTCATTCATAACGCTGGCCGTAAAGCTTGTGCAACACTTTCTTTCGACATTGAAACTCTAGTACTCAAAGTTTATTCTGAATTTTCTACAAGTGCAAAGAATTTAGACACTTTAAAATCATTTTTTGAAGACTTTGACCTAGAGTATCATAAAGTCATTCGTCATGTTGCAACGCGATGGTTATCTTTATTTCGATGCGTAAATAGATTAATTTTGAATTGGCCTGCATTGAAATCATATTTCATCTCAATAGGCAAGGAAAACTGTGAGCCAGCGATTTGGAGATTCATTGATGATGAACATGAAGTAACTAATGATCTGTCAAGCCAATTAACATTTCCTGAAATTTATTTATATTTTGTGCATCATTATATGAATGTTTTGACTGAATCTATTTTGATTTTAGAAAAAAAAAGATCTGACCAGCATAGAATTACACGACATAATGTGCCAGCTAAGAGAGAAAATAAAACATAGATTAGATTCAAGTTTTTATGGCGCCAGAATTAAACAAGCTCTGATTTATTTGACACAGCAGCAACAAAAAAATTTATATCTGAAGCTAACAAGGTCTATACAAAGACATTAGATTATTTAAATGATTTTTATGACTTTGATAATAGTTATTTCCAATATTTTTCGATTTTCGATCTTAAAACACATATCAATTATGATAACGTTTTAAAATTAGCCCAGAAGTTAGTCATCAGTATTGATGAAGATAAAATATTTGATGAAATTGGCGCAGTTAATTCTATTTGCGAAAAAGTTACTGGTATGGATATCCCTATTGACAAAAAATGGTGTCAGATATTTGAATCTCTTGAATCGAGTGAATTGGAGAAGATAGTTAGTAAAGTATTGTCAATACCTATAAGTAATGCGTTTGTTGAAAGAATCTTTTCAATCATGAATAACTTATGGACTGAAGAGAGAAATAATTTGAGTGTTCCGATGGTAAAGGCTGAGTTATGTGTGAGAATAAATTATAACATGAATTGTAATGAATTTTTAGATTTTATCACTAAGTCTGACCAAAGAGCTTTACTGGAAAGCTGTAAAAAAAATACCAAATATGACTTTAAATTTAATGATAATGATAATAACTAAGTTATTTTTTAAAAACACGTCGTGAACAATAAATATGTTTAATTTATGTTAATTTATTTATAATTTTGGCCTAAAATAAAATAATTATTTAAATTTTGAGTATTTATTTAATTATTAAACATTTATAACTATAAGTTGTTTATTAAAACACACACACACACACTCACAAATTCATATGCACGAACGAGGATGAGTATATCTCCCGACTTCGTGATACTTTGAGGTGGCAACCCTATGAGGTAGGGTCTAATGAAAAAGTTGATTTTAATGATCCTGCTAAGTGGGTTGTTAATGATAATTTACGTGACTATATTGTTGAACACGACATAAGCCAAAATGACATTTTAGATTTTTCAAAATCTGCATGTCAATATGCCAATCAAAAAAGATTTTTATCCAAAAGTTTGTTTTATAAAAACCTTAAGAATGGCGAAACTGTCAAACGTAGTTGATTATCGTTTTCCCCATCAACTGGGAACGTATTTTGTGTTCCATGCAAACTTTATGGCGGTACCACTTCGTTAGCAACTAGTAAATTTAATGGTTGGAAGAACCCTAACATAGTGTACGACCATGACAATAATAAAGAATATATCAATTGTTTGAAACAATATTAACAAGAGGAACTTTGTTAGGAAGAGTTGACAAAAGCCTGATGGCGCAAAATCAAGAAGAAGTGGTTTATTGGCGAAAGGTTTTAGAACCGCGTGGTTGAAACAATCAAGTTTTTAGTGTCGAGGGGGCTACCGTTCCGTGGTGAAAATGAAACTATAGGATCGGTAAAAAAAAAAAAATGGGAATTTCCTAGGCTGTATTGAGCTCATTGCTAAGTTTGACCCATTTATGGCTGACCACTTAGCCAGGTATGAAAACAAAGGGCGAGGTGTTCCATCGTACTTGTCCTCAACCACTGTGAATGAGCTTGTGTTACAGCTTGAGGGACAACTGAAAATGAAGATCAAAGAAGAGGTTGTGCAAGGTAAATACTTCTCGATAGTTGTGGATTCAACGCCCGATGCTTCGCACACCGATCAGTTAACCTTTATCGTTCGCTATGTTCTTCCAGATGGCACTCCTGTGGAACGCTTTATCACGTTTTTACCAAATACTGGGCATAAAAGTGAAAACCTAGTGGTAGCCGTAACTACACTTATTGAATCTTCGGGTCTTGATTTGAACAACTGTAGGGGGCAAAGTTACGACAATGCCAGTAACATGTCGGGTTGCTACAAAGGTCTACAATCAAGAATTATTGAATTGAACCCTTTGGCGACCTATGTCCCTTGTGCAGGCCACTCTTTACAATTAGTAGGCTCTGCAGCAGCAAACAGCAGTGATTATTCAGTTGCTTTTTTTCTTTTGAACAGCAGCTTTACAGTTTCTTTTCCTCTTCTACAAGCAGATGGGAGATATTGTTGTCTCACTTGAAAAAGGACTCTCTTGTGCTAAAAATGTTGTCTAAAACTCGCTGGAGTGCACGTGCAGATGCAAGTGAAGCCCTTTACAAATCATACGATGAAATTATTTCCGCATTGGAAGATATTAGTACGGATAACAACCAGACAAAGGATGTGCAGTATGAAGCAAGGAATTTGTCAGAAAAACTAAAACGCCTGGAGATAACAATCATATGATTTGTTTGTGGCATCGCATTCTGGAAAAGTTTCTCGATGTCAGTGAGAAGCTTCAAGGACATGGATAGTGTGATTGGCTTATATACAGCTACTTGCAATCATTTATTTCCACGCTTCGAGAGAGAGAGAGAATTTGAGAGATTGGAAAGCGAGGCAAAGGAGATGAGCAAATCAAATGTCTACAAAAAAGATGTAACAAGAAAAAAATACGAAAAGCGCACTTTGATGAAACATCTGAAGACACTGCTGCTGTAAAAATCAATTTACAGTGATATACATGACAAGTTTGATTCTTATGGAAATTACCTTAACTTTCTGAACTAAATAATAACATAATAAGACAAATGCTAATCACCTTCTAGAAAATTATGCTGTTGACTTGGATCAGACATTTTCTGATGAGTGTGTGCATTTAGCTCAGTTTTTAAAAGACTATGGACCTGTCAACCCAGAACAAGAAGGAGAAGAAAAGAAGAAAATGCGATCTGAAGCAAAACCACTGTTGAAGTTTTTGAAAACGCTTAGGCTTACCTTAGAATCAATGTTTCCTAATGTTGAGATAGCTTTGCGTATTTTCCTTACTATGCCTGCCACTAACTGCAGTGGCGAAAGATCTTTTTCAGCTTTGAAGAGGGTGAAGAATTATTTACGCTCAAATTTGCGCCAGGATAAACTGATCAGTGTAGCCCTCTTGTTCATTGAAAGTGATTTTCTGCAAGGACTTGATTTCAGTGAGGTGATTAAAACGTTTGTTCAATCTAAAGCGAGAAAAAAGAATCTAGCTTGAACTTTACATGAGTCTTTACAAATCCACAAGATATTTAACTGATTGTCTTCTTTGTGTAAATGATGTTAAATGTATCCTTAATAAAACTGTTATAATTCTGTAACTACTTAGATAATTTTTTCCTTATAAAAGCCATGCAAACTACAAATGGTTGAAGGTGTAACTCTAAAACAATCTCTGAAAAATAGCCTCAGTTTTCAATTCTTGAGACTATTTCCAAAAACAGTAAGACATTTGAAATATTACTAACTAACAAATATATTGTAGGGTGTTTAAAGCTTCATTCAGCCCCTTGGAAATAAACGTAAGAGTAGCCTAGGGGCGGTGAGGGGGGCGCTAAAATATAATTAGCCTAGAGCGCCAAGATACCTTAATCCGGCCCTGGCCATAGTATGGGCCATGTGAGCTTACACTTTACCTCCTTTGGCCTTCCTCTTGAATACGTGTTTCCGCTCGTGTGCCAGCAGATCGATTGGAATTATTCTCGCGACGACAAGAACCGCGGACTCCGAAACCGTGCGGTAGGAGCAAGCCACTCTGAGCGCGCCACTTTTCTGCACTGCTGACATACGTCTTCTGTATTTCTGAAGTTTGAGTGCATCAGCTCATATCTCCACACCATAAAGTAGTATTGAGTGGGTAACTGATATCCGTAATCGTCACTTGGAAGGTTGCAGACCGCTGGTGTTAGCCAATAATATATAATATACAATAAATAATATATAATATACAATAATAATAATAATAATTAGCGTATAGTACATACACCGTATAATTATATAGTAGTACCGTATAATTGTTTGCGTGTTATGTTAAACAAAGGTAAGATTAGTCCTATGTAATCACCTACCACTAAGTCTTTCCAGGCGTTCCTTTCGCTTCTCCTCCTCTTCAGCTATCTTCGCGGCAGTCTTCACCCCTTCGCCAGACTTCTGCGTCTTTTCCATTATCGAACAGGCACGTAGAACAAATGCTGGAACTGTCTCTTGTTTCTCTTGCCGAGGTATGTCCACCAGTGTCCAGTACTGCGTCTCCAGACGGATAACCTCCTGTGAAATTATAATCTGATTGCAGTCAAGTCAAATATGTGCTTTATGCTCATCATGTTGTGATAATACAACAGCTGGTTGAGGTTTACAAGGAGTTAAATACAACATCCTCTGGAATGGGACTGAATGTAAATACCAGCAAACTAAATACATGCTAATTTCTGTATAAGAAAGGAGAAGGAATCTGTGCATAAACATGACGACGATACATGACAGGATACATATAGGAAATAGGGCATAGTAAGGTAACAGTAGAAGCAAACTCATTAGTCGTAGCACAAAAATGAAAATACACAAGACACGCATCGCACCGGTTGTTGCTTATGGAGATGAGACGTTAGCGAACAAGTGAACAAGAAGTACTGAGACGGTTTGAAAGAAAGACTGTAAGACGCGTTTATGGCTCGGTTGAAGAAGATGACGAATGGAGAATAAGAAATAACCAGGAGATAAGTGAGCTGTTGAAGCATGCGGACATTGTAAGGTTTGTAAAGGCTAAACGAATACAATGGATAGGTCACATACAGCGGACAGAAGATCAGCGCATGCCAAATAAAATCCTGAGGGCGCAGGTGTATAAAAGCGGAAAGAGGCGCTGTCGGGTCATCGCCGAACATACCCAATCGTGTTTCAAGCGACTTGGGCACGTCGTTGACGTACACAGAGAAAAATCAAGGGGCCTAAGACGTTGGCCATGATGTACTCCAGCGGTAATCGCTCTTTCAGAAGAACGCTTAAAGTAAGCATTCTTACTTAAAATAAGAATTCAGAAGAACCAGTAACAAGATTAAAGTAAAAGAATTATTTTTTTTCTGAGTTGTCTCTTAAATCTCCCCAGGACTAAGATTCACCTGGCGCACAAATGGGCTTGTGACAGACGGCGCTGATTAATTGGAGTTGACTTGATAACGGGGACAGCGGGGGTAGAACTTTCTGGAAAGTGTCCGTATATCTATGTCCACACTAGTGCGCTTTTCGTGCATTTGAGGCATGCGCAGTACGAGCTTCCTCTAGCGAAACGTAACGCATGCACAAAGCATGCCTCAAAATCATTTGAAGGTCACCGTTTTTAGTGACGCATTCAGTAACGCACGTTCTTCCATCACAAGTGTATCTTCTTTCAACATTCCGTGCAACTTCATAGTTTTACAGAAAGGTTTTGTTCTCTTTTCGTGATTACTGTGATTATTTGCCATATCGGCAGAACAAACGTTGGCCTTTATTGAAGCTTATAGGTCACATTGTGCCATATGGGACATTACGGAAAAAATTATACAAACAAAATGAAACGAAATGATGCTTACGCTGTTTTGGTTACGAAGTATGAAGTGACTGTGAAAGAACCGCGGGAAAGATTGATGCAATGAATTGATTGGGTACTTTAAATAAGTAGGCTACATGAAAGAAGTAAATGAATCGCCGGTAGCCAAATACCTAAGTATGATTGCTAATTTCACTTCAGCTGGCATTGCTTCTCTAAAGTGAGTATTTTATTTTGCGATCTTAGTCTTCACCATTTGTAAAAGCATGTAAAAGTTCGTTCTAGACATTCGCGTAAAGTTGTTAAACAGAACGTTATCAACCAGGTCTCTCATAATTCCAGAATTCCGCGTTCTTAAATAATCTTTCAACCATATCGAGCGTTGATATTTTTCACGGCATTTTCTAACTCTTTTCAGCACTAAAAATGCAGCACTTATACCCGCTAACATAGCAGTATTAGTCACGTCCATTTTCACGTTTACACTGGGGAAATGTAAACATTGGCAGCTGTAACGCATAGGTGTAGACACTTTGTGGGATGCGTTCAGTACTTTCGGTCTAAGGCATGCGCAAGAACTACTCGGTGTTGAAAGCAGAATTGAAAATTGAAAGCGAAGTGTAAGTTGAAAGCGCACAAGTGTGGACATAGCATATGGTGGTGTTCAGGGAACGGAGACCGACGGCAGTGCGGATAGTCTGGGTAGGAGTGGAGCAAACCTCAGTCCATGACAGACTGTAGTTGTCGCTTTGGCAAACAGATAATGGGATCACGTGGTAACGATGAGTTTGCGTAGGCGGCGAGGCAGGACATTGAACTGCTGCAGACTAAAGATTAATATAGAGACGTCAGGTAGTACCCGTTGTTTAGAGTGCGTCCGCCAAGTGAGACGTCTGTCGAGGCAAGACAAAGGGAGCCGAATATCGCCTGTGTACAGTCTGTGAGGGAGCTTTCTGCTTCTGGACATGCGCTCTTTGCCTTTCACTTCTCCGCCCACTCAACGTGGGATTCAAGCTGTTTCTGCAGCCAGAAATGGCCATTTAAACTCTACAATCGACAGCATACGAGGTCCAGAAAGTAGGAGTCTATGCCAACGAAGTAAAGACAAAGTATATGAAAGTATAAAGTGCAGAGGGAAGAAGGAGAATTGAAATTCTCAGTCTAGGATGGCATATTTCTAGGGGGTCCAGGAATTCAAATATTCGGGTGCCTCCACAAACAATGAGAACAAAATGAGCATATAATGGAGTTTTATATGCCTACCAGAAAAATTTCAGATGCAGTTTAGTCAGCAAAAGAACCAAACTTAGATTATACAAGACCGTAATAAGACCAGTTGTAACGTATGCTGAGGAGACCTGGACAGTACTGAATAGTGACATACATAATTGAAGAGTGTTTGAAAGAACAATTCTAAGAAAAATCTTTGGACCAGTGAATGAAGGTGAAGAATGGCGCATACGGGAATTGGAGGAATTGATAGATGGCGAGGATATAGTGAGGTTCATCGAGTCTATGAGGATCAGCTGGTTAAGGCATGTGATGCGCACGGAGGAAAACAGAATTGGCAAAGCAATTGTTAGAGGGACAACAGATGGGCAAAGAAGGAAAGGAAGACCTAGGAGAAGGTGGCTACAGGACGTAGAAGATTACCTCAGGAGGATGGGTATCGGGGATTGGAAGCGACTAGTCGGGGAAGGCAAGGCTCATCATGGGCTATAGCGCCAGAGGAAGAGGAAGATTGACAGCATACACTGCCGTGTCGTCGGCGAACATGGTCAACCGGGTTTCAGGAGACTTGGGCACGGCGTTGACGTACACGGAGAAAAGCAGAGGACCTAAGACTCTGGCTTAAGGTTCTGTTCCGAATAAAGCTAACGATCGGACGAACGTAGCTTGTCAGGAAGCAGTTTGACACCACCTGTATTTTACTGAACGTAGCAGGCCGGAGGAAGTAGGATTTCCGTCAGTTTGTAATGCTTACCTTAATCATGGCTTTCAACATGGTGTAACGCTGGAAGACGTTTCGTACAGCCTTGCTTTCCGTGTACTTGGTCATCAGGTTGACCAGCGCCCTCTTCGCCGTGTCGTACGACTCTTCCAGACGGACTCTGACGGCGCGCAGCCGCTCGTTGGTTTCGATGACCTCTTCCTTCGTCTGACCGCCTGCAACAGAAACACGACCGATATATACTAGTAACATACGCCGAAAGATAAGCTAAACTAGTCAGCTCTCCCTTAGCTGCAAAACTTGCTCACCATTTTAAACAAAAATGGACTTATTATTAACTAAATAATAATATAAGGGGTGTAGCTTATGCCCCCGCATTATTTAACATATATATTGGCAACGTTGTCTATTGAGAACCAAACTCATTAGTCGCAACACAAAAATAAAAATATGTAAGACGCTTATCAGACCGGTTGTTACTTATGGAGGCGAGACATGGAAATTGACAGGAAAGGAACAAAAACACTAAGAAGGTTTGAAAGAAAGGTCATGAGACGTGACTATGGCCCGGTAAAGAATATGACGAATGGAGAATAAGAAATAACGAGAAGAGAGAGATGAGCTATTCAATCATGAGGACATTGCAAGGTTCATAAAGGCTCAACGAATTCAGTGGCTGGGTCATATAGAGCGGACGGGTGATCAGCGTAGGGCAAAGAAAATGCTGAGGGCCCAAGTCTATAAAAGCAGAAAGAGGGGCCGACCTAGGATAAGTTGGTTGGACGATGTGCTAGAAGACCTCAGAAGAATGGATGTGAGGGGTTACGCTGAGATGGCAATGGACAGAAGACTTTGGAGAAGATTGGTGTTGGAAGCCATTAGGCTGTATTGGTGAAGAAGAGAGAAGACTGACACCGTTGTACGACAATGGTAGAATGTTGTCAATCTCGGAATTAGATTAACCCCAACCGATACATGTATAAACACAATATTGTTTGCGGATGATCAGCTAATTTTAAAAACGACAGCGGACGACCTACAGTTTGCTATGCATGTAAATATTATAATTTGTCAATATCTGAAAAAAACAAAGGTCATGGTTTTCAAAGAAAAGTGGCCAGTGCATTCAAAAATAGTGGTCAATGGGCGACCTAAAAAACTAGAGGCACGTTTTAATTTTCTGAGGTGTGGTGTCAGTTGTGGCACCAAAACTGACATCACCAAAAAATTTCGTAAATACCAACTGATGTGTGGCATCATAAACCGCGCGCTGCATAACAGAACAACAAGAGAGACAAAGTTGAAATGTTACAAGGCAGTGGCAGCGCCCTTGCTATCCTTCAGCTGTGAGACGTGGGTGTTGTGGAAACAGGATACTCAGCGTATATCATACAGGCCGCTGTAATGTAGTTCTTGGGACGAGTGAAAGGTTGGTCCCCTTCCCCCTTCTGAAGCTCTTTAAAACTTTCATAGGATGTTTAGGATTACCTCTCTTATCAGTGGGGGATTAGCACCTCTTGGGCCCCCCTTCCCCACCCTTCCTCTCACTCACCATAAATAATAAACTACAACCATTACAAAACAGGCATCATTCAAGGAAATGGAGATATCTGCGATAACTTCTAGGACTATCAACCTGATATTAGTCACTGCCTTGCACTGTTAATTAATGCACTGGTAAACTACGTGTTTGACTTACAGTTTTTCTCATTAGAAAAATAATTGGCCCTGCGGCCCCTTTAAGCCTGGGCGCTGGGCCCGGGCTCATCGGGCCCAATTGGTAATCCACCAGTGTCTCTTATGGATAATGTCCCACACAACGGATCTACAGGATGATTCAAAAAGGACTTTACAACTTTGAAAGTATACAGAAATTTATTCAGATAACTTGCAGTGTCGGTTGAGGTGTCATTTCGAAGCAAAACACATCAAGTTTTGACTCACGTAGTCCATTAATACCGAATACACCCACCAGTAGCGCTGTCACCATAGTTGTTGAAAATGGCTGTACGAGATGCAAAATCACCAGGACGTCCGCAAGTTCCTGACGCTGCTGTGGAACAATTCAGAGAAAGCTTTTCCCGTAGTCCTAAGAAATCAACTAGACGTGCGCCACGTGAGACTGGCATTCCACAACCGACTGTTTGGTGCGTATTACGTAAACGCTTGCACTTGAAGCCATAGAAACTAACCATGGTTAAAGACTAACACATTACAGATGATGATAAAGTCGCTCGCCAGCAATTTTGTGTGGAAATGTTTGATAGAATTGCAGACAACGAGACATTCCTAGACAATGTAATTTTTAGTGATGAGTCAACGTTTCACATCAGTGGCAAGGTGAACACCCATAACTGCCGAATATAAGGGGGGTAGTGAAAACCCCCATGAAACCTTGCAGAATATTCTTGATAGCCCTAAGGTCAATGTTTTTTGTGCCCTTAGCAAACAAAAAGTGTACGGCCCGTTCTTCTTTGAGGAGGCAACCATAAATGGTATCGTGTATCTGGATATGTTAGAAAATTTGTTAATTCCTCAGTTAGACGAGGATGACCAATATGGACGCCTTTACTATCAGCAAGATGGGGCACCACCTCACTACCGCGTAGAAGTGTCTGTCTTTTCGATAGACCGTTGTTGAATGGGAATTGCTATCGAAAAAACAAATGAACATGTTTTTGATTTTGGATTTGCTCATTTTGATTTTTTGGAGTGTGGTGAGTTTGGTGTGTACCACTCCTCGCTTTGGCGTTTTGTTTCTGAATCGTACTCAAAGATACATGATTCACCAGGAATAACATTTTTTAGAAAACAGGATCTTTTTTAATTCGTCCTAGAAGATTACGGCACACTTCCATACGTCTTTCTGTTCAAGAGTGAGGTTTTTTGAGACCAATTTCGCACAAAATTTTTTCTTTCCCAATTCGTCTGTCAAAAGTTGATAAACTGTAGTGTGGTTCAAAGTTAATTGTTCTGCGAAGATTCTGGCGGTTAATCGAAGGTCAGACCGCACCAATCCCTGATTCAATCAACAATGTCGTCAGTTCTTGACGTTGACGGTCTTCCGGAGCGTGGATCACCCTTAATTGATTCCCGGCCATCTGAAAATGCTTTAAACCATCTGAAAACTTGTGCTCTTGGCAAAGCTTCATCTTGATTCGCCTTTGTGAATTTTTTAAAAGTCTTGGTGGCATTGTGCCCGAGTGTAACACAAAACTTGATTGCACAACGTTGCTCGTAATTGATGTCGCTCATTTTTATAACGCACAACAAAAACTCACTTCTCGAAAAGCTTGTTTACGTTTCACGTAGCAATAATAGACAATAAATATTAATACTCAATATCAATCAGCTGTTTATCTAACCACCTGTGTTAATGGAAACCTTACAGTGTTGCCGTATTGACTGCTGTATGATTAGTCTCATTACTCTTAATTTACAGGCTTCGTATGTAACGGACGTGCTCCCATGTGTTTGTGTAGTAAGCTCTGCTATTTACTCTTCAAGTTTCATCGGCCTAAAACCGCCGGCCAGCGCTGCAAACTATTTTGCAGTTTAATTATTCTATATTGGTGGTTGTGCAACGCTGTAACAATAACACCAGAATAAACAAGACC
Source organism: Magicicada septendecula (assembly GCA_034769895.1). NCBI lineage: Eukaryota > Metazoa > Arthropoda > Insecta > Hemiptera > Cicadidae > Magicicada > Magicicada septendecula. The sequence continues at coordinate 62,979,447 of CM068375.1, forward strand.
AGAAAAGACACAAACAAATACACAAACAAGCACACAAATTAGCTGCCTTCAGGACTATGATACATAGACTCGACAACATCCCAATAGATGAAAAAGACTACAAAGACGAACTAAACACAATAAAATATCTAGTAGAATCCAACGGATACAACAGAACAATAGTCAATAAATTGCTACACAAAACAAACAACAGACAAAGACAGAAAACAACAAATTCATAACACTAACTTACATCAATAACCAAACTGAAAAAATAGCCCACAAATTCAAAAAAGCAGGATACAGGATACAGAATCGCATACAAAACAGAACTCACACTATCAAAACACACACACAAAGCACAAAACAAATTCGATCTACCTGGTGTTTACAAACTAAACTGCTCAGATTACAACAAATTCTACATAGGCCAGACAGGACATAGCTTCAAGCAAAGATACATTGAACACACAAAGGCACTACACTCCACTACAGAATCCACCTTGGCAAACTACCTCATTGAAGCAAACCACACACACAAAAACATCGACAATAACATGGACATTCTACACGTACACACAAAAGGCCGAAAACTAGACACTCATGAACAATTGGAAATATACAAACACACGAAAACATATAAAAACGACATCCTAAACGAACAGACACAATTCAAATCACACGCATTATTTGAACATATCACACCCCACACACAACATCGATCCCTCAAAAGTCGGTACCGTCGCCAAGAACAAGACGAACAGTGCTCCCAGCGGCAGCCTCTGAAGAAGCTTTTTAAAAGCGAAAACTGCTTCAGGCTAGAAGGTAAAACTTTACGTTTTTACCCGTCAAAAACTTTGTGTTGCTAATCGGTAGTGAATTAATTATATTTACCAGAAAAGAAGTATGCAAAACTGAGTACATAATAAAAATTATTCATGAACTATTTGAAGATCTGATGTCCGATATGAAATGACGTAGTTTTGTTTGCTGGTCGGGCTACAGAACTCGGGGGATAGATTCACGTAGCTAACCACGACAGCGCGCACATGAATTACTACTGCTGTTGCTCGCTGTTTATGAAAATTTATTTGGTTAAAACAAACGAATCGACCGACCCGTGTAATAACGGTTGTGATATATGTGGGAGACACCCCGTAATAACGGCGCTGTTTGTACTCGGACCGACTGTTAATAAAGTTTTTTGGAAAGACGTTTGCTTGTTCTGTGTGCCTCTCACCCCAGCCCCCAAACAAACCAGATAATAAAATCTTCTTCTTCTTATCTGGCGTTACAGCCTTTGGTGGGCTTTAGCCTCCTCAACAATACTCCTCCATACTTTCTTGTTCTCCGCCCTTCCTCTCCACCCTCCGATTCCCATGCTAGCAAGATCTTCTGTTACGCCATCCAACCATCTCACCCTTGGTCTGCCTCGACGTCCAGTAGTAGGCTATATAATCTTCCCTTCAGAATTCTCTTAGTCATTCTTTCTTCAGACATTGTTTTTAGATGTCCCAGTCAACGCAGCCTCTGTGATTTGATGAATTCCACTATGCATTTTCCATGCATGAGAGCCTGTTATTGCTTATTCTCAACTGCCTTCTTCTCTTACCGGACAATAAATTTTTCGCAATATTTTGATCTCCAATGATTTTAAAGCAGATTTGTCGTTCTGTGTTAAAGCCCACACGTCAGATCCCTATGTAACAACTGGCCGCAGCAGAGAATAATACACTATAAGTTTCTTACCTCTTATAATAATAAAATGGCGGCAGTAAATCGTTTACGATTAACTATTTGGAGACTTGACTGGAGAAATTCAAATCGGACATAATCGGCCATGCTATCCGTTTTTCCCATTGCAGGTGGCCGCTTATCGTGGGTCCAAGAATCCACCGAGATACGCACTGCTTTCTAGCGCAGTATACCCGTACCTTAGGTGGCATCGGCACTGATGGCATCGGAAAATGTGCGTATCACCGCGCGAATGGTGAACGGGTTTTACCCGGGATTCTCGTAACTCCACGCGAATGAGAACCAGAGTGGGGATTCCCTGGTCAGTAACCGTGTCAAACCTCTCACACCAGTCCGTGATGCCCATTAGAACACAGGCGACCCCTAGTAGCGGAGTGGCGGACTGGCAGAGTTACGAAGTTGGTATCTTAGGCTTAAGATCTTTTGCCAAAATACTCTGGAAAACTGATGAAGAATGTACCAGGTATTCGAGTCGTTAACACTGACGATGGGCTCCGAAGGTGGGGCCGAAACGTCAGTTTTATGCGGCAGTAGTGGACTACGGCCTAATAGCCCGAAGACAAGTCCAGCTGGACGTAAAGACCCAAATCCGGATACAGGGTAGTGAAATGAAATTTTTACGATCAATACTAGGAGTATCACGGAGGGACCGGCTAAGAAATGATGATATAAGGATCATCCTTGGGCTATACAACCTAAACGAAAGGATAAAGCAATGACAGGATTCGGCAGACCATGTTGAAAGGATGCATATGAACAAATTTTCGTTTATAATCCGGAAGGACGGCGGAATATTGGAGACCAAAGGAACGACGGTCGGACCAAGGAGTGCACAACGGATCGTAATGTCCACAAGCCGAAGTAGAAGACTATTAATTGAAACAAACGTTATGTCAGTACTATACATCTGACAAGAAAGACTCGTTATTCTGTATAGTTGTAGTAGTTATCACATCTATAAGAAGGTGTTAGTATTCAAGAGGCAACAATGAGGCGAAATAATTAAGGGTAGTAGGGGGGGCGGAGGACCACAAAGGATTCCTACCGGGGGGCCCATAGAAAAGAGTTACGCCACTGGTGTAAAGAGACAAGGCATTATTACACCAAAGGCTTCTGATTACCATCCTTTCGGCTGAGGCAGCATTAAGTACATATTCTTTCATAAGTCGTCGTCGTCGTCGTCGTCGTCATCATCATCATCTAAAGGTCATGCCTTGTCGAGTTAGCCACGTCTCTCTCTCTCTCTCTCTCTCTCCATCATTGTCTTCTTTAAATCGCAGTACGATAGGAAGATCGTCTCCTTTTCAATGTCTTTGAAGAACGCTGCTCTTGGTCGTCCTCTTGGGTTCCCCCCAACACCTTTCCTTCAAAAATGTTACTCGATTGTGTCGCAACACATGCCCGATCAATTTTGCTCTTCTTCCAATAATTTTAAAAGGTAGTCTGTCTTCGTTCACTTCTGCGAGGACCTCTGTTCATTACTTTTCTTATTCCTCCAGCTCGTCCCCAGACCCACATTTCCATTGCTTCCAGCTTCCTCCATTCCACGCCTCACTCCCATAAGTTAAGACACTGCGCACGATTGTTTTTTGCAAACCGTTTCCTTATCTCCACGCTTAAATGATTATTTGTAAGTAAACACCTTTTGTTCTGAAACGCCTGCTATGCTAGAGCTATTCTTCTCTTAATCTCTGTCCCATATCTATTTTCACAAGTGATAATAGTCCCCAGGTAGCAAAAATGTTCAACCTGTTCTAAAATTGTATTACCCAATTTAATATAAAATTTTACGTTCTATTTCTTCTTCCCTGTCACCATTGGTTTTGTTTTCTTCTTGTTAATCTTTAGGTTTTGCCTAGGTTTCAGACAAGATTTCTCTTCATTTCTTCCATTTATATAAGTCATAGAAGATATTTTCTAATTTTAAGACTACCGAATTACTTGAAAAAATGTTCAATCTGTATCGTGGAAAATGAAATAAAATCTACCGCACGATATGGCAGTGGTATGAATTTGTGAAAAAAAAAAACGGCCGTTGGAGAGAATTATTTGTTTAGAGAGTCAAAAGTGGCGGCCGGGCGGTGGCACTCCACTGAGCAAACACTTGTCGTCGGTGAAGACAACAGCCGCTCGCTGCTTTATGCCGAGATCTTCAACAAGTGCGGTCGGTCGCTTCTCCTTTTAATTTAACCAATATAGTGCCGGCTGTGTATTATTTAGTATAATGTGTTTCTCTGTGAACACCCGAGTTTTACACAGTGCCGTATTCCCACTAGGCTGACTAGGCTGTAGCCTAGGGCGCGACACTTTGGGGGGCGCAAAATTTTAGCTAAAAAAATAATAACATTTTACAGCTAAATGTAAAATTGGTAGTAAATTACAAGGATACAAATTTGACTTCATTTTTAACACAGGCGCCTGTTTGCGAGAAATTATGGTAAAACTGTACATAAATAATAGAAGTGCTTTCCAAACTGTTTTCCCCGGTTATGAGTCATCGGTGTAGCCGTCTTGTTCATTGAAAGTGACTTTCTGCAAGGACTTGATTTCAGTGAGGTGATTAAAACGTTTGCTCAATCTAAAGCGAGACAAACGATTCTAGCTTGAACTTTACATGAGTCTTGACAAATCCACAAGATATTTAACTGATTGTCTTCTTTGTGTAAATGATGTAAAATGTACTCTTAATAAAACTGTTATAATTCTGTAACTACTTAGTTAATTTTTTCCTTATAAAAGCCATGCAAACTACAAATGGTTGAAGGTGTAACTCTAAAACAATCTCTGAAAAATAGCCTCAGTTTTCAATTCTTGAGACTATTTCCAAAATCAGTAAGATATTTGAAATATTCCTAACTAAGAAATATATTGTAGGGTGTTTAAAGCTTCATTCAGCCCCTTGGGAATAAACGTAAGAGTAGGCGTTGAGAAGTGAGGGGGGCGATAATATACAATTAGCCTAGGGCGCCAAGATACCTTAATCCGGCCCTGCGTATTTCTCTGTAAGTGGCCACGCTCTCGTGACGGGGGTGGGGGGTCGTCTACCATTGACAGAAAAAAGTACAGACTCAAATTCATGTTTCATTAACTACTTAGTATACAGTACCATAGAGTTCCTAAGGGTTACACGGCGGGGCGCCAACAAAGATGGAAACATTACGAGGGATATTTGTTTTTCAACCTCCGATAGACCAATAAACAGACACATGAATGACATCAATAATTTTGTTATATACAGAAGTTCCATATATATTGTAACGATGCGTTCTATATGTGCTCCGTAAAAGTGTGTATCGTGTGTTCGCCTCACACGTTGTGGTCGTTACTTTATGTTTACGCTGACGATGTCCGTAGCGATCTCTCTAATTACCAGTACACGCGAGTGGGAACCTTACCTTGTTCTTTAATATGTGGTTGTATTTCCCGGGTGGCGCCAAATTGTTTAATCTGAAAACAATTAAAAAGAATAGGACGATTGTGCGTTCGTTCTATGACGGTATGGTGAGTTCAAATTACTCCCGCCACATGCGAATTTCTTAATCTCGCTGGTAGTTCGCCGAGTTTCCGATGTCGAGCGCTTACCATCACTTTTGCTAGTCGCTAAAATACACAAATCATATAATGCACTTTCCTATGAAATAAAGAACAGTGGTTACAACTCTGTACTAGTTTATTAAATGGTGATTAGTAGTTATTGAGTATTATACAAAATTATATTTTGTTATTAAACAACTTTGCTCCGACAGTAAAAGACAATTATATCTCAAGGTTCGGCGAATGTATCTGAACGATTTAGTTAGTCAGACATGGGGTCTACTGAATGTTTATTTTTTCAATTTCGTTCATGAATCTGGATTCTTTTGGTTTACGAAAAAATATCAATTTGATTACAATAAAGTACACTACCTTATACAACAGTCTGCCACGCGTTGGGCAGCCAAATACAACAATCTGCCACGCGTTGGGCAGCCAAATACAACACTTTGGGGTGTTATGCTATTACGCTACTGAATTAACTAATCTGTGATTAAGTAATTATTGAATATATTAATTTGCATAATGAGCTCGTGTAATCAATAAATAACACGTTAATTACTTTACGTTAGCATAACTATTGCATGGAGACTCTAGTTGTTGCATTAATAAATAAAATAAAATAAAATAAACTACCATAAATCACTCAAATGCCATTACTTTCTCGTTCTGAGGTAATTTGACAATGATGAACGCATATGGATAAAATAAACACTTATTTATTAACATTATATCATTCATTAAATTCAATATATAAAATATGGAAGATTCCCTGTAAATACATACATTCATAAACTCATGAAAAGAACATAAAAGAATATACATCAAATTACAAGGTAAATCCAATACGTTGTTTGCTGAAAAACATACACATACATATATAATGTAATCGATATATAGAAACACAAATATTCAAACAATAAATCCTATACTAATGCGTTCATCGTATGCCTCAGATGGAGGGCGTTAATTATGTTTATCATGTTTAAATTAAATGCTCAAGGGGTGTTTCTTGAAAAAGAGACAGGACAGTAGAGCTCCTTATAATAAGAATAGCATAAAGATTACTTGTTTAGATGAATTATCCGATATTTCCATCGGCGTAACTCCTCTCTGCTGGACCATGTGTGGGAAACTGTGCTGTCACTGACACTTAACACACGCGAAACAGATTCACTCGCGCTGTGTGTTCGTATTGTGTTGATTCTGCTGTTATTGTTCGAGTCATGAAATTATGTGTCGTGAAGATAAGTTCATCGTTAACTATGGTGTATATATATATGTCTGTCTATTGTTCAACGTTTGATATGTTCATTACTGTTAGTGTTTTGATGCCGCGGTGTAATTGTTCCACATGATATTGTATCGCACCGCAACACTGTATAATGTTATGATTTCGCCGTCCGGTGTTACAACAACGATAGTTCTACGCGTCGATTATTGATGTAAGTGTGACTGGTTAGTTCAATTCTGAATTAGAGTATAATAAAGAATTCTATAATTGTTAAGCACTGGCGTATGTCGCATGTTTTTAGACACTGAAAGTACACTATTACCGGATACGCGCCAATATCGAAGTCTCTTAGTTATATGACGCGTGGCAAAATTTCAAAGTCCCACTGCCGTCCGTATGTTAATCGAACTTTGACGACCGACTGTTGAAAATTATAAAGACTGTTCTACTGACCGACTGACTGCTCAAAGTATATGAGTAAAAATTTATGAAAGACTGTCCAAAGTATATGGTTGAAAAATTATGAGAGACTCCTCTCCCGCGTGCTCTGCAAGCAGTTTTTATCAAACATCGTGTACCACAATGCACCCTTCTGGAAAACACGCCTCAAGTTGAACATGATAGGACGGAAGATCTCCTACCCTTAAGCCAGAGTGTCGTTCTTCACTTCTCATTCGACGTTCCCGTTGCTATGCTGGCGACGGTCCTCTCCACCAGTTCTCTGGGTAGATGCTGGGTTGTGATTGGATATCCTGTCTCCCCACGGGTTCGCGTCGAAAGCCTCCGTACTCTTTTCCTAGAACAGGAGAAATTTCATGCTCGTCTATCATGCTATTGTCTAAGCGTACTCCGGGTCTCGCTGCAGTTCTCACGAAAACAATGTGTCGTCTCTTGTTATTGTTCGCTGTGTTTGACCCTTTTTTCCTGAACGCTATCCTGGCGCAGCGTGACGTCGTTTCCAAAACGGCACACCTACTGCCTGTCGTAAATATCCGTTGTCGCCAGTAAGTCGTTCCCCTGCTGTTTACAAGTTCGATTCTATTATTTTAGGTATCGATGTCCGTCCTCGTATAGGGTATATACTATTGTGTGACTTACACCCCTTTTATTCTTTACTGGTACTCTACAACTTAACCGGCAGTGTGTCCGTCACAGTTTCTCCTCTAAATTGGTACTTGACACAGATTCCATTATCTGACATTTGCATGCTGTAAATCTCGTGTTTTAGTCGAGTCTGTCACGGCCAACCCTGTTCCTATTGTACAACTATGTGAAACGTACTTGCATTGTCTGAAGTAAACGTTCACTTGACACATCGACACACATTTCCTTATTTATTGCTCGTGGGCTGAGTAGGTGTGTCATGCTGAATGTAACGTCTTTTCAGTCATACTAAAATTTTTAAATTTTTGGTTGTTACATAGGTCCCCAAATCGGATTTGATGTTGGATTAGCGGAAGACACTCTAATCCGATTTCTGCGCTCTGTGCTTGTTGTGGGAGTCCCCTCTGATAAAGCCGCGGTCAATGACCTACTTTCCTCTGCTTGGGGTATATGGGTATATATTCCCTATATTTGGTCGTAAACTACCTCTGGGAATTTATTGCCGCGCATCTGAGGAAAGATGAACGGAATTTTTACATATTTGCATATCTAATTAGATATGGGATTATGTACAATAATAATAGCTGTGGATGGCTCTGCCGTCCGCTTATAATCTAACACATGAAATAATGATTTTCGACATGAATTACAATTATTCATGTATCGTTTAAATATCATTATGATAGCTAATGTTCTTAGTCTATCTTGACCATTTAAAATACAATTTACGACCTGTAATTACACATTGATACATTCACTAATTATTATTGAGTATCACTCACAATACGTGTTACTATCATCTATACTAATTATATTGATTAGAAATTTATATACATTATTCAGGAACAATTAACAATTCACTTGAGATCATTATGATTATCGATAACTTTGTTTTATATCACTCAGATTTGATTAATTAATCTAATATCATCGGGTGTCTATAAAACTCGTTATAACGTCCTTTCGCAATTTATTGCTGCGCATTCAATTGAACTTTTCACATCATAATTGTCTTTTCTATTTAGATTTCCATTAACACTGGTTATACACATGTAATTAATGTCGTTAGGTTGCCACATTGTGACTTAAGAACTCCTTGTACAAAATCTTTACATTATACACTAATAAGATATACATCATACTGATTAGCTAGTTGGACCGGTTTTCGCGGGACATTCACCTTATGTGTTGATCCGCCTCCGAATCCACTAGTCTAACTGATTGTCGATGCACTTTCGTTTTCCTTTGAGACTTGTGATTTCGTCTCAAAGTATCTCTTCAGCAATCGTACGTTGAAAATACCCCTCAGTTTTCCATTGCTATCGCACTCAGCGAGCTCGTATGTTGCGTTACCAAGGACGCGATTAACCTTGTATGGTCCGGTGTATAACTCGAAAAACTTGTCAATCCTTTTCATTGCGGCGTCGGATTGGTGGTAGCTCCTCAACAGCACCTTATCGCCGGTAGCAAATTTAGTAATATTCTTACCATCATTGATACGTTTAGCATATTTCTCTCTTTTGTCTTTTATTTTTACAAACACATTAATATTGGGATTGTGTTCATTGTTGATGACATCTTTGTCCAGCCACTTCTCCCATGCGCGGGTCGGCTTCTTTCCTAAGTGTGCCTCGTGGGGTGTTATTTCTATTGTTTCGTGGTACGTTTCATTGATACATGTTTCAATTACTCCGACGTATCGTGACCATTTGCTATGTTGGTCATGTACCAAGATCCTGAATAGATTTCCCAATTGGCGGTTAATCCTTTCCGCTAAGTTCGCTCGAGGATTCCTTATCGCGGTGTATCTTGGTTGTATTCCCAGCTCCTCGAGACCTTTAACCCATCTTTCGGCGGTAAATTGCGTGCCGTTGTCGGTTAAAATGACTCTCGGTCGTCCATACTTCGTACAGTAATCGTTGATCCGTCGTAGTGTCGTGGTGGTTGTCGCTCTTCTTAGTGTGAATAGTTTGACAAACTTTGTGAAGTTGTCCACCATGACAAGTAAGTATTTGACACCTCCTGTACCTGTTGGTAAGGGTCCATAGTAATCAACACTTACTATGTCACCTCTGGCTGATGGTATCATGGCTTTTGTTCCGCCAAAGAGCATCCTGTTGTTCGTATCCTTGTACCGTTGGCAAGAGTCACAAGTTTGGATATATACTTTCACTTTCTTGATCAAGCTGTCGATCGTGAAGTGCTCTTGTAACATTTTTATACACCTTTTCGGGCCTTGGTGTCCGTACATTTGGTGTATCTCTGCAATTAGATCCTTCGACACGCTGTCAGGAATGTATAGTTTCCATTCGCCACGTCGTCGTCGGTACAACTTATCATTAACAATTTTATAAAATTTACTTAATTTACTATCTATAACGTTATTCTTAATCTTATCTATGAGCGTTCCGAGTTTGGCATCTTCATTTTGGTATTTGCCGATACCTCTAATTATTTTGCCTAATTGTGGACTCATTTCAATAACTAGGTGATTAATCAAATATTCGTGCGTCTCCTCGTTTGTCTCGTGTTGTTCCGTGTCAGCCGGGTATCTACTCAGTATGTCCGCAACGACATTATCCTTTCCTTTGCAGTGGATAATGTCGAAATTGTACTCCTGTATGGCGAGAATCCATCTTGTAATTCTGGAATTATTTAAATGACACTTGTGCATAAATGTTAATGCTTTATTGTCGGTGATTATCGTGAGTGGTTGGCCAAGTATGTACATACGAAACTTATCCAGACATCTAACGATACTCAGGAGCTCTTTCTCCGTCGTGAAGTAATTGCGTTCTGCTCCCTTAAATGTCTTGCTTGTAAAAGCGATGACGCCGATTTCTCCATCTTCATCAATCTGGTAAAGCTGGCCACCATACGCAAAATTACTAGCGTCACACTGAATATAGTATCTTTGGTTCGGCCGTGGGAACCGTAGAGTTACTGTGTCTATAAATAAATTCTTGACTCTCTGGAAACACTCGTCCACTTCCCTTGTCCATGAAAACTTTCGTCCACCTTTCAGCAGTTCATGTAAAGGTTGCGTTGTTTCTGCGTATTTACTCGAGAATCTGTTATAAAAATTGGTAAGACCAAGAAAACCTTTGAGTTGTTTTGTATTCTTCGGTGCTGGGAAATCCATAATCGCCTTTACCTTGTCATCGTTCGCTTGTATCCCTTTTGTTGTAAGGCGATAACCAAGGAAGGAGATTTCTCGTCTGAAGAATTGTGACTTGGTGAGGTTGACAGTTATATTTGCTTTATTGAGGTTGTTTAGCAACGCTTCTAAATGATTTAAATGTGTTTGTATATTATTAGAGTAACACAAGCAGTCGTCCACGTAGATGATCGTGTTCTTCTCGACCTCCTCCTCGAGGGCCACATCCAATCCACGTGTCAACGCTGCAGAGCTGGTGCTGAGTCCAAATGGCGTCACTGTGAATCGGTAGCACCTCCCTTCATGCACAAACGCAGTGAAATCCCTACACTCTCGTTTTAATGGGACTTGCCAGAAGCTACTGGATAAATCGACTGTCGACAAGTACTGCATATCACCACATCTAGCCAATATCTCATTTACCGGGGACACTCCTTCGTAATCGGGCACGGTCACGCTGTTACCGTTCGCCCTTGGGGTAGTGCCAACGACCGTGCTACTGGGTCCTGCCTCAGCTGGTGTAAACTGTACTGTATTGACGTAGTGTTTGTTGTCATACCGACCCCTTGTTGGCTGTCGGTCACTTTCATTTTTATTGTATTGCGTTTCCCTTTCTCTCGGATTGTTCCTCCCTTCGTTGTAAGGTCTATAATGTGGTCTGCGAGTGTTATCTCCGCTCGACTGTATACTTGTGAATTCCGTAATCAGCGCTTCGAAATTTGGTATACTCGTGATACCACGTGTGACCACGGCGAGCTGCAAGTCCTTACCAAAGTGGCGAGCTAGTTTTCGTATCAGCTGAGTGTCGGTTAATGCTGGTGACAGTTGCCGACTTTCCAGTAAAATCCGTTCTACATACTGGACAGCTGTGATTGGTCCATTCCACTCATATCTGCCGTACTCCAGATTGTCGCGTATATTGTCCTGGCGTTCTTGACCCCAGTACTTCAAGGTGAAAGCTTCTTTAAATTCTTCGTACGTGGAGATTTGATTCCTTATGACGCGCCACCATATTCCAGCGTCCATCTCCAAGTGTCTTCCGATCCATTTAATGTCACCGTTGCTGTAGTACTGTTCCTGGATCTCTGACAATTCCTTCAGGAACTCCATTGGGAACCTGTCAGTGCCGTTATACTTTAACTCTGTATGTGTGTGTCCGTTAATTCTACTGATTATTCCAGACTCACCTTCAATTAGCTGACGCTGTAGTCGTTCTATCTGGGATTTTAATTCGTTGATACGGGTGGTTTTCTCTCTGGTGCTCTCATCTACCTCACTGATCTTCTGCTGCATTGTGTTGTTTACGTCTCCCTGTTCCTGTTGTAATTGCCTTACTGTTTGGAATAGTTCGACTCTCAATTCCTCTTGCTTCTTGTGATTTTCTTTTGCGTGTGTCTCCACTCTGTTGTGGATCTTTTTGATGCTCGTTTGAGTATTTTGGGCAACACTCTTTAGTTCCTGTCGGTCTAATTCTCTTGTTTCACGCACCTCTTCGAATTTCTTGTCGGTGTCCTCCTTTAACTCTTTGACGATCTCGTTCTGCTGCTTCTGAACCTCGTCTATCTTCTTATCACAATTATTTATGTATTCACGCATTTCTGCGCGTATTTGTGTAAAATTTTCATTCTGCTTTTCCAACTTTTCTTCTAATTTCTCGAATCTTTTATTAAAATTCTCATTAATCTCTTCCTTTTGCTTTTCGAATTTTTCATTAATTTCATTAAATTTTTCATCCTGCTTTTCAAATTTCTTACTCATAAAATCCATTAATGCGCGCAACGTCACCTCTTCCTGCGGTTGTTGTTGGGACTCCTGTCCCCGCGCTCTGACGTCTGACGTCTCCTCGGTCATTTGTGAATAAGTTGGTGATTCCTCTCGTTCGACACCAGGTACTCCCTGTTGGTTATTAATGTCAAAATTCATGGAATCTGTGCTACTGGTCGTCATTTTTGCAGCTTTACTACGCGTTAACATTCAGTCCCAGTCCAACTAGTTTCACACTAATAATATTTGTTCTTACAACTACTAACATGAAATATTAATATATACGCTTATCCTATCTCTACTGCCTGCTCTTTGCCGTGCGTGGGCGCCAATACAACAATCTGCCACGCGTTGGGCAGCCAAATACAACACTTTGGGGTGTTATGCTATTACGCTACTGAATTAACTAATCTGTGATTAAGTAATTATTGAATATATTAATTTGCATAATGAGCTCGTGTAATCAATAAATAACACGTTAATTACTTTACGTTAGCATAACTATTGCATGGAGACTCTAGTTGTTGCATTAATAAATAAAATAAAATAAAATAAACTACCATAAATCACTCAAATGCCATTACTTTCTCGTTCTGAGGTAATTTGACAATGATGAACGCATATGGATAAAATAAACACTTATTTATTAACATTATATCATTCATTAAATTCAATATATAAAATATGGAAGATTCCCTGTAAATACATACATTCATAAACTCATGAAAAGAACATAAAAGAATATACATCAAATTACAAGGTAAATCCAATACGTTGTTTGCTGAAAAACATACACATACATATATAATGTAATCGATATATAGAAACACAAATATTCAAACAATAAATCCTATACTAATGCGTTCATCGTATGCCTCAGATGGAGGGCGTTAATTATGTTTATCATGTTTAAATTAAATGCTCAAGGGGTGTTTCTTGAAAAAGAGACAGGACAGTAGAGCTCCTTATAATAAGAATAGCATAAAGATTACTTGTTTAGATGAATTATCCGATATTTCCATCGGCGTAACTCCTCTCTGCTGGACCATGTGTGGGAAACTGTGCTGTCACTGACACTTAACACACGCGAAACAGATTCACTCGCGCTGTGTGTTCGTATTGTGTTGATTCTGCTGTTATTGTTCGAGTCATGAAATTATGTGTCGTGAAGATAAGTTCATCGTTAACTATGGTGTATATATATATGTCTGTCTATTGTTCAACGTTTGATATGTTCATTACTGTTAGTGTTTTGATGCCGCGGTGTAATTGTTCCACATGATATTGTATCGCACCGCAACACTGTATAATGTTATGATTTCGCCGTCCGGTGTTACAACAACGATAGTTCTACGCGTCGATTATTGATGTATGTGTGACTGGTTAGTTCAATTCTGAATTAGAGTATAATAAAGAATTCTATAATTGTTAAGCACTGGCGTATGTCGCATGTTTTTAGACACTGAAAGTACACTATTACCGGATACGCGCCAATATCGAAGTCTCTTAGTTATATGACGCGTGGCAAAATTTCAAAGTCCCACTGCCGTCCGTATGTTAATCGAACTTTGACGACCGACTGTTGAAAATTATAAAGACTGTTCTACTGACCGACTGACTGCTCAAAGTATATGAGTAAAAATTTATGAAAGACTGTCCAAAGTATATGGTTGAAAAATTATGAGAGACTCCTCTCCCGCGTGCTCTGCAAGCAGTTTTTATCAAACATCGTGTACCACAATGCACCCTTCTGGAAAACACGCCTCAAGTTGAACATGATAGGACGGAAGATCTCCTACCCTTAAGCCAGAGTGTCGTTCTTCACTTCTCATTCGACGTTCCCGTTGCTATGCTGGCGACGGTCCTCTCCACCAGTTCTCTGGGTAGATGCTGGGTTGTGATTGGATATCCTGTCTCCCCACGGGTTCGCGTCGAAAGCCTCCGTACTCTTTTCCTAGAACAGGAGAAATTTCATGCTCGTCTATCATGCTATTGTCTAAGCGTACTCCGGGTCTCGCTGCAGTTCTCACGAAAACAATGTGTCGTCTCTTGTTATTGTTCGCTGTGTTTGACCCTTTTTTCCTGAACGCTATCCTGGCGCAGCGTGACGTCGTTTCCAAAACGGCACACCTACTGCCTGTCGTAAATATCCGTTGTCGCCAGTAAGTCGTTCCCCTGCTGTTTACAAGTTCGATTCTATTATTTTAGGTATCGATGTCCGTCCTCGTATAGGGTATATACTATTGTGTGACTTACACCCCTTTTATTCTTTACTGGTACTCTACAACTTAACCGGCAGTGTGTCCGTCACAGTTTCTCCTCTAAATTGGTACTTGACACAGATTCCATTATCTGACATTTGCATGCTGTAAATCTCGTGTTTTAGTCGAGTCTGTCACGGCCAACCCTGTTCCTATTGTACAACTATGTGAAACGTACTTGCATTGTCTGAAGTAAACGTTCACTTGACACATCGACACACATTTCCTTATTTATTGCTCGTGGGCTGAGTAGGTGTGTCATGCTGAATGTAACGTCTTTTCAGTCATACTAAAATTTTTAAATTTTTGGTTGTTACACTTACATTACTGGTACTTATATACTATAAGGTGTAATTACAATTTGTTCCTGAAGTGTTAAAAAGTGTATTTCAAAAGTTCGTAATTTCTATACAGGTTATTTTCTAGTTTCTTGTAAGTTTAGTGTTTTAATTTTAATTAATCTTTGAAAGAAATTAGATCATCAGTTTATAGTGAGAGTTAAAAGTGTTGTGAGAAAAAATTAAAGAGAATTTATTTCATAAATTCGGGTAACTCAGCAGTACTTACAAATCAGTTGAATTAAGGT
Organism: Magicicada septendecula; assembly: GCA_034769895.1. Taxonomy (NCBI): domain Eukaryota; kingdom Metazoa; phylum Arthropoda; class Insecta; order Hemiptera; family Cicadidae; genus Magicicada; species Magicicada septendecula. Next base: position 62,994,821 of record CM068375.1, read on the forward strand.
GTAATGTCATTCAGTTGAAATAGGTTGGGTCATCGTTAGTCATCAATCTTCCATCATTTGGGAATGTAATTACGCCTTGCGTCTTTTTCGTATAAGTTGCTCGAAATTCATTAATTTGGAATTTATTAATCTGGTCCGTGGCCTCGGTTGAATGTATTAGTTCTTCATCAGAGTGTTTGGTTCTTCATTTTAGTAAATTTGGTTACTTTTTCTTGTTTTAAATTAAAATTTGAGTCATTTACGGCTTGGCGTCTATTCGTCTTGAGCTTCAATAATGGACTAACTGTTTCTAACGGAATAATAATAAATAATGTTCCGTTGTTACGGTAACTGGCTGACTCTCATTGGCTATTCATGACTTAAGCCCATTGTTATAATATTTGAATTTTTATTGAAAATGACCAAATATCTTCTGATTGCTATTATTCTTCGGTCTTCTTCTCTATGTATGAGATATTATCACAACTGTTCGTATTTTCTTTCAAAGATCATTTCGACATCCCTCAAAGCTGGGTTTGCTTATGTATTAATATTTTGACAATGACGGTCATATTATGTAATTACATTTCTTTCTTATTTTATGTCCTTAATTTAACTTTTACGTCTTAATATGATCCACTAATTATCATTAACTAGTTACTTGCCTTGGATTTGCTAATATAATAGTTATTTTCTTACAATTTGTTGTTATTGGTTTTATACAGTTAGGCATTTCATAGGCCTAGGTAGTAATTGGCTATATTTTCTTATTTTATACAAATTACATGTTATTTTACCTTTACACATGTTTTGTTTTGTGTTACAAATGATTTGTTTACTTTTTGAATTGATTTGGGTCTGTTTTATAATAATTGTATGTTTTCATTATTTTACAAAATCATGGTTTGTCTATTACCTTCTAACTGGCTTGTCCAGTATTATTAAGTTCGTAAGAATTTATCTCTTTTCTTATCTATATTGCCATTGTTTATTATTTGTCTATTATTTTATATTCTCTATAAAATATAACACAACATATAGGCTTATGGTCTGCACACTTCCTTCAGCCATATTCCTTTTCATAAACTTAATTGAATAAATCTTTAACAGTTATTATGCTACTCTTGTTTACATTTTGTTTATTCTTATTTATTTTTGGTGACAAACATCATCACACTATTTACTTTATCTAATTAACTATCCCTTTGAACATATCCTATTGGATGTTTATTGATTTTGTATTTATATTCTTTACCACATTTTTTCTTTTCTAAACTTTACTATCTAACCATGGTAACACTAACATTTTGACTCTCCATGGGATTTTTTCCCTGAAGACCCTGGTATTCCTAATCTACAATTACTCTTAATCCTAATAATAACAATATTCTTATTTACTAGCACTTTTCACCATTAACCTTTAGTGTTTATCACTGGTTTTTAGGTGTCTATACCTATCAATAGGGTTTCTATTTATTTTGGGGGTTTACACTGGCACTTTGCACTTTTTTATAGTATTTAAGTGTTACTAGTGGGTATTCCCTAACATTAACTTCTCTTTCTCACTTAATCATGTTTACTATCTATCTATCTCTCACTTCACAATGGTTTTAGTTATACTGTTAACAAGTTCATGTCATTATAGAGTTATTTATAACATTTAAACTCTATTTCTTTGGTTAGTGTACTTTGTTTGTCTTTACTTTATTGGATTTTAACAAATAATCATTTACATTGATTATTTAGTCGATACTAATAATTATAATTTACATTTATTATTTATTGGTTTCTTTTTCATTATTTTATTTGAGTGTAACATTTCTCCTTTTCTGTTCTATATTATTCGTTTGAGTCTTTTCATTTCTTCTCATTTTATTTCATTTTATTGAGTCAATCACTTGGGTTGGGTCATAGTCGTTTGTCGCGTCATAGTCATTTTATTTTCATTAGTTTAAACACTTAATATAGTTGATTCATAGTTTTTCCCTGGTATTGGTGTGGCTTTTTGTATTGTAACAATATGTAAACTACTTTCCTACATAGTCACCACCATTGTTGAGACACTTATCATAGCGAGGTACCAACTTTTCTATGCCCATGTTGTAGAATGTTCGCTCCTGAGTAGTCAGCCAGTCTGCCACACTGGACTTAACTCACCATTGGAGTAACAACTCATCATTGGAGTCAAACCGCTGCCCACCTAACCACTTTTTCAAGTCAGTGAACAAATGGTAGTCACTTGGTGCCAAGTCTGGGCTATAAGGTGGGTGATCAAGGGCTTTCCAACCAAATTCATGAAGTAGGTTTTGTGTGAGTGCACACAGGAACTCACCGAGCACAGAGTTTCCTAAGTAAGAATATCATATCTATAAATCTATAAATTTATAGAGCAGATCTATAAATTTTGGGAAAACCAGCAGAAAGTTCAGTAATTGTGAAACGACGGCGGTCTCGAACCATCCTGTCTACCCTTTCAGCAACATCATCAGTAGCCACAGACTTTCTCCCTTGCCCTCCTTCATCATGAACATCAATTCGCCCTTCTTTAAATTTTCGACACCATTCCCGAACTGAACCATCACTCATTACATTTTCTCCATACACATTACACAACTTTCGATGAATTTCTGCAGCACTATGACCTTCAGCTTAAAGAAATCTAATAACAGACCGAATCTCACACTTGGAGGCAATTTCAATTGTAGTTGCCATAATTAAACTGTTTTCACCACAGTAATAGGCAAAATAACTATAAAACCAGTGGTTATAGGTTAGAACAAAGCCTCAAAAACATTAATCAACAATCAGATTGTTGATACTGTGACGATTTAAATTGTAACAATAATCGTAAAATAAAAAAATTTAAAAAATTAAGTTCGCGAGCGATTAAGCCATTTAAATCTTACTATAATACCTAAAACCCCTGTATGTACTCAGTATGAAAGGAAGAAGTAATTAATAAGTCCAAAGAAACATTAATAAAAAGGCATATTGTAAATAGTTTTTATTGTCGTATGTAACCCTTTGCTGTTATCAGGCGGTGACCTGTTAATTCCGGACTCGACATGTCTCCCGAGTCGTCTGTAATTTAGAATAAGATAAAAAACCTAATGTTAATAATTAAAAATCTGAAGACACAGATAGTCGCTAAAACAACTTATTTAAATTATGTATATTTATTTAGGTATAGTTTGTGTAAATAAAAATGTTAACTTAAAGAGAGATAGGGACTATATTCTCGCGGAATAGTGGCCCTACTCCCCCCTTGTTATGTACCAGTCGAAGCGAGCAGAAAACTCTCTCTGGCTATGTTGACTTCATGCAGTGCAGACGTACGAGCGAAAGCTCTAACACAATGTTGCTAATTCGTTTGTTTTACTTAAATATTGTATACGAGAAATTACTGCTAAAAGCATGTGTTATGTATTAATCAGTATAGTTATGTAAAAAACAAGAGACATAACTTATAACACGAAACATAAAAATGGTGTAAAACAAGATGACTGCTAACTTCAAGAACTAACTACACTTTCAACATCATTCCTGGAGATGTGAACTACCAGAACTTATAAACACTCGTAGACCCGACAGAATATGCAGATCAGGACATCCGAGTATCTACATGTACCTGCATCGTAGAAGGTTCAATTCAATCTACTCTGCGCACTTTTGACGCATTAATGACGAAGACCAGACCGAGATGATGACGGCGCTTTCAAGGATTCCCAAGACGGACACCCCAGGACGAGGTTTCTACATTCCATTCTAAAGGTGACTTGATAGCCTGTCTATCGAGGGTTACTAATATTTGTTAGACAACACACTTTAAAAGAGACTTTTCAGAGACTATTAATTTTGTAAACATTAAAAGAGTAAATCTAAGAGTTTTAATGTAACTACTCAAATATCATACGTTGTAACGGTTTATATGTTAATGTATCGTAGTAGAATTCCAAGTAATAATGCCATTCTTCAAATGGTTAAATAAAAAGGTCTTGCAAGCTAATATCATGAATTGAGTATAACTAAAAGTCTTAACTACTAAATACCGAAAGTTAACCCGGATCCGAGGTATAGCTAAATAGAATCAATTTTGATCCCAAAGTTTAAAGAAAGCATTGAAATAATTTTAGTTTAATTAGTGATGTCATGGGATCTGTCAGTAAATGTTTTTAAATGTTAAATAAAGAGAAGTCGTCTTGTTACACACATATAATGAGTGCGTAAATCAATAAAATACCTTCCCTTGTTTCCTTACACAGTTAGCAAGTAAATTGTTCAGTTAATAAGTGTGGATACATTTCGTTACAACGTAGGCAGCCCATATAATTGACAGAGGTCAGTTAAGATGGGTTCCCTGGATTTGTAACGCGGCAATACGTTACAATACGACAACAGAACCAGGTTTGCCAACTCACCGGAGGTTGAAAAAAAAATAGACCTCGTATTTTCCGGGCTGTTACGCCGTGGTCTATCGATTGTGTTGACAGAGCGACGTTTCGACCCCACCATCGGAGACAATCGTCGTCAGTGTCGGAAAACAACCGGCACGGTGTCTGTCAATTCACCTCAGCTCTACCTCACATCACTGGGATGAATTGGCGGGCACCGTGCCAATTGTTTTTGAACACTGATGATGGCTTCGTTGGTTGGGCCGAACACAAACGGTCCTGTCCACGGCCTAACACACCGTCGAATGATGTTTCTAACTTAGTATACTTCCTGAGAGTATTAAGGGAGTATACTCCCTATTGCACAACTACTTTTTTGTTTAATAAAGTAACAGTTGTAAAGCAATCATACAATAAACGTTAAAAATTCAAAATAATCGGATTTGTAAATATCTTCTATGTGTACGTGCATAGCGCGGAATACTAGCATAGGAGCTTCGCATAGATGATCGCACATGTATGAGAGCTGTGCATATCGAGGATGAAATAATGTCTGATACACGAGAATAGTGAACAGTGTCGAGTTCTGTGCATGCCGCCGTAAGCACATTTTACAGCAGATTAGAGACCGAACTGTTTACAGTTTGCTGGGAATTGTACATTGGATAGAGTTGCGTGTGGTTACAGTGCGGTAAATGTCCTTGAAGCGACAATCAGAGCTCAGAAGTATTCTATGTGCGATGTAAAAGATCAAACTGGTTTGCTTTCCGAAGAGGATCAGCGATGATATTCTCTGGTATGCGATGTGCGGTCTGCTCCACTATGCACGGTGCCATATAAATATATGAGTTTGTTTTCACACTGACTGTAATCTGTGTGAGTATTCTATGCTAGTATTCCGCGTTATGCACGTACGCTAAGGCTTACACGGCCGTAGTCAATGTTATTGAGATCTTCAGATCTTCAGAGACTGTGCGACATCTGCGTTTAGGATAAGCTCGATCAGTACTGATGATGGCGGTCGATGGCATGGCCGAAACGATTGCTAATTTGTGTCTTCAATGGACCACGGCCAAACAGCTCGGAATCTGAAGATACTAACAAAATCGGATTGGTGTTAGAATTTATTTTAGTCTCACAGGCGTTGGACGTTTAAAATTTTTTAAATTTTTGATCACATTTTTGGACCCCAGATCAAAAAATTTTTAATTTCCTAAACTGTACTATATTCATATTTTGATTAAATTCTCTTCAACTTGATATCTCACATGGAGTTTGCAATTTTATAAAACTTGTGCTCTACTTTTTAAGCCCCGGCGTCCCATAATTTTTAAATTTCCAAAAACGAACACTACAGTCAGATTTTAGTTAACGTTCCTTTAAATTTGATACGCTTCATGGACTTTTGGGATTTTTTCAAAATTTATGCCCCCTTCATATTTTTTGCCTCTTGCACCCTATTTTTTATGAGCATCGATCTAAAAAGCAACAGAGTTCTGTGTTGGCTGAAACTACGGACACGGACGTCAAGTTTTACGAAAATCGGTTGACGGAATCAAATGTTATCGTGAGACATGGCCCAAATAGACGGATAGACAGACAGGAAAATGCAAAACGGTAGATTTAAAACTCAGAACTCGTTTCGCTCGTCAAAAATGTATGACAAAACTTGACCCTTTTTAGCTGGCCACAATCCGTCTTCAGTGTTTGACCGCGTTCATGATGCTGGCGATGTAATTCAATTTTCTTTAATATTTAAATCAAATGTTTCAAATTCTCCTCCGATATTTGTGTCTCTTTTCTCGTCCATTTCGGCTTGCTACCAGGCTTACAAGTTTCCTTTTATTTCCTTTCATGTCTTCTTCTTCATTACAAAGACTAGGTTATATTAACCTGTTCCGGGGGCCATGTCATCCTCGATGGACCCACGTCTCTTTTATCAGTGGCTTTATAATTCAAATCCACTTTTGGCAATCGATCCTCCGTCATCCTTTGTAAATGATCACACCATTGTCTTCTATAAGTTGAAATAATTGTATTTATATCTTTTACTTCTAATTCTGCTCTTATATCCTCTTTCCTTCTTCTGTCTTGCAATGTAGCCTATAGTTTAGTTCAACTATAGGCACTTTGAATCTTACCACATACCTGTTTTGTCATGATCCACACCTCGCTCGCATACGCCAATGTGGGCATTGCAATTCTCTCATAACATGTAATTCTTATAATCTCTCTCTCTCTCTCTCTCTCTCTATCTCTCTATCTCTCTCTCTCTCTCTCTCTCTCTCTCTCTCACACACACACACACACACACACACACACACACACAGACGGAAATGAAGTAGTTTGTTGGTTTAACATGTCTTTGTTGGACATTTTCCTTCAGGTTAATGTGAAGAATCAAGACTTGATATTGGAGGAAGACACGGGGAAGATTTCATATACAGAGGAATACAAATATTTAGGGGTAAAAATTACGGCCAGTGGGAAGCAAAACAAAGAAATACAATGCATAATTAATTTCGGAAAGCATTAATTAAATGCTATATCTACATTAAATGGAATCCTGTGGAATAACCAAATTACAGCAGAAACTAAAACAAAAATATTTAAAACCATTGTTAGAAGTACCATGACTTACGGCTCTGAAGTTTGGACTATTAATAAACACACAAGAACAAAATTAATGACTTCGACCACTCATCAACTGATGAGACTGGTGGAAAGCATCACGGAAGCCGGGTGTCGGAGAGAACGGACCGTTGGCTGTTTCTTAGATGTTGAGAAAGCCTTCGACAGCGTATGGCATGATGGCCTTTTATTCAAACTTAGGGAAGTCCAGCTCCCGGACTGCTACCTCCATCTGGTTGCTAGCTTTCTGACGGAGAGGACCTTCTGCGTGAGAGTTGGCGATTCTGTCTCTTCCGAGAGACGAATCACAGCCGGCGTCCCTCAAGGTAGTGTTCTAGGCCCCCTTCTGTTCTCGATCTACGTCAACGACGTGCCGAGACAGCCTGGAGTCCAGATGGCCCTCTTCGCTGACGACACGGCCGTATTTACGGCCGATCGTCATGAGGAAAGGGCCGTCCTACGACTGCAGCGCCAGCTCGACACGCTCGTGGACTGGACTGAGAATTGGAGAGTGCAACTCAACGCTACCAAGAGTGTAGCCGTCGAATTCTCCAAGCGACGGAAGAACCCCGTTAGGCAACTACGTATCGGCAGAACGTACTTGCGCTGGTCCAACGAGGTCAAGTACCTCGGCTTACACCTTGACCGTCGGCTCACCTGGCGTACCCACGCACAGACAGTTCTTAAGCGAGCATCCACTCGCCTGTGCGCACTGTTTCCACTCCTGATCAACTCAGCCATGACCAGGAAATTGGGTAGGATGATCGTCGGCGCGTATCTGCTGCCGGTCATTACCTACCCCTGCCCGGTCTGGGGTTACCTCGCCGCAATGCATAAAAAGAAGTTGCAGAGCGTCCTCGACAGGGGGCTTCGGCTAGCGGCCAAAGTCCCCCGTCGCTTCTCCTCTCGCCTTCTAAGGAGAGGACTTGGCGTCCGCTCCTTAGACGACACTTTCAGGCGGCTTGCACGCAAATTTTATGCACGTGCGGCGAGGTTCCCAGGCAATCCTCTAGTGACTGGGCTGGGAAGGTACCGTATACGCCCAGGTGATTCGTGGAAACGCCCTCGGTGTATACTGCGCTAGCGTAGGCTAGCACAACAGCCGAGAATCGGCCTGCTATAGAGCACGCGCCCTACTTGGGCAGGGCCACGAGGCAGGAGCTCCAGATGGTAGCTCGGAACTCAGTTCCCGTGCGGTTCGTCTCTGCGACGCACAACCGCAAAGCCCAGAGCAAAAAAATTAATGACACCAGAGATGGACTTTTGAAGACGTTCGGCAAGAGTATCCAGACGTGAGAAAATTAGAAATGAAGTCATTAAGGGCCAGAATGAATGTGAAAAATTCAATTGTTGATTTTATCCAAACAGAAAAGTACAGTGGTATGGACACACGAAAAGAATGGCACAGGAAAGATTGCCAAGGAGAGTTATGGAATGGACCCCACCAGGACGAAGGAAAAGAGGAAGACCACCTATCACCTGGATAGAAGAAATTCAGACTATATTGAGGGAACGAGTTTGGATGTACTGCTGCTTAGCAGTGGAAGCTGATAATTCAATCACTTCTGTAGTTTTGGTTCCGGAAAATGTGTAAACATTGTGCAGCCGGAATAATAAATAATAATAATGCGAATAATCATTTCCCGAAGTTTGGCGTCGTCTTTTGGACATACCCTGTGTAAGCTATTGATTAAACTCATGAGATCAACCTCAATGTACAGTACACCCTGATCCTTAGACCAATATTCGCTACCGAACAATATTGTGAAGCTCGACTGAACATTATTACCAAGCCTGACCCTCGTGCCGGTGGTTTAACAATTACTTTAACTAGTAACAAGTAGGGGGGGGGGGTCGTAAAGCAGGAAAGAGTGCGGTTCGGGTTGATTCCATCAGATTTCCGTTAACGGAATCTGATGTTAACATACAACAGCCCGCCTGGACACAGAGATAACAAGTCCAGATTTACTTTAGGCTTTGCGTAACAGGTGACGGGGAATGGGGGGATGGGGGATGAGATTACACCCCCAACTCGTCTTCCATTAATAACGCTATCATCTCCTCGTCGGCGTCGACACTGCGTTCCCGCCATCATTATTGATGAATTGTTTGTTATACGGCGTAGCAGCAGCGTGTCAGATATTTCACGATTTATGATTGTTTCGTGCGTCGCGACGCCGCCATCGCCACCGAGCGATGTCTCGTTATTAATTGGACGTCGCCGTGGTCGCGCGAAGAAATATTATTATTACTATCATCATGATAATCTTTAGCGTAAGTAACAATTTATTCGCTACGTTTTATTAAGCTCAATTTTTTTTCTAACGATTGATTCTTCTAGTCTCATAAAATATAATTAGCGTAGCATTTTGTTCTTCTTGTATATCACCTACCGTGTTTAGCATTTATATTGACGATCTGGTTAGGAAATGGAAACATCTAGTGAACCGTGGTATTAAATTACCGCGAGACAGATATTTGAATGTGCTGTTGTTTGTTGACGAATTGCTTGTGCTTGAAAATACACAATCTGATTTGGAAACGACTGATTTTCAATTTGCAACAAGGGTAACGGCATTTCGAAGTAAGTATCCAATAAGAATAAAAATAATATTAATGATCGAATTCTAGAACAGGGTAAGGCACTTTAATTATTTAGGAAATGATATTGACATTTTGAGGTAGACCCAAACTACGTTGGGAAGACGGTGTGAACTATGATGCGCGCCATATCTTTAGGATGTGGAACTGGAGAGCAGCTACTGTCTGGCCGTAATTTGTAGATCGAGCAGTGGGTAAGGTGGGAGAAGCAGGCCGGGCACTACGGTTGGCTAAGTGGGGGTGTTGTAATCTCTAAGCTGAGAACATTACCTCGTCTCACTAGTCCCTCACCCCTCTCGGCAATTAGCGCGTCTCTTGATCTCTTAATGCATTCATGCATTCCTCGCGTGGCTTTCACTAGAGAAATTTGTTTGCGCTCTTCGAGCACACTTCGTTGTTATCGTTATTAAATTTATTATTTACTTCGTTGTCAGCAAATTTTAAACAGTGAACTGTTATTTTTGTGCGTAATCAAAAACCATGGAACAACAAAAACTTACGTCAACACCTACTACTAGCTTCAGAACTCCGAAAACAAACCGGAAGGTAATTCGCAGTAGGGAGCGCACCGTTGTCAGCAACATAATAGAAGCATGTGTACAGGAGGCTAGTTCAGGAACTCTGCTGGCACCTATTACTTGCCCTAACAAGAGAGCAGCCCTTTATACGAGAAAAGGGATAGCAACTATTGGACAAGTTAGGAAAGATTCTCCAAGAGGGGATCTAAAGTCACCACAGAAACCACGAACAAGGGTGCCTGTTGTGATTGACAACTTAGACAGAAGTGTAATTCGCCAAACAATAGAACACTTTTATTTACAATTACAAATTGTGCCTTCCATCAGGAAACTGCTGGCTACACTGAAAGAGAGAATTAATTTCCCATACGGCAAAGCAAAGCTTAGACAACTATTACACGATATGGGGTTAAGTGGAAACGGTCCTGCAGTAAAAGAAAAGTTCTAGTAGAGCGCAATGACTTCATTGATTGGCGGTGTAGTTATCTGATGAAAATGAGGAGGTATCGAGAAGAACAGCAACAGATTTTCTTCCTCCATGAAACTTGGGCAGACTCAAATATCACGTTCCGGAAATGCTGGCAAGGGCCAGGTGTAACGGGCGTCGCGTGAATCAGAAGAAGACACGTGTGCATAGGGTGAGAGTTTGTGATCGGACTTGGCATATGCCTTTGCATTATTATTTGTTACAATTATTATTTCAGTACATGTATTCACAGCTAAACTAAGACGATCGTGTTTTCATATAGCAAACATTACGTTTAAATTCACTTTACATACTTGTGTATTTAGTTTTAATGTGCTAAATACATAAATTTATTATTGGATAAATAATAAAAATTTAGTTTTCGTACATAATATAATTTGATATTTCTTTAACTTTTAACACCGCTTGTTCTCACATTTTTAATCACGTTGCCATACTTTTAATCGTCTTTTTGTTGTTGAATACAAACATTATTTATGTGGGATACATTTACAGGGGAAGTTATTAATACACACTTTGTAACATGATATAAGGTAGTGAAGATTCAATTGTATTTAATTATAAAATAAAAAGCTGAAGATAAGAGTAAGAGGCAAAAACTTATAAACTTAGAGATCAATAACCCAGTAACCCAATAAATGACAAATGACTATTAACCTGACAATGACCTGACACAGTAGATCGGATAAATACCAAAGGAACCAAGAGACAATGAAGAAGCAGCCGAGACCTAAGTGCAATCAAATAATCCCAAGTAATGACCAGTATATTGTAAATTAAATAATGAACTGATATTTGTAGTATATGAGATGTAACTAGGATAATAAGATTAATGGAAGGTAATAATATCACATATATCTTGTTGATAAAAGAATGTACTTATATAATATAAGATAGGGAGTTAGAAACTAACCATACCCCAAACTAATAGTAATGATAATAGCCAAAGACAATAAACAATGCTTTGAGCCAAATAAAAGCAAAATTTAAGTAATAACTAAAAGTGATCAGAGTGATTTGGAAGTCAATTAGTTATTCATGACCATAATCACACAGTGATATAAAACAATCAGACAAATCGTGTGAATAAACAAGTGAGTAAGTTAAAAATGTGTGTAAAATTAAATAAGTGGTGAAGTGCTAGGTATAGCATATAATGGAACAAAGTGAGAATGATAATAATTAAAGAAACCTTTTAATGAAAGGAAAAGTGCAGTGGGGGTGTAGAATAAAATATTATATAAGCAAACTATAATAAACAGATAAACAGTTTTTGATAAAATGTACCTTAGTAAGTAAGATTAAACTAATTGTGATTTTATAAATTTAGGTAATAGGATGTCAGAATTATATAATAAGGTAAGAATTAAGTTACTAGAATGAGTAGTAAATTAAGAAGGACAGACACTGTATTTAAGTGAAGGGGTTAGTAGATAAGACATATCATGTAAGGAACAGTTTATCAGTAGTATTGTAAGAGTTTTATTATTGTTCAAAAACCATAGAATGTAGTAGATTATAGGATAAACAAGATAACAGTAGAGAAAATAAAAGGTAGTTAAAAGTTATTTTAAAATCATGTCATTTAATTTTCCATTGTGTAAGTCAGAGAGGCAAGTAGGGCATAAAAATGTAATAATTTTATTCAAAACAGTAAACCATGTATAATGTACAAACAGACCAGCCAAGACACCATTGTAGTAAACACAGACTGGCTTATAAAACAAAAAATTATCTATCAAAGAATTAATCTATGTAATAGGAATAGAATTCAATACATACAATACAGAAATTGAAAATATAATTAATACAGATACAGTTAATAGCAAATAGAATGACAAAAGAAAGAAAATTAACTTCTTTTGGAAACAGTCAAAAATAGGCTTATGATAGTAATCAAATCAGACTAAACAGCAAATTAATCAATATTGAAATGTTTTAATAACCAAATTATTAACAACAAAGTAATTACGGAGTTATTAGGTGTATTCCAGGGAAATATTATACCGAAAAAACAAATAAAAAACCTTTACAACACTGAATTTGTACAAAATATGGGGCATACAATCATTATGTAAAATTGTAATTTTTGGGCTTAAATGAGTTTGAAACAAACCCAGCTATATATCAAAAGATGTAAAATTAAATAATCAATATTACTGAATAGTTAGATTCATGTAAAATTAAGAAATATTTGAAATACAGTAAAAAATAAGAAAACTTGTTATGTATAGTTAGATAGTGAAACAAGTCTTAGACAGATATTTTATAATTAAACAATATGAAGAGGAAAAAGACATACCACAAATTGCCCTAAAACGACGACGTTGCGTCTATTAGTCTATTGTTAATCGCAAAGCTGAACAGTTGAAAAATGTGTTAGTGGAGTATTGAAAACCAAATAATTTGTATTAAAACCAAGTGTGGTTATGTGGCGTGTAACGGAGATGAACTAACAAGTGAAATAACCTTATCTATCAATGTCTAACACTTCACAAGTTTCCAAAAACACAGTTTAACACCATAAACTTCAACACCAGAAATCGACAGCCATTTTGAACAATTTTTGGAACGAATTCACAGAAAACCAACACACATATTTGAACACCACACTACACAAGAGATCCATCCAGATTTCGACATCGCAGACGACGAGGGGACATTCAACACTATATTTTGGACCAACACCACTTCGCAGAAAAGGGAACATCGTTTTATTTCTGTGGGAGAAGATCTTCAATTCCAACGGCATCATAGCAGTTAAAATCGAGCAGACGGCGGCCATTGCTGAATTTCTATAAAGACGATCAGCCAGTGCTTCCTGGAGAGGAGTGACGTCATTTCTTTGACTTGGTTCGAAATTTAAATAATTTCTTTCTAATTGACAATTGTAATAATAATTCTGTTCTATTTCAGACATTAACATTTAGTTTAAGAATACCTGTTAAATGTATCTTGTTCCTTGCCCTCTGACCATTTCGACTCGTTAAAAGAACCATAAATTTAAACTTGTAAAAAATATATCTGTTGATTTTTCTCACTGCCGACTGTGGCGAATATTCGCCAGTGCCTGGGACATGCGCAGTTTGACTGGCGCACAATTTTGAATGAATAAACGCAAATCAGTATTCAGTTACCAGCATTGTTTTTATTTCTACCATTAATGTTATTATTATTTTTTATTAAGCAAAAACATAATTCACATTGAGAGAATAGATATAGAAGGAAATTACAAACTCAACTAATTAATTAATTATTAATTAATTAAATTAAATCATTCAGTCAAATTCGATACAAGCACAAGAAAAAATATTTGCAAAATTTTTAAAGTTTGATGTATTTGTTATTTAACAATCAAACACACCTAGTTATAACATATTCTTGTCATCAATATCTTTATATTTTGTTTATTATTACACTTGAAATTATATTACCATTTGACTAGCCTAAACAGTGGGGCTAAAAGAAGAGCACAATACCTTTTGTTATCACAAAATCAATACATACAATATTTATCTATACATATATTTCAATTATATTTATATCTTTATTTTTATTTGTAATATTTTTAATTATATTACAATATGTATAATGAAATATCATAAAAATTGAGATATAAAATAATTAAATGTTACACAAATAATGATGACGCTACATAACATCATTAACCAACCCTATCACAAAAAGGGGATAAATAAAAATTAATGTTTCACAAAAGAAGAGACAAAACAATCAAATAAAAAATAACACTGGCAGATTAACTGAACAATCAATGAAAAAAAATAAGTGAGCCAGCAACCAGCTACAATGTTAATTTTAAATATCAATGAGCATTAAAGTGATGACAAATAGAATCACTACCATATAAAATAAGCTAATAAAACAATGCAAAATGCCTATTAAATATCGCCATAAGCTTAAACAAAGTAATCCAAATAAGTTATTGAGATGAAAAAGTCATGAAATGTATAAAAGAGAGAATAATTAATCCCAGAAGTGTTTTATTGTATTAATATTATGTGAGTCGGAAATGAACGACTATTATTATAATTATTATGAATATTATTATGTGATGATTTTATGTTGAGATACGTCCAACAATTATTTATGTTATTGAGCAGATAGGCAAGGCCTCTGAACTCAAAATGTGTATAAATGGATAGCAGAGTAATAGAGCCACACGTGCCCTCTGGCTAGTACCAATTTATATGAAGGAGAGAGAAGAAAAATTTTAGGGAAATAGAACATAAAAGGGAATAATAAAGAAAGAAAATAATACCAATTATCATATTATGAACCATGACTTAATAAAGAATGAATACAGAAGAAGTAGCGATTGATGAATTCCTGAATCATAACAACTTGATAAAATAAACTATATTGATGATTTCAGAAAAAAATCTAATAATCTTTGTTTCGAAATAATCAATTTTGGTGGCGATGCATTATGTAACATGACATAAGGTAGTGAAGATTCAATTGTATTTAATTATAAAATAAAAAGCTGAAGATAAGAGTAAGAGGCAAAAACTTATAAACTTAGAGATCAATAACCCAGTAACCCAATAAATGACAAATGACTATTAACCTGACAATGACCTGACACAGTAGATCGGATAAATACCAAAGGAACCAAGAGACAATGAAGAAGCAGCCGAGACCTAAGTGCAATCAAATAATCCCAAGTAATGACCAGTATATTGTAAATTAAATAATGAACTGATATTTGTAGTATATGAGATGTAACTAGGATAATAAGATTAATGGAAGGTAATAATATCACATATATCTTGTTGATAAAAGAATGTACTTATATAATATAAGATAGGGAGTTAGAAACTAACCATACCCCAAACTAATAGTAATGATAATAGCCAAAGACAATAAACAATGCTTTGAGCCAAATAAAAGCAAAATTTAAGTAATAACTAAAAGTGATCAGAGTGATTTGGAAGTCAATTAGTTATTCATGACCATAATCACACAGTGATATAAAATAATCAGACAAATCATGTGAATAAACAAGTGAGTAAGTTAAAAATGTGTGTAAAATTAAATAAGTGGTGAAGTGCTAGGTATAGCATATAATGGAACAAAGTGAGAATGATAATAATTAAAGAAACCTTTTAATGAAAGGAAAAGTGCAGTGGGGGTGTAGAATAAAATATTATATAAGCAAACTATAATAAACAGATAAACAGTTTTTGATAAAATGTACCTTAGTAAGTAAGATTAAACTAATTGTGATTTTATAAATTTAGGTAATAGGATGTCAGAATTATATAATAAGGTAAGAATTAAGTTACTAGAATGAGTAGTAAATTAAGAAGGACAGACACTGTATTTAAGTGAAGGGGTTAGTAGATAAGACATATCATGTAAGGAACAGTTTATCAGTAGTATTGTAAGAGTTTTATTATTGTTCAAAAACCATAGAATGTAGTAGATTATAGGATAAACAAGATAACAGTAGAGAAAATAAAAGGTAGTTAAAAGTTATTTCAGGCTAGAACCTGACAAGGAATCTTTCATAATAAGAATTAGAGTTAGGAATACTAATGTTTATTGTTTGTTTTGTTTATAAAATTGTATTAGAATTACCAGATATGTTATTAAGAAATGTTAGGTGGGAGTAGAATAAAATCTAGGCTCTAGGCCAAACTGTTGAATATAAATTTAGTAATTTTGAGAACAAATAATAATCCAAAGTTAAGGCAGAATATGCCAAATGGTTAAACCGATTAAGTGAGTATTCCTAGTACCAAAATATATGAATAACAACTAATTTTGAATAAAATATATGTAAAATATAAATATGGAAAATAGTAAAAATGTAATTAGCTATTCAAAGGTGGGCATGAGGGATATCAAAATGATCATCATGAAAAATTAGGAAGAATGGTACTCATGTAATAACTCTAGCTATTAGTATAAGATAGTAATCTTCATTTGAAGATATTTTGGTAAAATTAGACTAAAAAAGACGTTAAATCATAACAATGACTTAAGTTAATAACCAATGAAAATTAGCATAATTTATTAGGTAACCATAGCAACAAGAATTTTATTGCCAAAAAACCGTTAGATTTTCAGTAATGTTCATTGACCAACGCTAGAGAGTGGATCGAGGAGCCATTAATCAAGTTACTTTAATAATAAAATTTTTATTATTAAAGTAACTTCGAACTTAAATTAAACCAGATGGAGATAACTACCATAGTCCAGGGAATCCTGAACAATATTTCATTTAATAAAAAAGTAATTAACAAACCATAATTATCTGAAGAAGACGGAACGACGCAGTGAAGAAGAGATACGGCAACGGACACCAAATGAAGATCGTTGGAACATCTTAATAGAAGAAGACGGACGACAACCGAAGGAATACGAGGCCTGAGTCAGCGAGGAGAAACATCGAGACGAGGGAAATAAACTTCTGGAGAGTATAAGAAGACGACAGCCCAGGAGTTATCCATAGAAGAAGACGACATCAGGATCTTCAGCAGGAAAACCGATGAGTATAAACATTATCCCATTATCGAGTTCACAATTTTTTAGTCAGAATTAAAATAACTATTTCACTTCACTGATCACTATTCCGATTCAGAAATAAATGCTTTATTAAATTCACTATTTAAACTTTAATCAATTATCAATTATTAAAAGTAAAATATAATAAATAATTGACGAACCTTTTGATGACTAAATTTGACAAACGAAACCTAACCCAAAATTTCTTTACAAGTTTTCATTGGTAATTACTTAATTGAATACAATGATATATTAATTTGTTTATGTAATTAGTATTAAGAATTGTCATAACTTTGTGTGTGTTAGCCGTAAGTATATATTTCTGTAGCCGAAAGGACTTTTTAACACCCCTGAGAAAAATCATATATATATAACTGTAAATTAACGTCAGAGTAACTTGTATACAAACACTGAACTGAGCAAGTACCAACCGAACAAGTGTAATAGCCGGTGCAGAAAACGAATTTGATGTACTATAAAGTAATTGAAATATTCTAAAAGGTTAACAAATGTTCTCAATCTGCAATTCTGTATGTTTGATTCAGTTAATTTATAATAACAACTAAGGAGTATTGAAGTGAAAGCGTTAAAGCAAGACGCTAGCCGAGTCAACACTGCAGAAAGCCGTGCGCCAATCAGGTGGCGAGGCGGCAACATTTAAATGCAGCAGAGCGAAATACGGTTTACCCGTAAATGATAAGAGAAGTTACATTTTGACACGATTAACACTAGATAACACTAATAACCAATTATTACAACCAACATTAACGTTTTATTACAACTTGAACACTTGAAACTACGGCTTTTGTAGAAATCAGTTTGCTGACGCTGAGTAGAGGGGAACTGCGCTCTTACTAGCGAAGGCAAACCAAACGGCTAGTACACGTATTTTACCCGACATCGCTTACAAGCGGCCGCGTGGTGGGGGACAGGGGCCGATACAGGTATGGGCAATTGCCCAGGGCGGCAGATTGTTAGGGGCGGCATATTTACAAAAAAAAAAAAAAAAAAAATTAAATGACTTCAGATAATCGTACTTTATTTTAACCCCGCTGTCTCCTACTTATTGATAATAGTCAAATATTCAATTTCCAAATTCCTTCTTCCCTCAAAACTAAGACAATTTTTAAATCTTCGCAAGAAATAACTAAACTGATTTATTCCTTTAAATAACTCTCCATCCAGTCGCGTACTAACACATGTACTGTACCGTCCTTGTTACTACTATATACCGTATTGTACTTTACGACACCGGAACACAAGTATTTTAGGTAATAATCGTAAAAACTATTTACCCGAGCCTAAGCTAGCTTTCGCCTGTATCAGGCTTCATCAGAACACGTCATGGACAAAATACAAGAGTTCTTGTTACATAGCGACATGTAGCTCAGTAAGATTACTTACATTCTTCTCAAAATCTTTACTTGATCGCGGAGTAAACCTCTCACGTGCACTCCTATATAAGTATAGGAAATGTCACGGAGTTCGTTACTGGAGTAACTCGAAATGAAATTGCAGATTGTCCCAAAGTGGGTCAATCAACTGGGACAATTATTAGGTTTAAAATACCCAAATACGTCAGTCGACTTGCAATAAGCTGACAATGACGATTCGAGTACTTATTATATTTATTGTCGTAAAAGAAATTAAATATATGAACGTATATATTTCTCTCAATTTTATTAAACAAAATATTAAGTACAATTTTCAGTCGCGGCTCGCATTAATCTGAAGACTGTTGTTCCTGGTCCTCTATTTATAGGGATGACCTATAAAACTGTCACCGTTGCCGCTAGAACATTTCCAAAAATTATTATCAGTATGGTTCTTTACTTGCATACCTTCGCAGTTTATATACACTAATGTTTTCCTATCTTAAATATTACATGCTATTTTATACTTTAATTAACTCTATTTTATTTAGAAATTAGCGTATTATGCAATTACGTAAATCTTTTGAAATTTCTAGATATATTTGAATTTTGATTACAGGAGCTTTATCTCAAATATTGTAACAGTACATATGACACCACATCCACCTAAGTACTGAAAATTAAGTTAAAGGCCACCACTAGTAAAAATACATTAAAAGGTCTAGAATACCACCATGTATACAAAAGAAGAAAGTACCATAAGTTTAAATAAGTGAAGCATCATTGAAAGGAATTCACTAGTAAATGCACCAATAAAGAAGAAAAGAAGAATAAAGACGAGACGACTGACATACTATACCCAATAGATCAGTGAGAAGGACACAAGGCAACAAAAGAGGAAAGAAAAATCAGTGAGAAGGACACAAGAAAACAAAAGAAAAAAGAAGAGTCAGGAAGAAGAATACAACAATGACAACTTCAAGAAAGAAGAAGGAAGAAACAATGTGAAGAAGACCAGTGAAAACCACATCATGTATAAAAATGAACAACAGTAAGAAGGAGATCAGTGAAGAAAGAAGAAGGAAGATAACCAAACCAAACACAAGAACAAGGGAAGGAAATTGAAGTATAACAAACTAACATAAACCTTTGAAAGAATAATTGTATTAAGAAGAAGGAAGAAATGTTAATTAATTACATGATATAAATCCCTAAGCTGTATGGTAAAGTCAACACTGAGCACAACTCATTTAATGAATACATTCATTGTCTATGTGAAACACATTATTGTAAATAAGGACTAAATATTGTAAATAAAGAGTCACAAGCAAACTGAATGAGGACAAGATGAGTTTATGATAGCTAAATGATGTGTAGTTATAGCATAAACAGAGGAATAGGTCCCAAAATAATGAATGACCAATTGTACAGTGGGAATGATGTTCATACAAACCCACTAATTAACAACAAATAAGATAATACAGGAGTAAACTAAATGTGAACTATTGATAACCAATAACCAATGTACAAACATGGAATGAAAACCAGTCGAATAGACTAATATAGAAATACACAGCCATCAACAACACATTACTGCTCACTGAACCTATAACATAACCTAATCTGGGCATCCAGTTTCCAGTAAAACTTGATGAAAACTAAATCAAAACAATGTTAAACCAAAATGTAATGAGCTAGGAAGTAAATAGAGCATATAAGGAACGTTTTGTACACGATAGCTAATAGTATAACAGAATATAAAAGCTATATTTATGTAATACAAATATGACAAAATGCTTGTAATGGCAAAGAAACATTATGCAACCAAAATCATGTTATAAACACATTATACAAAGATAGTAACTCACCTAATGACCTGATGTCAGACAGAATACTGTTCATATGAGCAAATGCAACCAAAATAACCATTTAAATAGTCTATATAAATGTAATTACAACTAAACCATTGTGACAGTTAGCTGCAAGTAAAATTTACAGCCACCAAACCTAGATAATAACAGAATCAAATGCAGAGTGAACTGCATCACAATAACGATAAGGTCATTGTGACTATTTCAATTATCAATTAGAAAATAATGCAAGTAAAATGTGTAGGATACCAAGCATACAACCAGGTAACTCCATATAGGCATGACAAGCCTAATTAATAAGTGATAATTAAGGCACTAAAGCAATAATGTAGGGAAAAAGAACACTGCCAGTAGTGACTTAACCCATCGATATTTAATTACACCATGTTAAAATTCAATTAAATACTCTTATTGCTAGGGAATAAGAAAAACAAAAATGTATGACAATAGGTTTAAGTGCGAATCTATGAAAACGGACATAGCGTTAATATTAAGACATAGTTTTAAGTGAAAATTGTACAGTAGTTTAAGAACGAGATATTACCATAGAAAATAGAATAAAAACCATAAAATATTGACAATTAATGGCTTAATGGACACTAAGTATAAATGCTAAGTGCTAAGTCAGCTAACCCTAATCAGAAATATATGATGAGGGGGTTCAAATTAATCGTCTTTAAAAATCATGAACAATGAGAGTAAGCACAAAATCATCAGTACAATTATAAGGAAGATATTGGACTTTTAAGAATAATTGTATTATGCTTTGCCCTTTCGCGTGGGTATGTGAACCAGGATTTCTTAATCTTGTTCCCAAAGACTGACGCTGATGAGAGCGTCTGTTTTGACGAAGTCTACCGTAAATAAACGAATTAAAATAAACTGACCAATCAGAGCTTATAAAAAATCCGAAATTCATCATTCCGACAGAGGAACCAGGGACAGTCTTTCAACAACAACGAAGCGAGCTGCATGCTCGTCGACGCTTCAGAAAAACGTGCTTTTGACAGCAACCAAGCGTCAACCATATTAACCTCAAACTGATATATGGGTTACCTACATTGAAGAATCAGTGCAGTATATTTACAAGTGTACTTTATTCGGAGTTAATGCGCATAGGAGTGGGTGCAGTGTAGTGATAATATTTAATTAATTAATTAATGAATTTTAATTAATTAAAAAGTGTTAATAATAAAAAAAAGTGTAACCCTTCGAACGACAAGAGACGCAAGTATTCATACCCACAAATATAATGTTATGATTAGTTGATAAGAACGATAACTGAACGCTAAAAGCGATTCAAATTAACCTATAGAAACAATTAAATTCCCTATTCTTAAGAGAAGGGATCTGATGAATACAAATGAACAATGTCGAATTTGAACGATTTGAGTAACGACAATTTCAACTATTTGTATACTATAAATATTTAGAATAAGTAAAGACATTGTAATATCAATGAAGAGCATATGTGCTCTTATGCTATTAGCAGATAGGAGTATGAAATATTTTGTTACTAAATTTAATTAAGAGTTACACCAGAGAGTGATAACTACAATAAATGAGTTACCTTTACCTGAAATGGGAATATCCAATTTTACAGATGATCTTAGTACCTGACACTGGATTATCACAATTACTATTAATTAATAATAAATATTTAACCACTTTTAACCAAACAAGGTTGCACTAAACGATATTTAAAGCATATGCCTAACCATGAACAGTAGTTCATATTTTATCTTTTTTAATTAATAATCAATGAATTCTTATCTTATATGTTTGTTCTAGCCGTAGCAATTATTTCAAATAAGTGTATTTTGCAGTCTAAAAGAACCTACTACTTTTATTATCATAATTATTAATAACATTTCAAGTCGAACAATACGACATAACCTATATGTTTGTCAACTCACATTTTATAACTAACCAGAGGCAGTCATGCCAACTTGAGCTGATCATTTGTTTTCGAGTCCATGTTCACTTTTAAAATATTAATTGTTAACCAGTAAGAAGAGCAAAACGTATTATTGTATTGAATCTCACTGTGTTCGAATTTGAATAAATAACCATTATTATTGTTACCAGTTAAAGAGTTGACCTTTATTGTATCAGTTAATACAGCTTAGAGGAGAAGAACGAGGCGGTTGGTACCATGCTTAGAATGCGAATCATTCAAATTGAGGACGTACTCACTCCTCTCCATATTCTGATTTACTATAAATTGGCAGCCCAACTAGTGAGGCTTGAAAAAGACGGAACAAGCCCGGCAACTACCAACATATTAAAATGCCGCAAACAAAAGGAACAGGAGAAAGACCCATACAAATGGGAGAACAAACGAAAAAACCCGAACTAATAAAAATAACAGGGAGTGTTGACACAAATATAAGAATGATGATGGCGATGCTCCAAGAAATGAGGGAAGATATGAAAAGATACAGAGAGGAGAATAAAAAAAATAATGAGCGAATGCTCCAAAGAATGGAAGGAAATATGAGGAAAAACAGACAGGAAGATAGGGAGGAAAGACAGAAATATAAGGAGGAAATAATAGAATCTATGAGAAGAAACAGACAGGAAGATAAGGAGGAAAGAATAGGGGCGATAGAATCTTGGAGAGAATCCCTGAGAGAGAATAGACAGAAAGAGAGAGAGGAGAATGAAAAACAAATACAGAAAATTCGGGAGGAAGGTGAAAAGTGGAGAGCATCCTTGAGGGAGGAAACTCAAAAATGGGTAGAGTCCGTTACGAAAAATAATAATGCAAATTACAAAACAGTAGACGAAAAGATCGAGGAGAGTAAAACTGACAATGACAGGGAGGTCGAGGTAATGGAGGAACAGGTAGAAGGATTACAGATTCTATTTCGTCATCTTACAGAAAATAATACAGGTCCTGAAACCATAGAGAAAAAAACAGTAGAAACGAAACAAAACATAGCTAATAGATTGGACAGACCGAGAAAAACAAACAGGGAGTATACAAAGGAAATAGGAGAAATGACTCAAAGCGGTTTAATTAATGTACTTAACCCCCCGGTCACTGACCACAGAGAAAGGAGTTATATGAAAGAATATAAACAGAATTTAATGAAAAGGGACAAAAAGAAAGAGTGTATTACAAAGAAAATCATAGGCCAAAATGCTTTTAAGGTAAGCGTGCCTAGAAAAAAGATACATTCCAAAAAGAAGGAAAATTATGAGGAACAAATGGGCCAGCTTATAGAAAAATACGCTCAGGCAATAAGAGAAATAAGAAAGAAAAGGAATCAAGAGAATAGGCCCCAGGTAAGTAATGACAAAAAACCCCGAGTATTTTATGTAAACCATGTATTGGCAGAAACTGGACGAGAACCAGATAATGATCCCCAAAATGAAAGTGAGAGAGAGGAGGAAGTCCGGTATGCAGAAAAATTATGGCCCAAACATGTGATGAGATGGTAATGCCATGGATTAATCATCCAGAATAAATGTCATAGACCAGGCATTTGAAGGAGTAGAGGTGATAAACATCGAAGGTCGAATATTGAAAAGAGAAGGAATTAAAAAGGAATGGGAATGATAAATAAGGACATAATATAAGGAACAAAACCAAAAGGGGTTGAAAGAATCAACGTAATTAACCCAAACTGACAAATATAACCCAAATATTATCAAACATGAAAACAATACCTACGAGGTAACTGACACAATTAGGAACAAGGTAAAAGGAACGTATAACCAGACTTCATTAAAAAAGTACCATGATTAAAAAAATCACAAGTCAAATACTCAATCAGTAACCAAGTACCATGACCAAAAACCCAAGTCAAATACAGCATCATAGAGAAGGTACCTTGACTAAACATGTCAACGTGAATTTTTTAACTTAGCCATAATTAGAAAGGAGGTAGAGATTTTTAAATAAATATAAATATTATTGTATAATGATTGTTATTAATAAATATTACGAGATGGACACATTCCACCATAGGCAAGATTTATTTCCAATAGCCATGTCAACGTATATTTACCAGCTTACCCGTACTTAGAGAAGGAGAGAGATTATTATTAATAAATATTACAAGATGGACACTTAGTAAAGGAGAAAAGAGGGAGAAATACTGTCATATATTTGATACTAAATGGAAATGATAAATGATAAATGAAAAAAAAAAGGAGAGGAAAACAGTGTGTTACATAAGGAGGTAATGATGAATATAGCTATTAACATTGAATGATTTTAAACGATAATTTTAACCTGCGGAGAACGATATATTAATATAATTGTGAATTAATCAGAAGAGTTTAAGAAAGGGAATTTATGTGTAGGAGCCTATGATCTTTGAATATTGTATTTTTTTATTATTATTATTTGTTGCAAAGGTGCAATTATTATTTTCTGAACAGGGATGTGTTGCCTCTGATTTCAGTAGTTATAGACAGGAAGGGACAGAGAATGTATGCCATAGCGAGCCACTCTGACTCCCAACCCTCTATGTAAGTTAGGGAATTGATAGGGAATTATATCAAAGATTAATTATAAAACATCAAGGTAAAAAGGAAAGGAATAGGTGATATGACAAAGAACGAACTAGGAATATTGAGTTGGATTAATATATTAAAGGAGTAGTACAGGAATTTAATTATAAGATAAAAGAATGAAATATAAAGAAGCTAATAATAAAGGGTTGTTATAGAGATGATAATTTCATCAAAACCAAAGATATGTTTTTCCAAAATTATCAACTTTAACGGTGAGGCATATGTAACATCACAGAACGTTCCATAAAAGAAATCATTTATATAGTAAGTTAGCATAAGAGGAAAGTGAGGTGAACAGTATCGAACCCAAGTAGTCCCAAAAAATTGTGTAATTTTGTATAATAATTATTTCTATCAACTTGAAAAAACGACCAAACTATGACTAAGACAAAACCCCATATATATTATTAAAGTGAATAAGAGTGAAAAAACCATAAGACACTATAAGAGAGAGAAATAATGTCAGAATCCACCAGAATAAAGTCAATAATTATTAAGTTTTATAACTATGAATAGGGTATTAAAAACTATTTTTTGTGAATAAATGGACATGATCCATTATTATATTATGTGATGTAAATAAAATAAATGTATTAAATGACTTAAATACATTATTAGAAAGAGTTTAAGTTAAAATAAAAATTGTATATTTGCAATGACAAAAAAAATATTAATGTGTTGGATTTGAGACCATACACCAAGATTTCATGAAAAAATTAATTATTATCAGATTTAAATAAAAACTATATGTAATTGTCAAGCAGACAATAGTGAACAATTTATCTTAAATAAAGGAAGCTGTCAAATGAATAAAAAGCAGTCAAAATAGCCAAAAACAGTGTTAACTAAAAACATGTAAGAGGCATCTAATATTGTATAATTTATGAATTTAATGTTGCCAAAATGCGACCAAATTGCATTATAAAGCTGTAATATGATATAAAGCAACTATACTAATATACCTGACCAACTTTAACATTGTAATAGTCAAGTCAGCAAAATATTTACTTATACCATGTATGGCTGAAACCCATTATCCAGTACAAAAATAATCATATCTGGCTAAATACTTACATAATACTAACAAAAATAAGATAGAAAGGTACAATACATCAGAATACCTTAATAAGAAACAAACTCAGTTGAAAGTAAAGTCAATTCTAAAAGAATTTAACTAATTAGAGTGAGATTTGTCACACCATAAAAAAATGACATCTCAAGACAATCAATGATGCTATGTCATCTTGTGATAAATATAATATATGTACAAAGTAACCAGGTATCACAAAAGATAGACAAAATAATAAACTCTGTGTGTATAGTGGTGAAATAATACATATATTAAAGAAAAAGACTAATCATTGTATTAGAAAACTGACAAGAATCTAGGCCATGAGCAGAGGCCATATAAAATTGTATTTATTTGTGTTTTATTGATGTTAAAATTTGTTTATTTTGTTGTAGGAAAGTAGTAGGATTAGATGTTCAGCTTGTGGCAGGAACTTTATAACTCCACAACAATTTTTGTTATAAATATTGAGTTTTCAATGACTACAACTCAAGGTGAGGGTTGTATATTGTAATGTTTATTAGACTTAAGTTAATTAGATACCAATCATATTTAGTATCGCTAGATTCAGTAAAAAACAAGGAATCTAAATACATTAATGGCATACAAATTGTAAGTACTAATGTGAAACTGTTTGATAAATACCAGTGTAAATTTTGAAATATCCTTTGTATGAAGAATAAGAAATTCGTTCTAAAAGCTTCTACGGAAGTGAAAATTGTTCTATGACATTCCATTTCGTTTATTCTCGAACAATCTAGAAAGAATTTTTACACAAATATACCGGAAGTCGACGAAAACAGTCTACCCGATTTAGTATAAAAGCGAGACCAAATTCGACCCAGAAAACACTTGAAGATTGAACTCCAGAACTGATGCATCTTACACAACACTGATCAACGCAGCTAAGACGAAACCAAAGAGGCGAGAAATCGACAAGACACGGCAGGAAGGCTTTTCCCGTACATAGACATACCCGACTGACTTAACCTCAACGAGAGTCTACGCCAAAAAGTATCGCTGAAATAGAGCAGCGATACGGCAAATTTTAATAGAAATAACGCAGCCAGAACGTCCAGCGGCCCAGGAGGGACCAAACATTTAAATAGAGAACGAATTCTGCTGTGTTCGCATTGACTGACTAACGTGACAAATAATTCCCCCGAACGTAAACAAACAATACAACTAAGCCTTCCTCAACACTGCATGGGAATCAGCGCTGCGGTGGCAGATTTCTGAATCAACGCTAAACAGATGATTCGTAGTGGCGGCGTTTGAACGAGATTTTACTGCCAAACGTTTTGACAAAAAGTGCGGAAAAAGTAATGATCGCAAAATTTGACTTTAAATAGATTCAGTGTACACCCGAAGAGGCGAGATTGAGAAACTACCCGAAGGAAGTGTCCAGTGAGAGAATAAACGACCATTGGAACGTGAGTTACCAAAATTAAAGTCATTTGTTACCTGGTTACATTTATCACACAGTTGTACTTTACACGCCACACATACACCTTCAAATCACTTAGTTTTTTCTTGTAAGGCATCTAATTGATATGTCTTGGTAGTTCAAAGGAGTCACGTCCTGAGAGTAAAGATTTTTCACATATTAAACTCATGCTTTTCAACTGAGTCAGAATCTGAAGTACTAGCCGATACTTGATTGGATATATAAAAAATTGTCAATAATAATAACTCGTAAACTTTTTTCTCTGCAATTTTTTCCTTTTATGAATGATAGTCCTTCAGACGATTTGTTTGTTGTTTTTAAAGAATCATTAAACTTAACTGATTTTTCAAAGCTAAACTGACTTGTTTAAATTTTTTCGTAGATTTAAAAATTTTATCAATCACATTTAATTTTTCTTGGAACAAACGTTTCCAAGTGGCGCCCACAAAAAGCATAGTTTTAAGTTGTGTTACAGGACTACATCACTGCAGAGGATCCAGTCAACAGAGTAAGTAACAAAAGTGCGCGGAGGTAACGCCCGACAGATTACAACATTTACAACAACACACACCCATTTCTTTTCGTTATAATATTTATAATATTATAAAGTAATATTATTCATGAGTTACTATGAATGTCATGTCTATGTATGTGTATGTTAGTATATAGGAAGAAAACTACTAATCTCCTCACGACCGCTGATCAACAAAGTGTCGACGGAACTTCAAGTGGAATAATCCTAACAGTGAATAATACATAAAATTAAACCATTTAAACAGATAGCTAATACGACGAAAAGGAGTGTAAGTAACCGGCTTACTCAAT
Organism: Magicicada septendecula; assembly: GCA_034769895.1. Taxonomy (NCBI): domain Eukaryota; kingdom Metazoa; phylum Arthropoda; class Insecta; order Hemiptera; family Cicadidae; genus Magicicada; species Magicicada septendecula. Next base: position 63,023,071 of record CM068375.1, read on the forward strand.
CCTGGATTCAACAATAGGTTGAATTGAGGGGAATAAGTCACTAAACAGTTAAATAATAATAAAATCCGATATTGAATAAAAACAATTAGCCGAGAGCAAGATCCATTTTAAGTAAAAATAACCCTGAGACTACTGCTTAATAATAATAATAATTAAACTATAAACTATAGACGGATACTCGTCTAATTACAAATTGGCGCACAACGTTCGAGCGAAATTAGGCAGAAAAATATTCAACCTAATTTATAAAATAATCATCAACCTAATTTTCGAGGCAGCTGCAATACACAGGACCAAAAATGCAACGGAGAGCAACCTCTAAGAGACGTGCGGCGGAAGCAGATAAAGAAATAGACATGGATGATAAGGAGGCGACGCCGGTCGAAGATCTAGAAGAAATATTACCTCCTATAGAACCCAGCCGGCCTATACAGCAAGAGGAACAAATTGAAAGACCCACACAAACAGGGGACGCAAACCTCCTGGAAATATTGAGGGCAATGAAGGCATTAAAAGAAGAATTGAAGGAAGACGGCCAGAAGAATATTGAATTATTAAAGGAAGAATTGAAGGAAGACGGCCATAAGAATATTGAATTATTAAAGGAAGAATTGAAGGAAGACGGCCATAAGAATATTGAATTATTAAAGGAAGAATTGAAGGAAGACGGCCAGAAGAATATTGCATTATTAAAAGAAGATTTTAACGAGAAATTAATTAAAAATAATGAATTATTAACAAAAAATATCGAATCGTTGAAGGAGGACTTCAAGGGGGAGTTAAACAAGAAGACGGAGGAGACAAATAAAATCATAGCTTCATTGAAGGAAGATACCCAGGAATTGAGTAAGAAGATCGACGACAGCATCGAAGATAGTAATAAGAAGATTGAAATTATCAGCCAGAGACTCGAAGACAGTCACGAAAAATTGAATACGAAGATAGGAGAGGAGATAACCGAAGTCAGACGGGAAATTTATGAAATCGGCGAGAGGTGCGGAGAAAACCAACAAGAAATACAGAGAACGAAAGAGACACTTCAAACCCGGGTAAATAACATCGAAGATTCCCATTTAAATAAATTCGAAGTCTTGACTAAGAAACAAGAAGACTTGGGGACGAGATGTGAGGAAATCACCGCCACCGTGAATGATGTTCGGGAGCAAGTGCACACTGACAAGGAGAAGATGGCTGAACTTCAACGACGGGAACTCAATAATTTTAGGGAAGAAATTAATTCATTCAGAAGCCAACCAATCCAAGTGACCGGAATAACGAACATAGAGAATCGCGAACTGATAAATTTCCAACATTATAAAAGGAACCCCATGGAGTTCATCGAAAGAGTGGAAGAAAATATCGCCCGTACACGCGAAACTAGATGGTCTACTATCAGAAACATGTTAGACGAGTACTTTAAGGACGTGCGCGATAATTGGTGGACGGCTACCCGGCATGATATACAGAATTATGCGGAGTTTAAAGCGCTGTTTAAAACGAAATACTGGTCCGAATCGGCACAGAATATAGTGCGGGACGACATCTGCAACGGGAAGTATGACCGCAGTAAAGGGGCATCACTCACCGCATACTTCTTGGGCAAAGTGTGTATGGCCAGAAATCTTGAGCCGAAGATACCTGAAGAATGCCTCGTCACTAAATTGGCGTATCATTTCGAAGAGGGCGTGGCCAGAGCGAGACTGAACGGACAAATAAGAACAATCCAAACTATGTCCGCGCTATTAGAAAACTATGAGCAGGAGAAGTATTATCGGAGGAGTCGGCAGGGACCAGACCCATACTTTGATAGAAACGGTCAGGCCGGATACCGAAATAATTATCGAGGTAATTATAATAACTCAAACCGAGATAATGCGGACCAGAATCCGAGGCCAAATAGTAACGGGAATAATCATCCGCCAGATAGGAATAGCACGAATTATAGGCCAAATTATAATAATAATTATAATCAGAACCCTCCTAATAACAACCACCGTCCTAATTATAACAGTGGAAATCAACATCGGCCAAATAATGGTAACCACCCCTACCGTCCAAATAACAACAATCGCCAGTACCGACCGAACAACGGGAACAACCACAACCCAAGCAATTTCAGGAGAGCTAATTACGTTCGTGCTGACGACAGAAACGGAGGGAGACGCTTCTATCAGGGACGTCGAAGCTTCAATGAAGATAATAACCCGTATAGTCAGGACGTAAGGAGTAGCGAATCCGGGTACGACACACGAAGGAGCCGCAGTAGCGAGGATATAAACAGAAATAATAATAGCGGACGTCAGTACAACAATCCGACTAGACCAGAAGAAAGGGAGAATAGAACCCCCAACACTAATGAAAGGACCGGAGAAGAAAACGCTACCTCTTTAAACGGACAACGGCAGTGAAAACTCACTTAGAACCCTCACTGATCCGATCTATTGGGTACGACGAACTACGACGACGGACAAAAAATCAAGCGACATTTACTATCATACGCAATCATTACCTGAAGGACATCAGAGAAGATCTGATGGAAGAAGAAATCACAGAAAACAATAATAATAACAACAGCGAAATCGAGTATATTTCCGCCGAAGTGAATGGCGTGTTTACTAAAATCATGATAGATACAGGGGCCAATGTATCGCTCATCGATCAATTGGAACTTAATAAAATACAGAGTAGGAGTAAGGAGCCAATATCGACCTTACCGATAAATAATATTATTTTGATCGGAGCGACCGGACGACAAAATAAAACCATAAGAAAGCAAGTCCAACTAGAAGTCACCAGTCAAGGGAATACCCTTCCTATAATATTTTTAGTAGCCAGTGGGCTACCATTCAGTTTATTGATAGGCTGTGACGTATTAAGAAAGTACGCAGCTATAATAGATATGAGCAGAGCAAAGGTATCTCTGAGCTCAAATTGTGTGCAATGGACGGCGGAGTTAATTGGAAGCGAAGAAGCCCCTCACGACCGGATCATTTGTTACATTGAAGAAGATGATAACTATAGGAACGAAATACCCAGAGAAGAAATAAATTGTGACCATGAAAATGACGACTTATGGGAGGAAAAATTAGAAGAAATCCGGAAGTTCCAGACAGCCAAAAGCGATAGAAGAATAACCGACAACCAGGTAGAAAGATTAATTGCAATTTATGAACAATATAGACACGTATTTTCCAATGCTCCCGGAAAAGTAAAGGACTTCCAATGTGAAATTAGGTTCAAGGAAGCAGCCGATTTTAAAAAGAAATCTTACCCCATTGCCTATTCGCAAAAAGAAGCGGTCCGAGCGGAAATAAATAGACTCATCGATGAAGATATAATTGAATATAGTTGTTCACCCTATACAAATCCTATAGTGGCAGTACCGAAGAAAAACGGTCAAGTGAGAATATGTCTGGATGCCAGAGAGATCAATAAAATCATAATTAACGATCGAACTTCACCAGGGGAGATCGAAGAGCTATTAAAGAAATTTCACTGTACCCGTTTTATCAGCACTTGGGATACCGTCTGCGGGTATTGGCAAGTGGAGTTGCACCCCAATAGCCGAAAATATATGGCATTCATATTCGAAGGGCGCAACTACCAATTTAAGAGGCTGCCCTTCGGTTTGGTAAATTCAGTGGCCGTTTTTGTAAAGTGTATGGACCAAGTTCTAGGACAAGAGGCCCTACAATTCACTACGGTATACGTTGATGATCTATTGATTACGTCTGATAACTGGGAAGATCATTGTGACCGTATTGAGAAGGTGTTATCAAAACTGTCAGAAAATCATGTGGCACTGAAACTAGAGAAGTCAAAGTTCATCGCTGATGAAGTACAATTCTTGGGATTCAACTTATCCGAAAACGGCATTACACCATCACAGGAAAAAATCGAAGCAATACAATCATTCCCAACGCCCAAGAACAAAAAGCAGTTACAATCATTTTTAGGTATCTGCAACTATTACCGAAAGTTCCAAAACAACTACTCAAAATTAACGGCCGAATTTTCACAACAACTATCCTCTAAAGACAAGTGGAAGTGGGGAGCAGAACAGGATACCACTTTCAAACTAATAAAGGAAAAATTTTTGGAGTCAATAATGTTACGCCACCCCGACTTTAAAAGAGCGTTTTATATGAATTGCGACGCCAGCGACGTGAGTCTAGGGTCCGTCCTATATCAAGAAGATGACCAAGGAAACCACCTTGTGGTTAGTTTCGCAAGCAGAGTCCTGAATCAAAGTGAGCGTAACTACCATACTACCGAGAAAGAATTACTCAGCATTGTATTTGCCTGTAACAAATTCCGAACTTACATTTTGGGTTACTCTTTAACTGTCAGGACAGATCACAAATCGATATCCTTTTTGAAAAATTGCAAATTGAGCCATGGGAGACTTACTAGGTGGACACTAGCGTTACAGGAATATAATATTAACTGGGAGTATGTACCGGGAAGATACAACGTAGCAGCAGATGTGCTATCGAGAGTCAACATCCAAAACCAAACTTTCGAGGGAGAAAGGGAGACGGTAGCAAAAGTATATCATATTATAAAAGACAGAACAGAACTAGCCGAGATAATAAATAAAATTAAACTCCAGCAAAGAAGCGACGAGAAATTGAACAACATTTGCCAGAGATTAATAAATAAAGACGAGAGAGTTACCCCATACTATTGTGTATACAAAGACGTTCTATTTATAAAAAACAATAACCAAAGGAACCAGTGGAAATTACTTATACCCAAAACTATAGAGAAGGAGATCACCATGGATTACCACATTAGATATGGTCACATGGGAGCTATTAAAGTCATCAAGGCATTAGAGGAGAATGTGTATTTCAAGGATATCAACAGGAGAGTACGCAGTTACATTAGGAATTGCCACCTATGCCAGATGGTAAAGTGTAACAACGAGCGGAAGGAGGGTTTAATGATACCAATCACCTCATCCAAGAAGCTAGAAAAAGTATTTGTTGATATTTGCGGCCCATTACCAAGGAGTGGGGGAAGACGACAATACAAATTCATTGTCATTATCTTCGACCACTACACTAAATATACAAAATTGTATCCGATCAACAGAGCCACCACAAAAAATCTGTTGAGTATAATCATGTGCAAATACATGACAGAAGTAGGAGTGCCAGGGTCGATAATCACTGACCATGGAACCCAATTCAAGGGAAGGATATGGAGGGAAACACTGCTGAATAAGGGAGTGAAAACCTTCAAAACCTCAGTGTACCACCCTAGCAGCAACCCCGCTGAACGAGTTCTCCGAGAAGTAGGAAGAATCCTGAGAACATACTGTCACCAACAACAAAGAAAGTGGGAAGAGTATTTACCAGCTGCGGAGGATTTTATTAACCTGGCGTACCACCAAGCAATAGATACAACCCCATTTACAGCTATGTTTGAGAGAAGACCTCCTAGAGAAATTATAGAATTGATAGAATTTCCCCCATGCGATGATTACACTTTTGACCAAGTAAAATTTTATAACAAGACCGTCGAACGAGCAGAGAAAATGCGAGAAAAATATAAGAAACGACAACCCAAAATAATCCAGTATAAAATAGGAGAACTAGTATTGCTAAAAAATCGAGAGCTCCCCAGTACCATTGAAGGAATTGCGAAAAAGTTCCTACTGCTATATACTGGACCCTATACTATCGTAAAGGATAATCAAAACAACACCTACGAAATTATGGACACACATACCAATAGAACCAAGGGAGTCTATAATCAAGCTTCACTGAAGAAATACAATCGTCCAGAATAAAGGTTCACCCAACTAACCTTTGAAGGAGTAGAGAGGAAGAAAACCAAAGAGAGTAACATGAAAGAAGGATCTTATTATGGAAAGAAGAGAGAGAAAAGTATTTATTAAATGAACAATGTAACCCCAAGAATATCTAGAAAATCATATATTAACTATTAATGTATCATAATTATATTGTCACATTGTATTGTAATTATTAAGTATAGAATACTCCATAAACAAGAATTAAAATCGTCCAGAATAAGTGAAAACACCATCACTTGAAGGAGTAGAGAGGCAGAAGACCAAAGAGAGTGACATGAAAGAAGAATATTATTATGGAAAGAAGAGAGAGAGAAAAATGTTTCTTAAATGAACCATGTAACCCCAAGAATATCTGTAAAATCAGATATTAATATGTTGTTATTATATTATCACATTGTATTGTAACTATCAAATATTGTATACCCCATAAACAAGAATTATAATCATCCAGAATAAAGGTTCACCCAACTAACCTTTGAAGGAGTAGAGAGGAAGAAAGCCAAAGAGAGTAACATGAAAGAAGGATATTATTATGGAAAGAAGAGAGAGAGAAAAATGTTTATTAAATGAACCATGTAACCCCAAGAATATCTATAAAATCAGATATTAATATGTTGTTATTATATTATCACATTGTATTGTAATTCTCAAATGTTGTATAATCCACAAACAAGATATAAAATCATCCAGAATAAGTGAAAACCACCATCACTTGAAGGAGTAGAGAAGAAGAAAACCAAAGAGAGTAATATGAAAGAAGGATATTATTATGGAAATTAGAGAGAGAGAAAAATGTTTATTAAATGAATAATGTAACCCCAAGAAAGTCTATAAAAGCAGATATGAATATGTTGTTATTATATTATCACATTGTATTGTAATTATCAAATGTTGTATACCCAATAAATCACCAACAAAAGAAGAGGATATTCTTATGGAAGGAAGAAAGAGAAAAATGTTTATTAAGTGAACATTGTATATAAAAGAAGAAATTTTATTAATCAAATATTATATTAAATATTGAACGAAAAATGTTTGTCAAATGAATATTGTAGGTAAAACGAGAAAAAAAAGAGACTAGTATCTGATGACTAAACTATAACCAAAACAAGCAACTAGTGAACGCACTTAAGATATTTTAAACAATGTTTACTATCACTTTGAGAAAAATTGTGTACTATTCAAAATAAAATGTTAAAAAATATGACATCTGCTAGAGGAGAAAAGAAGACCATTAATGAGAATATTATGTAGAGAAGATAGTGAGAAGGAGAATTGACCAAGAAAAAGAAGAAAAAACCAATCAATGCGAAGAACAATTTTGTCACGATAAGGAGAGAAGAAAAAATGAAGCATATTTACACATGCTATTTGTCAACAACCTTAACTAATGAAGATATGCAGAAGTGAAGAAGGAATCCAGAAGATAATGTATAATAAAATATAAAAGGGCAAGAAAGTGAATAACCCCAAGAGTGTTTATTATTATTAGTCGAAAGAGACTGCTTATGAGTATTATTATTTGATGAATTGACTGTAGAAAAGTTCCAGCAATCATTTAACTGGGCAGGGATGAGGTACTCCTGATCTCAGAAAGAGTGTAGTTATGGACGACGGAGTTAGGTAAGCCATATAGCCCACCCGAATCGATTCCAGCTACCAAGTTAGGGAAAAAATGTTAGGGAAATTAAATATTTAAGGGAAAAAACACGACAGCCAAGAATATAATTAAACAAGATTCCAAGAGTATGAAGAAGAAGGAGATGTAGAAAATATAGTGAACTGAAGACAAATGTAAGAGTAAATACAAAATATGAAAACATTATATGTGACTTAAGAGTGAAATAAAAAATTGATAATTTCTTCAATCATAAAACGAAGATATCAGAAATGATCAATTCTAATAAGGAGGCAATATGTAACAGTACATATGACACCACATCCACCTAAGTACTGAAAATTAAGTTAAAGGCCACCACTAGTAAAAATACATTAAAAGGTCTAGAATACCACCATGTATACAAAAGAAGAAATTACCATAAGTTTAAATAAGTGAAGCATCATTGAAAGGAATTCACTAGTAAATGCACCAATAAAGAAGAAAAGAAGAATAAAGACGAGACGACTGACATACTATACCCAATAGATCAGTGAGAAGGACACAAGAAAACAAAAGAGGAAAGAAAAATCAGTGAGAAGGACACAAGAAAACAAAAGAAGAAAGAAGAGTCAGGAAGAAGAATACAACAATGACAACTTCAAGAAAGAAGAAGGAAGAAACAATGTGAAGAAGACCAGTGAAAACCACATCATGTATAAAAATGAACAACAGTAAGAAGGAGATCAGTGAAGAAAGAAGAAGGAAGATAACCAAACCAAACACAAGAACAAGGGAAGGAAATTGAAGTATAACAAACTAACATAAACCTTTGAAAGAATAATTGTATTAAGAAGAAGGAAGAAATGTTAATTAATTACATGATATAAATCCCTAAGCTGTATGGTAAAGTCAACACTGAGCACAACTCATTTAATGAATACATTCATTGTCTATGTGAAACACATTATTGTAAATAAGGACTAAATATTGTAAATAAAGAGTCACAAGCAAACTGAATGAGGACAAGATGAGTTTATGATAGCTAAATGATGTGTAGTTATAGCATAAACAGAGGAATAGGTCCCAAAATAATGAATGACCAATTGTACAGTGGGAATGATGTTCATACAAACCCACTAATTAACAACAAATAAGATAATACAGGAGTAAACTAAATGTGAACTATTGATAACCAATAACCAATGTACAAACATGGAATGAAAACCAGTCGAATAGACTAATATAGAAATACACAGCCATCAACAACACATTACTGCTCACTGAACCTATAACATAACCTAATCTGGGCATCCAGTTTCCAGTAAAACTTGATGAAAACTAAATCAAAACAATGTTAAACCAAAATGTAATGAGCTAGGAAGTAAATAGAGCATATAAGGAACGTTTTGTACACGATAGCTAATAGTATAACAGAATATAAAAGCTATATTTATGTAATACAAATATGACAAAATGCTTGTAATGGCAAAGAAACATTATGCAACCAAAATCATGTTATAAACACATTATACAAAGATAGTAACTCACCTAATGACCTGATGTCAGACAGAATACTGTTCATATGAGCAAATGCAACCAAAATAACCATTTAAATAGTCTATATAAATGTAATTACAACTAAACCATTGTGACAATTAGCTGCAAGTAAAATTTACAGCCACCAAACCTAGATAATAACAGAATCAAATGCAGAGTGAACTGCATCACAATAACGATAAGGTCATTGTGACTATTTCAATTATCAATTAGAAAATAATGCAAGTAAAATGTGTAGGATACCAAGCATACAACCAGGTAACTCCATATAGGCATGACAAGCCTAATTAATAAGTGATAATTAAGGCACTAAAGCAATAATGTAGGGAAAAAGAACACTGCCAGTAGTGACTTAACCCATCGATATTTAATTACACCATGTTAAAATTCAATTAAATACTCTTATTGCTAGGGAATAAGAAAAACAAAAATGTATGACAATAGGTTTAAGTGCGAATCTATGAAAACGGACATAGTGTTAATATTAAGACATAGTTTTAAGTGAAAATTGTACAGTAGTTTAAGAACGAGATATTACCATAGAAAATAGAATAAAAACCATAAAATATTGACAATTAATGGCTTAATGGACACTAAGTATAAATGCTAAGTGCTAAGTCAGCTAACCCTAATCAGAAATATATGATGAGGGGGTTCAAATTAATCGTCTTTAAAAATCATGAACAATGAGAGTAAGCACAAAATCATCAGTACAATTATAAGGAAGATATTGGACTTTTAAGAATAATTGTATTATGCTTTGCCCTTTCGCGTGGGTATGTGAACCAGGATTTCTTAATCTTGTTCCCAAAGACTGACGCTGATGAGAGCGTCTGTTTTGACGAAGTCTACCGTAAATAAACGAATTAAAATAAACTGACCAATCAGAGCTTATAAAAAATCCGAAATTCATCATTCCGACAGAGGAACCAGGGACAGTCTTTCAACAACAACGAAGCGAGCTGCATGCTCGTCGACGCTTCAGAAAAACGTGCTTTTGACAGCAACCAAGCGTCAACCATATTAACCTCAAACTGATATATGGGTTACCTACATTGAAGAATCAGTGCAGTATATTTACAAGTGTACTTTATTCGGAGTTAATGCGCATAGGAGTGGGTGCAGTGTAGTGATAATATTTAATTAATTAATTAATGAATTTTAATTAATTAAAAAGTGTTAATAATAAAAAAAAGTGTAACCCTTCGAACGACAAGAGACGCAAGTATTCATACCCACAAATATAATGTTATGATTAGTTGATAAGAACGATAACTGAACGCTAAAAGCGATTCAAATTAACCTATAGAAACAATTAAATTCCCTATTCTTAAGAGAAGGGATCTGATGAATACAAATGAACAATGTCGAATTTGAACGATTTGAGTAACGACAATTTCAACTATTTGTATACTATAAATATTTAGAATAAGTAAAGACATTGTAATATCAATGAAGAGCATATGTGCTCTTATGCTATTAGCAGATAGGAGTATGAAATATTTTGTTACTAAATTTAATTAAGAGTTACACCAGAGAGTGATAACTACAATAAATGAGTTACCTTTACCTGAAATGGGAATATCCAATTTTACAGATGATCTTAGTACCTGACACTGGATTATCACAATTACTATTAATTAATAATAAATATTTAACCACTTTTAACCAAACAAGGTTGCACTAAACGATATTTAAAGCATATGCCTAACCATGAACAGTAGTTCATATTTTATCTTTTTTAATTAATAATCAATGAATTCTTATCTTATATGTTTGTTCTAGCCGTAGCAATTATTTCAAATAAGTGTATTTTGCAGTCTAAAAGAACCTACTACTTTTATTATCATAATTATTAATAACATTTCAAGTCGAACAATACGACATAACCTATATGTTTGTCAACTCACATTTTATAACTAACCAGAGGCAGTCATGCCAACTTGAGCTGATCATTTGTTTTCGAGTCCATGTTCACTTTTAAAATATTAATTGTTAACCAGTAAGAAGAGCAAAACGTATTATTGTATTGAATCTCACTGTGTTCGAATTTGAATAAATAACCATTATTATTGTTACCAGTTAAAGAGTTGACCTTTATTGTATCAGTTAATACAGCTTAGAGGAGAAGAACGAGGCGGTTGGTACCATGCTTAGAATGCGAATCATTCAAATTGAGGACGTACTCACTCCTCTCCATATTCTGATTTACTATAAATTGGCAGCCCAACTAGTGAGGCTTGAAAAAGACGGAACAAGCCCGGCAACTACCAACATATTAAAATGCCGCAAACAAAAGGAACAGGAGAAAGACCCATACAAATGGGAGAACAAACGAAAAAACCCGAACTAATAAAAATAACAGGGAGTGTTGACACAAATATAAGAATGATGATGGCGATGCTCCAAGAAATGAGGGAAGATATGAAAAGATACAGAGAGGAGAATAAAAAAAATAATGAGCGAATGCTCCAAAGAATGGAAGGAAATATGAGGAAAAACAGACAGGAAGATAGGGAGGAAAGACAGAAATATAAGGAGGAAATAATAGAATCTATGAGAAGAAACAGACAGGAAGATAAGGAGGAAAGAATAGGGGCGATAGAATCTTGGAGAGAATCCCTGAGAGAGAATAGACAGAAAGAGAGAGAGGAGAATGAAAAACAAATACAGAAAATTCGGGAGGAAGGTGAAAAGTGGAGAGCATCCTTGAGGGAGGAAACTCAAAAATGGGTAGAGTCCGTTACGAAAAATAATAATGCAAATTACAAAACAGTAGACGAAAAGATCGAGGAGAGTAAAACTGACAATGACAGGGAGGTCGAGGTAATGGAGGAACAGGTAGAAGGATTACAGATTCTATTTCGTCATCTTACAGAAAATAATACAGGTCCTGAAACCATAGAGAAAAAAACAGTAGAAACGAAACAAAACATAGCTAATAGATTGGACAGACCGAGAAAAACAAACAGGGAGTATACAAAGGAAATAGGAGAAATGACTCAAAGCGGTTTAATTAATGTACTTAACCCCCCGGTCACTGACCACAGAGAAAGGAGTTATATGAAAGAATATAAACAGAATTTAATGAAAAGGGACAAAAAGAAAGAGTGTATTACAAAGAAAATCATAGGCCAAAATGCTTTTAAGGTAAGCGTGCCTAGAAAAAAGATACATTCCAAAAAGAAGGAAAATTATGAGGAACAAATGGGCCAGCTTATAGAAAAATACGCTCAGGCAATAAGAGAAATAAGAAAGAAAAGGAATCAAGAGAATAGGCCCCAGGTAAGTAATGACAAAAAACCCCGAGTATTTTATGTAAACCATGTATTGGCAGAAACTGGACGAGAACCAGATAATGATCCCCAAAATGAAAGTGAGAGAGAGGAGGAAGTCCGGTATGCAGAAAAATTATGGCCCAAACATGTGATGAGATGGTAATGCCATGGATTAATCATCCAGAATAAATGTCATAGACCAGGCATTTGAAGGAGTAGAGGTGATAAACATCGAAGGTCGAATATTGAAAAGAGAAGGAATTAAAAAGGAATGGGAATGATAAATAAGGACATAATATAAGGAACAAAACCAAAAGGGGTTGAAAGAATCAACGTAATTAACCCAAACTGACAAATATAACCCAAATATTATCAAACATGAAAACAATACCTACGAGGTAACTGACACAATTAGGAACAAGGTAAAAGGAACGTATAACCAGACTTCATTAAAAAAGTACCATGATTAAAAAAATCACAAGTCAAATACTCAATCAGTAACCAAGTACCATGACCAAAAACCCAAGTCAAATACAGCATCATAGAGAAGGTACCTTGACTAAACATGTCAACGTGAATTTTTTAACTTAGCCATAATTAGAAAGGAGGTAGAGATTTTTAAATAAATATAAATATTATTGTATAATGATTGTTATTAATAAATATTACGAGATGGACACATTCCACCATAGGCAAGATTTATTTCCAATAGCCATGTCAACGTATATTTACCAGCTTACCCGTACTTAGAGAAGGAGAGAGATTATTATTAATAAATATTACAAGATGGACACTTAGTAAAGGAGAAAAGAGGGAGAAATACTGTCATATATTTGATACTAAATGGAAATGATAAATGATAAATGAAAAAAAAAAGGAGAGGAAAACAGTGTGTTACATAAGGAGGTAATGATGAATATAGCTATTAACATTGAATGATTTTAAACGATAATTTTAACCTGCGGAGAACGATATATTAATATAATTGTGAATTAATCAGAAGAGTTTAAGAAAGGGAATTTATGTGTAGGAGCCTATGATCTTTGAATATTGTATTTTTTTATTATTATTATTTGTTGCAAAGGTGCAATTATTATTTTCTGAACAGGGATGTGTTGCCTCTGATTTCAGTAGTTATAGACAGGAAGGGACAGAGAATGTATGCCATAGCGAGCCACTCTGACTCCCAACCCTCTATGTAAGTTAGGGAATTGATAGGGAATTATATCAATGATTAATTATAAAACATCAAGGTAAAAAGGAAAGGAATAGGTGATATGACAAAGAACGAACTAGGAATATTGAGTTGGATTAATATATTAAAGGAGTAGTACAGGAATTTAATTATAAGATAAAAGAATGAAATATAAAGAAGCTAATAATAAAGGGTTGTTATAGAGATGATAATTTCATCGAAACCAAAGATATGTTTTTCCAAAATTATCAACTTTAACGGTGAGGCATATGTAACGTCACAGAACGTTCCATAAAAGAAATCATTTATATAGTAAGTTAGCATAAGAGGAAAGTGAGGTGAACAGTATCGAACCCAAGTAGTCCCAAAAAATTGTGTAATTTTGTATAATAATTATTTCTATCAACTTGAAAAAACGACCAAACTATGACTAAGACAAAACCCCATATATATTATTAAAGTGAATAAGAGTGAAAAAACCATAAGACACTATAAGAGAGAGAAATAATGTCAGAATCCACCAGAATAAAGTCAATAATTATTAAGTTTTATAACTATGAATAGGGTATTAAAAACTATTTTTTGTGAATAAATGGACATGATCCATTATTATATTATGTGATGTAAATAAAATAAATGTATTAAATGACTTAAATACATTATTAGAAAGAGTTTAAGTTAAAATAAAAATTGTATATTTGCAATGACAAAAAAAATATTAATGTGTTGGATTTGAGACCATACACCAAGATTTCATGAAAAAATTAATTATTATCAGATTTAAATAAAAACTATATGTAATTGTCAAGCAGACAATAGTGAACAATTTATCTTAAATAAAGGAAGCTGTCAAATGAATAAAAAGCAGTCAAAATAGCCAAAAACAGTGTTAACTAAAAACATGTAAGAGGCATCTAATATTGTATAATTTATGAATTTAATGTTGCCAAAATGCGACCAAATTGCATTATAAAGCTGTAATATGATATAAAGCAACTATACTAATATACCTGACCAACTTTAACATTGTAATAGTCAAGTCAGCAAAATATTTACTTATACCATGTATGGCTGAAACCCATTATCCAGTACAAAAATAATCATATCTGGCTAAATACTTACATAATACTAACAAAAATAAGATAGAAAGGTACAATACATCAGAATACCTTAATAAGAAACAAACTCAGTTGAAAGTAAAGTCAATTCTAAAAGAATTTAACTAATTAGAGTGAGATTTGTCACACCATAAAAAAATGACATCTCAAGACAATCAATGATGCTATGTCATCTTGTGATAAATATAATATATGTACAAAGTAACCAGGTATCACAAAAGATAGACAAAATAATAAACTCTGTGTGTATAGTGGTGAAATAATACATATATTAAAGAAAAAGACTAATCATTGTATTAGAAAACTGACAAGAATCTAGGCCATGAGCAGAGGCCATATAAAATTGTATTTATTTGTGTTTTATTGATGTTAAAATTTGTTTATTTTGTTGTAGGAAAGTAGTAGGATTAGATGTTCAGCTTGTGGCAGGAACTTTATAACTCCACAACAATTTTTGTTATAAATATTGAGTTTTCAATGACTACAACTCAAGGTGAGGGTTGTATATTGTAATGTTTATTAGACTTAAGTTAATTAGATACCAATCATATTTAGTATCGCTAGATTCAGTAAAAAACAAGGAATCTAAATACATTAATGGCATACAAATTGTAAGTACTAATGTGAAACTGTTTGATAAATACCAGTGTAAATTTTGAAATATCCTTTGTATGAAGAATAAGAAATTCGTTCTAAAAGCTTCTACGGAAGTGAAAATTGTTCTATGACATTCCATTTCGTTTATTCTCGAACAATCTAGAAAGAATTTTTACACAAATATACCGGAAGTCGACGAAAACAGTCTACCCGATTTAGTATAAAAGCGAGACCAAATTCGACCCAGAAAACACTTGAAGATTGAACTCCAGAACTGATGCATCTTACACAACACTGATCAACGCAGCTAAGACGAAACCAAAGAGGCGAGAAATCGACAAGACACGGCAGGAAGGCTTTTCCCGTACATAGACATACCCGACTGACTTAACCTCAACGAGAGTCTACGCCAAAAAGTATCGCTGAAATAGAGCAGCGATACGGCAAATTTTAATAGAAATAACGCAGCCAGAACGTCCAGCGGCCCAGGAGGGACCAAACATTTAAATAGAGAACGAATTCTGCTGTGTTCGCATTGACTGACTAACGTGACAAATAATTCCCCCGAACGTAAACAAACAATACAACTAAGCCTTCCTCAACACTGCATGGGAATCAGCGCTGCGGTGGCAGATTTCTGAATCAACGCTAAACAGATGATTCGTAGTGGCGGCGTTTGAACGAGATTTTACTGCCAAACGTTTTGACAAAAAGTGCGGAAAAAGTAATGATCGCAAAATTTGACTTTAAATAGATTCAGTGTACACCCGAAGAGGCGAGATTGAGAAACTACCCGAAGGAAGTGTCCAGTGAGAGAATAAACGACCATTGGAACGTGAGTTACCAAAATTAAAGTCATTTGTTACCTGGTTACATTTATCACACAGTTGTACTTTACACGCCACACATACACCTTCAAATCACTTAGTTTTTTCTTGTAAGGCATCTAATTGATATGTCTTGGTAGTTCAAAGGAGTCACGTCCTGAGAGTAAAGATTTTTCACATATTAAACTCATGCTTTTCAACTGAGTCAGAATCTGAAGTACTAGCCGATACTTGATTGGATATATAAAAAATTGTCAATAATAATAACTCGTAAACTTTTTTCTCTGCAATTTTTTCCTTTTATGAATGATAGTCCTTCAGACGATTTGTTTGTTGTTTTTAAAGAATCATTAAACTTAACTGATTTTTCAAAGCTAAACTGACTTGTTTAAATTTTTTCGTAGATTTAAAAATTTTATCAATCACATTTAATTTTTCTTGGAACAAACGTTTCCAAGTGGCGCCCACAAAAAGCATAGTTTTAAGTTGTGTTACAGGACTACATCACTGCAGAGGATCCAGTCAACAGAGTAAGTAACAAAAGTGCGCGGAGGTAACGCCCGACAGATTACAACATTTACAACAACACACACCCATTTCTTTTCGTTATAATATTTATAATATTATAAAGTAATATTATTCATGAGTTACTATGAATGTCATGTCTATGTATGTGTATGTTAGTATATAGGAAGAAAACTACTAATCTCCTCACGACCGCTGATCAACAAAGTGTCGACGGAACTTCAAGTGGAATAATCCTAACAGTGAATAATACATAAAATTAAACCATTTAAACAGATAGCTAATACGACGAAAAGGAGTGTAAGTAACCGGCTTACTCAATCCTGGATTCAACAATAGGTTGAATTGAGGGGAATAAGTCACTAAACAGTTAAATAATAATAAAATCCGATATTGAATAAAAACAATTAGCCGAGAGCAAGATCCATTTTAAGTAAAAATAACCCTGAGACTACTGCTTAATAATAATAATAATTAAACTATAAACTATAGACGGATACTCGTCTAATTACAAATTGGCGCACAACGTTCGAGCGAAATTAGGCAGAAAAATATTCAACCTAATTTATAAAATAATCATCAACCTAATTTTCGAGGCAGCTGCAATACACAGGACCAAAAATGCAACGGAGAGCAACCTCTAAGAGACGTGCGGCGGAAGCAGATAAAGAAATAGACATGGATGATAAGGAGGCGACGCCGGTCGAAGATCTAGAAGAAATATTACCTCCTATAGAACCCAGCCGGCCTATACAGCAAGAGGAACAAATTGAAAGACCCACACAAACAGGGGACGCAAACCTCCTGGAAATATTGAGGGCAATGAAGGCATTAAAAGAAGAATTGAAGGAAGACGGCCAGAAGAATATTGAATTATTAAAGGAAGAATTGAAGGAAGACGGCCATAAGAATATTGAATTATTAAAGGAAGAATTGAAGGAAGACGGCCATAAGAATATTGAATTATTAAAGGAAGAATTGAAGGAAGACGGCCAGAAGAATATTGCATTATTAAAAGAAGATTTTAACGAGAAATTAATTAAAAATAATGAATTATTAACAAAAAATATCGAATCGTTGAAGGAGGACTTCAAGGGGGAGTTAAACAAGAAGACGGAGGAGACAAATAAAATCATAGCTTCATTGAAGGAAGATACCCAGGAATTGAGTAAGAAGATCGACGACAGCATCGAAGATAGTAATAAGAAGATTTAAATTATCAGCCAGAGACTCGAAGACAGTCACGAAAAATTGAATACGAAGATAGGAGAGGAGATAACCGAAGTCAGACGGGAAATTTATGAAATCGGCGAGAGGTGCGGAGAAAACCAACAAGAAATACAGAGAACGAAAGAGACACTTCAAACCCGGGTAAATAACATCGAAGATTCCCATTTAAATAAATTCGAAGTCTTGACTAAGAAACAAGAAGACTTGGGGACGAGATGTGAGGAAATCACCGCCACCGTGAATGATGTTCGGGAGCAAGTGCACACTGACAAGGAGAAGATGGCTGAACTTCAACGACGGGAACTCAATAATTTTAGGGAAGAAATTAATTCATTCAGAAGCCAACCAATCCAAGTGACCGGAATAACGAACATAGAGAATCGCGAACTGATAAATTTCCAACATTATAAAAGGAACCCCATGGAGTTCATCGAAAGAGTGGAAGAAAATATCGCCCGTACACGCGAAACTAGATGGTCTACTATCAGAAACATGTTAGACGAGTACTTTAAGGACGTGCGCGATAATTGGTGGACGGCTACCCGGCATGATATACAGAATTATGCGGAGTTTAAAGCGCTGTTTAAAACGAAATACTGGTCCGAATCGGCACAGAACATAGTGCGGGACGACATCTGCAACGGGAAGTATGACCGCAGTAAAGGGGCATCACTCACCGCATACTTCTTGGGCAAAGTGTGTATGGCCAGAAATCTTGAGCCGAAGATACCTGAAGAATGCCTCGTCACTAAATTGGCGTATCATTTCGAAGAGGGCGTGGCCAGAGCGAGACTGAACGGACAAATAAGAACAATCCAAACTATGTCCGCGCTATTAGAAAACTATGAGCAGGAGAAGTATTATCGGAGGAGTCGGCAGGGACCAGACCCATACTTTGATAGAAACGGTCAGGCCGGATACCGAAATAATTATCGAGGTAATTATAATAACTCAAACCGAGATAATGCGGACCAGAATCCGAGGCCAAATAGTAACGGGAATAATCATCCGCCAGATAGGAATAGCACGAATTATAGGCCAAATTATAATAATAATTATAATCAGAACCCTCCTAATAACAACCACCGTCCTAATTATAACAGTGGAAATCAACATCGGCCAAATAATGGTAACCACCCCTACCGTCCAAATAACAACAATCGCCAGTACCGACCGAACAACGGGAACAACCACAACCCAAGCAATTTCAGGAGAGCTAATTACGTTCGTGCTGACGACAGAAACGGAGGGAGACGCTTCTATCAGGGACGTCGAAGCTTCAATGAAGATAATAACCCGTATAGTCAGGACGTAAGGAGTAGCGAATCCGGGTACGACACACGAAGGAGCCGCAGTAGCGAGGATATAAACAGAAATAATAATAGCGGACGTCAGTACAACAATCCGACTAGACCAGAAGAAAGGGAGAATAGAACCCCCAACACTAATGAAAGGACCGGAGAAGAAAACGCTACCTCTTTAAACGGACAACGGCAGTGAAAACTCACTTAGAACCCTCACTGATCCGATCTATTGGGTACGACGAACTACGACGACGGACAAAAAATCAAGCGACATTTACTATCATACGCAATCATTACCTGAAGGACATCAGAGAAGATCTGATGGAAGAAGAAATCACAGAAAACAATAATAATAACAACAGCGAAATCGAGTATATTTCCGCCGAAGTGAATGGCGTGTTTACTAAAATCATGATAGATACAGGGGCCAATGTATCGCTCATCGATCAATTGGAACTTAATAAAATACAGAGTAGGAGTAAGGAGCCAATATCGACCTTACCGATAAATAATATTATTTTGATCGGAGCGACCGGACGACAAAATAAAACCATAAGAAAGCAAGTCCAACTAGAAGTCACCAGTCAAGGGAATACCCTTCCTATAATATTTTTAGTAGCCAGTGGGCTACCATTCAGTTTATTGATAGGCTGTGACGTATTAAGAAAGTACGCAGCTATAATAGATATGAGCAGAGCAAAGGTATCTCTGAGCTCAAATTGTGTGCAATGGACGGCGGAGTTAATTGGAAGCGAAGAAGCCCCTCACGACCGGATCATTTGTTACATTGAAGAAGATGATAACTATAGGAACGAAATACCCAGAGAAGAAATAAATTGTGACCATGAAAATGACGACTTATGGGAGGAAAAATTAGAAGAAATCCGGAAGTTCCAGACAGCCAAAAGCGATAGAAGAATAACCGACAACCAGGTAGAAAGATTAATTGCAATTTATGAACAATATAGACACGTATTTTCCAATGCTCCCGGAAAAGTAAAGGACTTCCAATGTGAAATTAGGTTCAAGGAAGCAGCCGATTTTAAAAAGAAATCTTACCCCATTGCCTATTCGCAAAAAGAAGCGGTCCGAGCGGAAATAAATAGACTCATCGATGAAGATATAATTGAATATAGTTGTTCACCCTATACAAATCCTATAGTGGCAGTACCGAAGAAAAACGGTCAAGTGAGAATATGTCTGGATGCCAGAGAGATCAATAAAATCATAATTAACGATCGAACTTCACCAGGGGAGATCGAAGAGCTATTAAAGAAATTTCACTGTACCCGTTTTATCAGCACTTGGGATACCGTCTGCGGGTATTGGCAAGTGGAGTTGCACCCCAATAGCCGAAAATATATGGCATTCATATTCGAAGGGCGCAACTACCAATTTAAGAGGCTGCCCTTCGGTTTGGTAAATTCAGTGGCCGTTTTTGTAAAGTGTATGGACCAAGTTCTAGGACAAGAGGCCCTACAATTCACTACGGTATACGTTGATGATCTATTGATTACGTCTGATAACTGGGAAGATCATTGTGACCGTATTGAGAAGGTGTTATCAAAACTGTCAGAAAATCATGTGGCACTGAAACTAGAGAAGTCAAAGTTCATCGCTGATGAAGTACAATTCTTGGGATTCAACTTATCCGAAAACGGCATTACACCATCACAGGAAAAAATCGAAGCAATACAATCATTCCCAACGCCCAAGAACAAAAAGCAGTTACAATCATTTTTAGGTATCTGCAACTATTACCGAAAGTTCCAAAACAACTACTCAAAATTAACGGCCGAATTTTCACAACAACTATCCTCTAAAGACAAGTGGAAGTGGGGAGCAGAACAGGATACCACTTTCAAACTAATAAAGGAAAAATTTTTGGAGTCAATAATGTTACGCCACCCCGACTTTAAAAGAGCGTTTTATATGAATTGCGACGCCAGCGACGTGAGTCTAGGGTCCGTCCTATATCAAGAAGATGACCAAGGAAACCACCTTGTGGTTAGTTTCGCAAGCAGAGTCCTGAATCAAAGTGAGCGTAACTACCATACTACCGAGAAAGAATTACTCAGCATTGTATTTGCCTGTAACAAATTCCGAACTTACATTTTGGGTTACTCTTTAACTGTCAGGACAGATCACAAATCGATATCCTTTTTGAAAAATTGCAAATTGAGCCATGGGAGACTTACTAGGTGGACACTAGCGTTACAGGAATATAATATTAACTGGGAGTATGTACCGGGAAGATACAACGTAGCAGCAGATGTGCTATCGAGAGTCAACATCCAAAACCAAACTTTCGAGGGAGAAAGGGAGACGGTAGCAAAAGTATATCATATTATAAAAGACAGAACAGAACTAGCCGAGATAATAAATAAAATTAAACTCCAGCAAAGAAGCGACGAGAAATTGAACAACATTTGCCAGAGATTAATAAATAAAGACGAGAGAGTTACCCCATACTATTGTGTATACAAAGACGTTCTATTTATAAAAAACAATAACCAAAGGAACCAGTGGAAATTACTTATACCCAAAACTATAGAGAAGGAGATCACCATGGATTACCACATTAGATATGGTCACATGGGAGCTATTAAAGTCATCAAGGCATTAGAGGAGAATGTGTATTTCAAGGATATCAACAGGAGAGTACGCAGTTACATTAGGAATTGCCACCTATGCCAGATGGTAAAGTGTAACAACGAGCGGAAGGAGGGTTTAATGATACCAATCACCTCATCCAAGAAGCTAGAAAAAGTATTTGTTGATATTTGCGGCCCATTACCAAGGAGTGGGGGAAGACGACAATACAAATTCATTGTCATTATCTTCGACCACTACACTAAATATACAAAATTGTATCCGATCAACAGAGCCACCACAAAAAATCTGTTGAGTATAATCATGTGCAAATACATGACAGAAGTAGGAGTGCCAGGGTCGATAATCACTGACCATGGAACCCAATTCAAGGGAAGGATATGGAGGGAAACACTGCTGAATAAGGGAGTGAAAACCTTCAAAACCTCAGTGTACCACCCTAGCAGCAACCCCGCTGAACGAGTTCTCCGAGAAGTAGGAAGAATCCTGAGAACATACTGTCACCAACAACAAAGAAAGTGGGAAGAGTATTTACCAGCTGCGGAGGATTTTATTAACCTGGCGTACCACCAAGCAATAGATACAACCCCATTTACAGCTATGTTTGAGAGAAGACCTCCTAGAGAAATTATAGAATTGATAGAATTTCCCCCATGCGATGATTACACTTTTGACCAAGTAAAATTTTATAACAAGACCGTCGAACGAGCAGAGAAAATGCGAGAAAAATATAAGAAACGACAACCCAAAATAATCCAGTATAAAATAGGAGAACTAGTATTGCTAAAAAATCGAGAGCTCCCCAGTACCATTGAAGGAATTGCGAAAAAGTTCCTACTGCTATATACTGGACCCTATACTATCGTAAAGGATAATCAAAACAACACCTACGAAATTATGGACACACATACCAATAGAACCAAGGGAGTCTATAATCAAGCTTCACTGAAGAAATACAATCGTCCAGAATAAAGGTTCACCCAACTAACCTTTGAAGGAGTAGAGAGGAAGAAAACCAAAGAGAGTAACATGAAAGAAGGATCTTATTATGGAAAGAAGAGAGAGAAAAGTATTTATTAAATGAACAATGTAACCCCAAGAATATCTAGAAAATCATATATTAACTATTAATGTATCATAATTATATTGTCACATTGTATTGTAATTATTAAGTATAGAATACTCCATAAACAAGAATTAAAATCGTCCAGAATAAGTGAAAACACCATCACTTGAAGGAGTAGAGAGGCAGAAGACCAAAGAGAGTGACATGAAAGAAGAATATTATTATGGAAAGAAGAGAGAGAGAAAAATGTTTCTTAAATGAACCATGTAACCCCAAGAATATCTGTAAAATCAGATATTAATATGTTGTTATTATATTATCACATTGTATTGTAACTATCAAATATTGTATACCCCATAAACAAGAATTATAATCATCCAGAATAAAGGTTCACCCAACTAACCTTTGAAGGAGTAGAGAGGAAGAAAGCCAAAGAGAGTAACATGAAAGAAGGATATTATTATGGAAAGAAGAGAGAGAGAAAAATGTTTATTAAATGAACCATGTAACCCCAAGAATATCTATAAAATCAGATATTAATATGTTGTTATTATATTATCACATTGTATTGTAATTCTCAAATGTTGTATAATCCACAAACAAGATATAAAATCATCCAGAATAAGTGAAAACCACCATCACTTGAAGGAGTAGAGAAGAAGAAAACCAAAGAGAGTAATATGAAAGAAGGATATTATTATGGAAATTAGAGAGAGAGAAAAATGTTTATTAAATGAATAATGTAACCCCAAGAAAGTCTATAAAAGCAGATATGAATATGTTGTTATTATATTATCACATTGTATTGTAATTATCAAATGTTGTATACCCAATAAATCACCAACAAAAGAAGAGGATATTCTTATGGAAGGAAGAAAGAGAAAAATGTTTATTAAGTGAACATTGTATATAAAAGAAGAAATTTTATTAATCAAATATTATATTAAATATTGAACGAAAAATGTTTGTCAAATGAATATTGTAGGTAAAACGAGAAAAAAAAGAGACTAGTATCTGATGACTAAACTATAACCAAAACAAGCAACTAGTGAACGCACTTAAGATATTTTAAACAATGTTTACTATCACTTTGAGAAAAATTGTGTACTATTCAAAATAAAATGTTAAAAAATATGACATCTGCTAGAGGAGAAAAGAAGACCA
The DNA here is from genome assembly GCA_034769895.1 of Magicicada septendecula. Lineage (NCBI taxonomy): Eukaryota > Metazoa > Arthropoda > Insecta > Hemiptera > Cicadidae > Magicicada > Magicicada septendecula. The sequence goes on from CM068375.1 coordinate 63,046,966, forward strand.
TTAATGAGAATATTATGTAGAGAAGATAGTGAGAAGGAGAATTGACCAAGAAAAAGAAGAAAAAACCAATCAATGCGAAGAACAATTTTGTCACGATAAGGAGAGAAGAAAAAATGAAGCATATTTACACATGCTATTTGTCAACAACCTTAACTAATGAAGATATGCAGAAGTGAAGAAGGAATCCAGAAGATAATGTATAATAAAATATAAAAGGGCAAGAAAGTGAATAACCCCAAGAGTGTTTATTATTATTAGTCGAAAGAGACTGCTTATGAGTATTATTATTTGATGAATTGACTGTAGAAAAGTTCCAGCAATCATTTAACTGGGCAGGGATGAGGTACTCCTGATCTCAGAAAGAGTGTAGTTATGGACGACGGAGTTAGGTAAGCCATATAGCCCACCCGAATCGATTCCAGCTACCAAGTTAGGGAAAAAATGTTAGGGAAATTAAATATTTAAGGGAAAAAACACGACAGCCAAGAATATAATTAAACAAGATTCCAAGAGTATGAAGAAGAAGGAGATGTAGAAAATATAGTGAACTGAAGACAAATGTAAGAGTAAATACAAAATATGAAAACATTATATGTGACTTAAGAGTGAAATAAAAAATTGATAATTTCTTCAATCATAAAACGAAGATATCAGAAATGATCAATTCTAATAAGGAGGCAATATGTAACAGTACATATGACACCACATCCACCTAAGTACTGAAAATTAAGTTAAAGGCCACCACTAGTAAAAATACATTAAAAGGTCTAGAATACCACCATGTATACAAAAGAAGAAATTACCATAAGTTTAAATAAGTGAAGCATCATTGAAAGGAATTCACTAGTAAATGCACCAATAAAGAAGAAAAGAAGAATAAAGACGAGACGACTGACATACTATACCCAATAGATCAGTGAGAAGGACACAAGAAAACAAAAGAGGAAAGAAAAATCAGTGAGAAGGACACAAGAAAACAAAAGAAGAAAGAAGAGTCAGGAAGAAGAATACAACAATGACAACTTCAAGAAAGAAGAAGGAAGAAACAATGTGAAGAAGACCAGTGAAAACCACATCATGTATAAAAATGAACAACAGTAAGAAGGAGATCAGTGAAGAAAGAAGAAGGAAGATAACCAAACCAAACACAAGAACAAGGGAAGGAAATTGAAGTATAACAAACTAACATAAACCTTTGAAAGAATAATTGTATTAAGAAGAAGGAAGAAATGTTAATTAATTACATGATATAAATCCCTAAGCTGTATGGTAAAGTCAACACTGAGCACAACTCATTTAATGAATACATTCATTGTCTATGTGAAACACATTATTGTAAATAAGGACTAAATATTGTAAATAAAGAGTCACAAGCAAACTGAATGAGGACAAGATGAGTTTATGATAGCTAAATGATGTGTAGTTATAGCATAAACAGAGGAATAGGTCCCAAAATAATGAATGACCAATTGTACAGTGGGAATGATGTTCATACAAACCCACTAATTAACAACAAATAAGATAATACAGGAGTAAACTAAATGTGAACTATTGATAACCAATAACCAATGTACAAACATGGAATGAAAACCAGTCGAATAGACTAATATAGAAATACACAGCCATCAACAACACATTACTGCTCACTGAACCTATAACATAACCTAATCTGGGCATCCAGTTTCCAGTAAAACTTGATGAAAACTAAATCAAAACAATGTTAAACCAAAATGTAATGAGCTAGGAAGTAAATAGAGCATATAAGGAACGTTTTGTACACGATAGCTAATAGTATAACAGAATATAAAAGCTATATTTATGTAATACAAATATGACAAAATGCTTGTAATGGCAAAGAAACATTATGCAACCAAAATCATGTTATAAACACATTATACAAAGATAGTAACTCACCTAATGACCTGATGTCAGACAGAATACTGTTCATATGAGCAAATGCAACCAAAATAACCATTTAAATAGTCTATATAAATGTAATTACAACTAAACCATTGTGACAATTAGCTGCAAGTAAAATTTACAGCCACCAAACCTAGATAATAACAGAATCAAATGCAGAGTGAACTGCATCACAATAACGATAAGGTCATTGTGACTATTTCAATTATCAATTAGAAAATAATGCAAGTAAAATGTGTAGGATACCAAGCATACAACCAGGTAACTCCATATAGGCATGACAAGCCTAATTAATAAGTGATAATTAAGGCACTAAAGCAATAATGTAGGGAAAAAGAACACTGCCAGTAGTGACTTAACCCATCGATATTTAATTACACCATGTTAAAATTCAATTAAATACTCTTATTGCTAGGGAATAAGAAAAACAAAAATGTATGACAATAGGTTTAAGTGCGAATCTATGAAAACGGACATAGTGTTAATATTAAGACATAGTTTTAAGTGAAAATTGTACAGTAGTTTAAGAACGAGATATTACCATAGAAAATAGAATAAAAACCATAAAATATTGACAATTAATGGCTTAATGGACACTAAGTATAAATGCTAAGTGCTAAGTCAGCTAACCCTAATCAGAAATATATGATGAGGGGGTTCAAATTAATCGTCTTTAAAAATCATGAACAATGAGAGTAAGCACAAAATCATCAGTACAATTATAAGGAAGATATTGGACTTTTAAGAATAATTGTATTATGCTTTGCCCTTTCGCGTGGGTATGTGAACCAGGATTTCTTAATCTTGTTCCCAAAGACTGACGCTGATGAGAGCGTCTGTTTTGACGAAGTCTACCGTAAATAAACGAATTAAAATAAACTGACCAATCAGAGCTTATAAAAAATCCGAAATTCATCATTCCGACAGAGGAACCAGGGACAGTCTTTCAACAACAACGAAGCGAGCTGCATGCTCGTCGACGCTTCAGAAAAACGTGCTTTTGACAGCAACCAAGCGTCAACCATATTAACCTCAAACTGATATATGGGTTACCTACATTGAAGAATCAGTGCAGTATATTTACAAGTGTACTTTATTCGGAGTTAATGCGCATAGGAGTGGGTGCAGTGTAGTGATAATATTTAATTAATTAATTAATGAATTTTAATTAATTAAAAAGTGTTAATAATAAAAAAAAGTGTAACCCTTCGAACGACAAGAGACGCAAGTATTCATACCCACAAATATAATGTTATGATTAGTTGATAAGAACGATAACTGAACGCTAAAAGCGATTCAAATTAACCTATAGAAACAATTAAATTCCCTATTCTTAAGAGAAGGGATCTGATGAATACAAATGAACAATGTCGAATTTGAACGATTTGAGTAACGACAATTTCAACTATTTGTATACTATAAATATTTAGAATAAGTAAAGACATTGTAATATCAATGAAGAGCATATGTGCTCTTATGCTATTAGCAGATAGGAGTATGAAATATTTTGTTACTAAATTTAATTAAGAGTTACACCAGAGAGTGATAACTACAATAAATGAGTTACCTTTACCTGAAATGGGAATATCCAATTTTACAGATGATCTTAGTACCTGACACTGGATTATCACAATTACTATTAATTAATAATAAATATTTAACCACTTTTAACCAAACAAGGTTGCACTAAACGATATTTAAAGCATATGCCTAACCATGAACAGTAGTTCATATTTTATCTTTTTTAATTAATAATCAATGAATTCTTATCTTATATGTTTGTTCTAGCCGTAGCAATTATTTCAAATAAGTGTATTTTGCAGTCTAAAAGAACCTACTACTTTTATTATCATAATTATTAATAACATTTCAAGTCGAACAATACGACATAACCTATATGTTTGTCAACTCACATTTTATAACTAACCAGAGGCAGTCATGCCAACTTGAGCTGATCATTTGTTTTCGAGTCCATGTTCACTTTTAAAATATTAATTGTTAACCAGTAAGAAGAGCAAAACGTATTATTGTATTGAATCTCACTGTGTTCGAATTTGAATAAATAACCATTATTATTGTTACCAGTTAAAGAGTTGACCTTTATTGTATCAGTTAATACAGCTTAGAGGAGAAGAACGAGGCGGTTGGTACCATGCTTAGAATGCGAATCATTCAAATTGAGTGATTTCATGTTTTGTTTACAACCGCACAGACCTATATATTTATAATATTATAAAGTAATATTATTCATGAGTTACTATGAATGTCATGTCTATGTATGTGTATGTTAGTATATAGGAAGAAAACTACTAATCTCCTCACGACCGCTGATCAACAAAGTGTCGACGGAACTTCAAGTGGAATAATCCTAACAGTGAATAATACATAAAATTAAACCATTTAAACAGATAGCTAATACGACGAAAAGGAGTGTAAGTAACCGGCTTATTCAATCCTGGATTCAACAATAGGTTGAATTGAGGGGAATAAGTCACTAAACAGTTAAATAATAATAAAATCCGATATTGAATAATAACAATTAGCCGAGAGCAAGATCCATTTTAAGTAAAAATAACCCTGAGACTACTGCTTAATAATAAAAATAAATAATTATAAACAGAGACGGATCGCGTCTACTATTACAATATTTATATTTGTCTTATGTACAATTTCAAATCAACATACGCCCAATTACAAAATATCAATATTGCGTTCGTTAGATTTAAAACTAAATTTGCTGAGCCACTATACCGGTACTAAGTATACAATAAACTTTAAATTAACTAGACTTTGACTTATCTTTGGTAATGGATTTGCTGAAGACGACTACTAAAGATTTTTTTCAGAATTGTCGGTCTGATGAGTTTTTTAATCAATTACTTGTAGATGCTAGAGAATTAGCTGATGAGATTGACGCTGAAGCAAGTTTTAAAAACAAAATTAGACATCGGGCAAGATCTAAAAAAAACAATTTGATTATGAAAGCCCTGACGAGCCCCCATAATGGACGCAAAAGAAAAGTATAAAATTGAATTTTTTTCCACACTTTGGACTGCGCTATCAATTCCCTTGATTTACGTTTTTCGCAAATCAGTGAACATCATACATATTTTTCATTTCTGTACGACATTCACGGTTTAAAGAAAATGCCTCAAGATGAATTGATAGCTCACTGCAAGGCTTTGCATTGATTCTAACAGATCAAATTTCATCAGATATTGATGGAGTGGACCTTGCAGATAAGCTATCTGTTCTCTCTACACTCCTACATGAGAAACTTGCGACCAAAGAGGTTTTAGAGTTCATAATAAAATTAAACTTTGGACCCAACATAGCCATTGCGCTTAGAATTCTTTTAACGCTGCCAATAACTGTAGCCAGTGGCGAGAGATCGTTCTCGAAATTAAAAATAATAAAGAATTATTTAAGGTCAACCATGACACAAGAGCGACTTAGTGGTCTGGCCACTCTCGCAATAGAATACGATGTATGTCATAAAATTGATTTCAAGCAAATACTGAAAGAGTTTGCTGAAATAAAGGTTAGGAAAAAGGTATTTTGAGTTTGTGTTTAATATTTTGAAAACTTTTTTTATATTCAATTGTTATGTTTTTATATCTTTCAGGATATTTTATAATTGAGTTATTTTTATACGTATCTATATTATATATTTTTTTTTAATTTTATTTTTCGTTCTTCTACATTTCTTATTATTTCAGTATTTCTCTAAATGTTGTATAAAAGATTCTATTTTCTATAAAAGATTTCTAAAACATTTTTATTTTCGAAAGCTAAATATTTTTTAATACAACACTGCATGATGATGTTATTTTTTGTACAGATGTTATTTTTTGTATCTTAGGATGCAAAACCAATAAATGAATACCTAAAATGTGTTTTTTATTTCGTGGAATAATTTGATAATCTCTTCACCTAGTATGGGGCGGCAAACAACCGTTCTGCCCAGGGCGGCAAAATTGCTAGGTCGGCCCCTGGTGGGGGAGAGCTACTTCAATCATCCGGTCGCGGCCAGACAGTACACTTGACCGGGACAACTGGCGGAGGCTGTTAAAGGAGGCCTTGACTCAGTAATGGGTTGTCGCGCCGCTGAAGAAGAAGAAGAAGAAGAAGAAGAAGAAGAAGAAGAAGAAGAAGAAGAAGAAGAAGAAGAAGAAGATTATCTATGATAAAAATTATGAAATTGATGTTAAGTTAGGTAAGTTCCAGACTATCTGTGGAACAATCAACCGTATTTTTACAAACAAGGTAAGCCGAGATACAAAATTAAAATTTTACAAAGTTATGGCAGTCTCTGTACTGTCCTATGGGTGTGGATTATGGACAACAACCAAGAGACAAGAGAGGATGGCGAAAAAAGTATTTGGAATGGACGCCACCCAACAGAAGGAAAAGGAAGACATTATCAGAGAAAAATGGTAAAGACGCCGTGCGTGCAAGAGGACCGTTTGGATCGGCGTCAATCCAACGCCGGCCGTAAAAAATCACTAAATGTTGATGATGATGAAATTTAGGTTTTAAGTGGTGAAGAACTCATCGCTTAACAGACACTGGTGACAACGTAGTAAACTTTACAGGTGTCTGTTGGCAGGCAATGCAAAAGGGAAACTTTGATGATAACTATATCAACTCTCACATATGGTAAATTCCAGACGATCTATGAAACAATCAACCGAATTTTTAGATAGAAGGTACGTCGAGGTAAAAATTAAAGTTTCACAAAGTTATGGCAGCCCCTGTCCTATGTCTGTTTATGGACAACAACGAAGAAACAAGACAGTAAAATACAGGCCTCAGAAATGGCGTCCTTAAGACGAGCTAAGAGGTGTTCTATACTCGACCGTATAAGAAACGAGGCCATAAGAGAAGAGTTACAAGTTTTAAACTTGAATAAAAAACAAACAGATTACACACAACGGTGAAAAGTATACTTAGAAGAATCTCAGATTCCGGACTGGCTAAACAAACCTGGAAATACAAAACCTACAGGGCACAGGTGTGTGGTTATACCCAGGAAGAGATAGCCGGAGGATTTTCGAAGGCGGAACAGGCAGCACCTTGCCTATGCCGTGTTGTGAAGAAGAAGAAGATGATATTATGATAATTTCCAGCGTAAGTAACAGTTTATTCTAGAATATACAGATACGTTTTTTAAGCTCAAATTTTTTTAAAAACGACTCTTCGAGTCTTATAAAGTATAATTTAGTCTAGCATCTTGTTCTTCTTTCATTAAACTACGTATAAACTGTCTCTACTTGAAAGACTACAAAATTTTCCATTTTGTTATGATCTCCAAATTGCATGACAAATTGCACATCTATTTCTACCTTGTGTATTGTGTGTATAACCTTGTATAAAGAAAGGGCGTATTTACGGGGGGACGAACGGGACCGGGACCGGACCCCCTCCCCAGAGGATCGAAAAATATAACGAAATTTGTGAACTTCTTAATTTTTAAACTTTTTTTTATTTTTTTAGCTGTGAACACTAATATAGTAGTAACTCTTTTTTAAATATACAAACAGGTTTATTACACAGAATTAGCGTATACATTTGAAATACGAAATGTATTAAATATATATTAATCAATTCAATCAATAAGTATCTTGATTTAAACAATGTTTCAGTAACGCGTGTTTTTATTGTGTTATTACCAATTACTTTAATGGGACTGATTTCTGCTACTTTGAAGATAGTAATGTTGATTAGTCTTAATTTTGTTATTTCATTTGAAGCCGATCCGACCCTGGAGCCCCCCAAATCCAAATTCTAGATACGTCACTGGTGTAAAGACGTACACAGTTTTTGGTTCTGCAACGACCTCGTCCTTTCCCTTTTTACGAACCATTAGCACATCTGAGCCACCACCCCCTATAAGAGTCAAATGCCCTCGGGCGATTTTAGACGACCCCCCATAATTCTATTTTGATGCTGTTTAGGTAACCCCAGCAACTTCATCTTTATTGTTACCTTCCTTCTAAGTGCTATCCTTCCCTAAGTACGTTGGCACACTGCTTGGAGTTGTTACCGTCTGGCACCGGCACCCACGGAGGTTCCATGCCTTGCGGGGAACGACCGGCGCCTCAAGGCGCCTGCCTACTGGGCTAGGCGCGTGCGGCATCTGCCGTTCGCCTCGCCACCAGAGGCAGTGCTACCATGGCCTAAACCCCTCTTAAAATAAAGATGATTAAAAATTTCCGCCGCCTTCTTAGTTAACTGGTTGGCGTGTCCTTCCTGATTTTTAGGCACCTATCGATAGAAAGCACTGCTTTCATCTGGCAGCCATCGGGCAGGTCCCGGAAGCTGCAATCAGCCACGGGTGCAAAGACGTCCTACTAAATAATGCAATGCAATGCCTCAAGGGGTCTGCTAACTGTGTCTGAGACGTTCGGGGACACCTGGCGTCCACATCTGTGCCAGAAACTGTGGCACAACATAAAGCCATCATTCACAGCCACATAGCAAATAAAGTGTAGCCACCATTCACCGCCACATAACCAGCACGATCTAAGTTGAAAAGCAGCATCAGCGTCAAGTGCTCGGCAGCACAACATGCCAAATATTTTTTAAATAGATTTGGCGACTTTGTAGACAATTAGATCTTCAATTGTACTTTTAAATTATTCAAAAAATGTTCACAAATATTCAACATGTGGTTTTATTTTATGCTAATACAGCAAACGTTTTAGCTACCCTTGTAGTAAGAAGGAGAGGAAATCTGAAAAAAATCGATTCGATTCGGTTGCAGCGGATTCGATTCCTTCAAAGGAATCCGTTTGAAGTTAACATACAACAGCCCGCCTGGACACAGAGATAACGAGTCCAGATTTACTTTAGGCTTTGCGTAACAGGTGACGGGGAATGGGGGATGGGGGATGAGATTACACCCCCAACTCGTCTTCCATTAATAACGCTATCATCTCCTCGTCGGCGTCGACACTGCGTTCCCGCCATCATTACTGATGAATTGTTTGTTATACGACGTACCAGCAGCGTGTCAGATATTTCACGATTTATGATTGTTTCGTGCCTCGCGACGCCGCCATCGCCACCAAGCGACGTCTCGTTATTAATTGGACGTCGTCGTGGTCGCGCGAAGAAATATTATTATTACTATTATTATGATAATCTTCAGCGTAAGTAACAATTTATTTTTCAGCTCAACATTTTTTATAACGTTTCTTTGAGCCTTTCATAATTTATACTAGGATTTAGTTCATCTTTCATTGAACTACGTATAGCCTATAAACTGTCCATACTTGGAAGAATTATACAGAATTATGAATATGTTAAGGTACCCAAGTTGCACGACTAACCAGTACATCTAGTCTTGCTTTGTGTGAACAAGTACATAGTAGATCTTGAAATTTTTCTATTTTTTATGACGAGTTTCGGGACTCATAGTTGCATCGTCATGTTTGTAAAACGACGGTCTATCATAAAGAGTTTGTTAAAATATAAAAAATACGAGGTCATCAGTCGAAAAGTTATTTGCACTTACCCATTTTTTCCTAAAAGAGATATTTTCATGAGAATTGTTGGCAACACTGGTAAACACACGTTTCCGTCAGCTACAGTAACGTCTGCCTGGTAGTAACGATTATTATTATAATCGAATAATAAAATAGTAATAAAATCGTAGTAATAAAATATGATGATGATGATGATTATTATTATTATGATAATCTTTAGCGTAAAGTATCAGTTTATTCTAGAGTTTACATCAACGTTTATTAACCTCAAAATTTTTTATAACGAGTCTTTCTTTTTTTAATTAAGTATAGACATTTTTTTATAATCACCTACGTATAGGCCTACGTATAACCTATAAAGTGTCCACACTCGGAAGGCTACAAAATTACAGGCAGTGTTAGGTAGTATACTCGGTACTTTCCCAATAACCGTACCGTAGGACTCGGGACTCATTCTCGATATTTCGATTAGGCGGTATTGGCATCGATATGTAGTGAATATCGCACATAATTTTAGTTAGATGAAAGAATTCGTTGAAATTTATGTGCGTATGTTATAAAATAGTTTGTTCAAGATTACAGTCGTTTCCATTTGTCATAATTTTTATGAAAAATGTTTCTAGCACCAATACAACATCGATGTGTGCCTGCGACGTTAAAAATTGATGTTGTTAGGTCAACGTGGAAATTGATATTGCACATGAAAACCAATACGCCTTTAATGTAATACAGGGCCACCCCTTACCTGTTGCTCTGTAGGCTACTTGTCTCTCTTTTTGTGATAGAACTCATTTTGCATTAGTATTCATTTTTTTCACTATTATTTCATTTGCCTTTGAACAGATCACAGAAAAAAGCAACCAACTCGAAGTAAGGCCTCTTACTAAACACACCTGCCTTTTTCACTTTACATTTTCTGTTCTTGTTTTTGTAAAAAAAACGTTTTTCGTTTTAAACGTTACTCTGTTACAAGCATTGTGTATACACATTAAGCGTCATGTTTTTTCCAACCATGGCTTTTCTTTCTTTAAACAGTAAACAAACTAAAAATAAAAAAACATTATTACCTAACCTCACGAACCAGAACATAACATATTTTCACTTTACATTAAGAAAGAGAATAATTTACACAACTAGTATACTTCTTCTTCTTCGTCTCCTGAATGAATTTTTCACATTCATTCTGTCTTTAATGACTTCATTAAGGAAGTCGAAAAACATTATGTTCTTTATTTTAAATGTCACTGTGTTATAAGCATTCTATATACACATTAAACGTCATGTTTTTCTAACCATGGCTTTTATTTCTTAAACAGTTAACTAAAAACAAAATAGGTCTACTTCGTCACAAAAGGTTAAACACAAACGGAAATGAAAAATTAATTGAACTACGGGAGACTTTGTACCATCGTTTTCAACAGTAAAGGAATGGGCTGCTGAATTCGAACGTGGTTCAGGTCGCCTAAAAACCGCTACAACTGACGAAAGCGTTCAAAACGTTCACAGTGTCGTGTTAAAAAATGATATTTAGCTATAGATACTCAAGAAAGATATTCATAAACGCTAGTCTAGACCAGACTCTCCCCCCCCACACACACACACACACATAAAGAATTTCGACGAAACCGAAACATCGAAGCATGATAATGTTGTGTAAACAAAAGATTTCTAGACTATGGGGAATCGAAAGTGTGGAAGCGTCACGTTTTTCGATGACGTTTTTGTGGAATGACCCCCAGCCTAAAAACGTTATCATGTTAAAAAAAAACATTATCACCTAATATCACAAACCAAAACATTATGTATTTTTGGTTTACAGTGGGAAACAGATTAATTTACTATTAGTACACTTCTTCTCCTTCTTCATGTCGTAGTATATCGATACTATCGCATAATCGAAATATCGAAAATGTAGTGCGGGACGTAATATCACATCATATTTACTTGCAATAATTCGATTTCGAGTATTGATTCTATGGCAGCTGATGGACGAAGAGTGGCAAAATCAAAATTGTGTTTTATATAATATATTAATGAAAGCTGCGAGTGTGAAAATATGTAGGTCTACTGACAGGTATGCGCAGGTATGCAGCCATATTTTTAAACCCAAATTATCGCCGTGTTGTTCATAATGAACTGTCAAAACAGACCAGCAATTGAAACAATAGCGTCACACGGTTAGGAGTTTTACAGCAGGCTAGTAAACTGCTTAAGTAATAATAATGTACTTACAGAACTCATAAATATACTAGCCTCGTAAATCGGACGATGTCGGTAGACCGAGGAGGAGATGAGTTCTGGAACAGGTCTAAGGCAATGTCCTTGCAGTGGTGATGATGATACTTATTCTGTAGTATATTAGCAATAATACGTTATATTATTTTGTCACCTATTAAAGTCGAGATTTCACTTCGGTCAAGTCATTTTGGTCAACAAGTCTGTATGTTAATCTGTTATTCAGAGCAAACGTTAAGTACAAATGTCACCTCTCATTACGAATGTATTAATTATTTCTGTAGGCCATTGCTTGATGATAAAAAAATATATATTCTTATGCTAGAAATTTCGACATTAATGTTTTAAAATTCTGTGTAGTCAATGTACGGACCTCTGAAAGCCTTTCACAAGAAAACTTTATCAAACGAATTGTAACACAGTGTCCAGTGGTGTAACAACTAGTGGGGGGGGGGGGGGGCGATTAGGGGACTAAATCCTCTTCCCCATAGCTATTGAAAATCTGATCTAAATTCCATAAACATTTAACGTAGACATATTTCTAGGCCAGTTGTGTGTGCTAAAATAAGGCCTACAAAGAACTGTAGAAACAAAAGGCGTTACAACATTTCTAAGCCAGTTGTGTGTGCTAGAATAAGGCCTACAAAGAACTGTAGAAACAAAAGGCGTTACAACATTTGTAAATTAGTAAAGCAAAGTTAGAATTTTCTTAATAATGACAATTACTCAACATTTAGTAAATAATAACCTACAAATCTGTACCATACTTCACATCGGTTTTCTCTAAAACTTTGAAAGGTAAAGGATTTATACAGGCGCGGATCCTCGAAGGGGGAAATGGGGAAAATTTATCTCCCTAAATGGTCACTTCACAGGAAAGTTTTTGTCGTTTTATAATTGTGAATATGATTTAATAATCATATCACATTATGTAAGTTCATGGTTATTTACCATAAAATTACTCTAAATTGTAACTGCATCTTACCAGCGTGCTTAATTTTTGTTTAATATATAACTTAAATGAGTAGTGTTTATTTTAAACTGTACGTGAATATTATTAAAAGAACGCTGTACTAACGAATACAAATGTCAATTAATAATTATACAGTAATAAATCTATTACGTTGATAATAACAAAATGTATTTTATCTTCCCTCATTACTATCATTTTATACTTTCATTACTATCATTACTATCTTCCCTCATTTTATACTTTAGATCTTTAAAGAATGGTCTAACTTTTCAAAATACTCCCCAAAGTCAATACCTTCCTCCCCCAAAACTGTTTGCTAGATCCGCTCCTGATTTACAAAATTCTAGGATAAGAACCCTGATTTTCTCATTTGTCCTGAGAAAAGTAGGGAAGTCTAAAGAGCAAGCTAATCTCATCCCCCTCCCCTATTAGCAGCGCAAGTCACGCCACTACCATTCTCTATTTTTTTAAAGAGCAAACAGTGCGTCGGGATGAATGGGAAAAACCAGTCCATTAAAATTACAACAGAGTTGAAGGTTCTAACAACCTCAATTAATGGAGCCTTGCACAACAGAGAACACACACGCGCGCGCGGCATTAGGGTCGGAAAGTCGGTCGGCCGTTTAACGAGCTCAGTTCCAATCAAATTTTATGGCGTGCGGAGGAGCGAAACACAACAGTAATTAATGTCGTTTTAATTAGTAAAGTATATATTTTGTGACTTACTGGCTGTGCCTTCGTCCTTGACATCCTGGACGATCCGTCGGACGCTCTGCGTGAACTTGCCAACGAGGTTAGTCCCGGCTGTAACATAAAGAAGAAGAAACAAATAAATTAATGAGAATTGATGTGCAGCACAGTGAATGAGTGATGTATGCTTATGTCATGAAATGGTTTGGTCAAAAATAGACACGACCCGAAAGTGTACATAGTGTGGATGTGATTAACTTCTGTGAGTTGCACCAGTTTGGAGATGATTAGTCATTCGCCGAAAATAGATCTGTTCCAACGAACGTGAGAAATTTCGGTACTCTCCCAAGATTCGTACCCACACTACATTTTCGATTATTCGATTACGCATTGGTATCGATATACCACGATGTGAAGAAGGAGAAGAAATGTACTAATTGAATTGCAAATTATTCGCAATTATTCAGGAATCCAATGACACAGAGAAATCTGAAGGACGATGGTTGGAAAGATCGTGAAGTTTTGAAGTTAGCATCCAAAAAACGACTTTAAATGTTGTTAGAAAATTGCAATACGTATATTCTATTGTTGACATTGTATCCTTATGAAATATTGAGTGTGACTGGTGAATTAACTGCAACTGAATAATGAAAGAGAAGCGCTTAACAATTTATAAAGGGAAGAGGCGAACCCGCGGCACTTTTTAATATTTAAACAATCTCGTTGTTATGTCGAGTGAAACGAGCTCTATTGTTATTTTATTTATTAACGGATATAGGTGTTGCATGTTTCAATTGTTGGCCCGTTTTGACAGTTCATTATGAACAATACGGCGATAATTTGGGTTTAAAAATGCATAGGCTACCTGTGCATGCCTGTCAGTATATATTTTCATACTCGCAGCGTTCATTAATAATATGTAAAAAAACAATTTTGATTTTTCCTCTCTTCGGTGCACCAGCTGTCATAGAATCAACGGTCGCAATAGAATTATTGCAAGTAAACATGTTTACAAGGTAAGAATAGACAGTACTCTCCCAATATCCGTAGTCGCACTGCATTTTCGATAGGGCTATTTCGATTATGCGATAGTATCGATATACCATGATGTGAAGAAGAAGAAGCGTAATAATTGTAAATTATTCTATATAACATTACCATATATAAAGGGCACAACAGACATAATAGGGAGAATACTCGAGTCGAGAGAACACATCACATCAGGACAACATTAAACACCAAAAAAAAAAAAAATCAACGCTTATTTACAAAACCTGAAGAACCGCATTACTTTAGAGAGACAAGGTGTGTATACCAAGGCGTGTAAAAACTGCAATCGATTTTAAATCTGCCGCTGTGGAAGAAGCATACACCAACGCGTTCGTGAACACGAATTGTCTACTTCGTGTAAAAGAATACAAGAAGACAACAGAGCAAAGAAACTGAACACAGCTATGTGACACATTGTCCAGCTATTAGGCCGTAGTCGTCCAATATTCAAATTTTCTGAAACGCCAGACGTTTCGACCATACTAACGGCGGCCATCTTCAGTGGAGCCTGAACAAGGAAGGAGGACTGCCTGCTATAGAACTGAGATTCAAAATGGCTACCGTTGGTACGCCCGAAACGTCTGGCATGTCAGAAAATTTGAATTGGATCACTACGGCCTAATAGCCGGATAACATGTCACACAGCTGTGACAACTCCGGCCGTGGTGAGAGTTATTATTAGTAAGTTCATTTATTAAACAGGACACACGTTCGACTATAAAAAACAAAAATTTTAGCAAGAACAAACACTAAGAAAATAAGACAATACAGAGCAGTCAATTATAGAAATGAGCAGACTAAATTAGCGGCAGCTTGGAAATTCCCAACTCGGACAACAGACAGCAGCGAACAGAAACGACTCGGACAACAGTGTTGCTGACAGTTCTCAGAATAACAGACAACAAAATGACCAAACACACGTACCGCCACCCTCCCGCGTCAACACCCCCAAGAGGTCAGGTATATAAGGCGCTTCTTAGCCAAATCGAGAACAAGCATACCAAGTCCGCCGCAGGTTCTCTTCGCGAGCTCTTAGAAGAGAAATGGGTGTCCTCGCTCTCTTCACGACACCCCGAGACGTCTGGCGCGTACGTAGATTCTATGGTCGGGTGGCCCGAGTTATCCACAACCACCTAATCTCCGCGGACCCGGCAAATATAATCGAAGATCAGACGAGTCTTGGAAGCGACCCCATTTTTTAGCTCCAGTGATATAGGGCCTAATCCACCACTCGAGGAAAGCTTGCTGCCCCTCCCACAATTAGCAAAATAATACAAATAACTCAGTGCACAGAATAGGAAGTTTATGCGGAGTACTCAGGGCTGTACCATTCTCGATAGAAAGAAGAATGAGGATATAAGGACGAAACTGGGGGTCGGTCAATTGTTGGAACAGCTAAGGAGCAACAAAAGAAGGTGGTGTGAACGTTTGGGAAGAATGTCGGGTGACAGGATTCCAGTGCTTGCAATGGAATATAGATCGGTGGGGTAGAGAGATGTAGGACGGCCGAGAGTGAAGTGGGCCCTGGAACAGGTTCAGGATAGAGCCAAATCCTTAAGATTGATGATGATGACACAAATAACTCAAAGACGACCCAGTGGCAGGAGTTCATTTGGAGACTCGAGACACCGCACAATTCGCAACCCCTAGTCGGAATCGAGAACAGTACGCCTTGAAAATATTCCGAGATTACGGAACAAAATATCGGGCACTTTGAAAATTTCATGCGCGGATGTGCCCAGAAACATGCACAACACACTGTAACGAAACAAATGTTACAAAAGAATAGTAAATAATAGTGGAATCCGATCCAGAGAAGAAACAAGAAATAATAATTGAAAGCAAATTAAAGGAAACCTAGTTGGTTTGACTTATATAATATTATCAAGAAACCCAGAAATAACCCAGTAGAATAGGGCAGTAAACAGAAAAAAGTTAAATAAATAAACCTAGTAGGCCTAATCAACTTACCCTGAATAACAACCAAACCCGATAAAGAGTACCTAATCATAAATTAAAATTGTATTAACAAAACTGTATCGACATATTTTAAGGATAGAAAAAGGGACACAAACCTTACAGTTATATGAGCGACATAATATAAATAGTGACACAGACTACTGTTAAACAGTGTTAATTATTTTTGTATGAAAAGTGTTTTATTGTTATTATTAGACAGAATTTTAGTTTATCATACAGACAATAGTTTAGCAGTATAAATAAACTAAAACTGTCAAAAACAATTATTATTATTAAGAGTTTTGTTGTATGTTATAAGATTTTATGTCACCAGTTAATTTATGTAAATATATTTATCTCAGGTAGCCAAAGTAGAAATTACAATCAACCATAACAAATTGTTCCACCACATATCATAGAAATTCAAATTAATAAGGTTTTACAGTTATAAACTGAGGCATGTTTAGTATCAAATTGTTTATAATTATCTAATTAATAATTGTATAAACATTGCATGTATCATTAGAGTATAATAATAAAATTATCTATTAAGGGTAATTTATAAAATATAAAGTAGGTAATGGGTGTTGATCCTATAACATTTAACCTGTACATAAATGACCAATCAAAATTTAAGAAATTTGTATGAGTTCTGTGACTAAAAAAGAAAAAATAACACTTAATTGTTAATTGTGATGGAAAACAGTTGAATAGTGAGTGTCTAGATGTAATTAAAAAAATATAAAAATAGATAACCCGTTTGTGAAAGAAGATCTGAAAGACCATCATCGAAGATAATAATCCTTCCACTACAATTTTCATGAACAAGTAATACACACAATCAAGAAGAAATATTCAGAATAAACCAGAAAACCTTCAGAATATCGTCTAGATGTGTAAAGTATAATTTGACAATATTTTTATCCAACAAGGAACAACCACTAGACAATATAACAATTTACACTAACACTAATCACTAGTAAACATTTTAAAGTGCAACCAAATTCAATATCTAAGCAAACAGTGATTACAAGGAAAACATTTATTGTACACATTCATAAACTTCATTATTTTCTGAGACGGATAAATAGCCATGATGTTGACGTTACTCTAACCTACATGCTTTTACGAAGCGTATTGAATATCGTCAAAACTTGTATGTAACTTAATATATAATATTTGTAATTTTTTAGATTATAAGTAATATATTGTTTGTAAAGGTACTCTCTATTATTAATTAACATGTAAAGGAACTTTTCGTAGCAGCCACAAGGATTCCCACGGAATATATTAAAATTATTTAGTTATTAAATCCTGAGATAAATATCGATTGCGACAACCGTATGTATCGAATGGAATTTTCCAATAATTTGAATTTATGTTACACAGATTAAACCATTATGTTATTAAATCATATCCATGCGTTATTATTTCAGGAACGTAATATATTATACCATTAAGATACTACGGGAAGGAGGGTCGTATTATAACACCCATACCCACACAGATACATTATTATTATTATTATTATTATTATTATTCCTTTTAGGTCTAAAGACATGTGCTGGATTCAGTAATTGTATCATAACCGCATGAAATATTGAAAATACAGTTACCGCACAGCTGTACATAAAGGCTGTGGCGTGTACATTGTTCCCGGTACTTTTGTGACGTGATATTGGCGGAGATCACGTCTGCGATATTACAATGCGTCCGTGCAGTATTGAAACAACGACCGCGGACACGGTTTAAGGTATTAACTTGGCTAATTACAAACAGCGACACGTCCGCCATTGAATCGATACGACTGTTCTAAACACGGGCGCAACACTAACACTACGTGTGTGTTTGTTCAGAGTTTTATCGATACACGTTTACTTTAGAGGTGTGTCATACGGGATTGAACAAATCGCGTTGATCGAATCATTTAGATGATCGACTGATCGAATCGATCTTTTAAAAGACGAGTCGATCAGTAATAGCACC
This sequence comes from Magicicada septendecula, assembly GCA_034769895.1. Taxonomy (NCBI): domain Eukaryota; kingdom Metazoa; phylum Arthropoda; class Insecta; order Hemiptera; family Cicadidae; genus Magicicada; species Magicicada septendecula. The sequence goes on from CM068375.1 coordinate 63,065,269, forward strand.
ACTGACGAACTATCTGCGGTAGTTCACATAATTTCCGCTAAGTGCCTCTGAACAGCTTTCTGATCAATCTCGGTCATTTCGGTCTGTGGTCTCGGTCAGTTGGTGATTCGATCAGTTGCTTTGTCTGCTACAGTCTCGGTCATTTACTGGATTCGCTCGAGATACCGCAAGCAAATTCCGCATGATGCCACTGTCTGGTTTTCATTTCGGTCACTTACTGATTCGATCAGTGATCGAGATACCACAAACAGTCTCCGCTAGATGCTTCTCTTAGACTTTATTTCAGCCAGTACAAAATTCGATTAGTGAACCAGTTACCGCAAGCAGACTCCGCTAGATGGCTCTGGCAATCATTTAATTCAATTACGATTGAAGCAGTCGCAATCTTAGTCTTTCGTTTCGATCTCGGAGACTTTCTGATTCGATTAGTGAACAAGTTACCACAAGCAGACTCCGTTAGATACCTCTGCTTGAATTTCAATCTCGGTCATTTCGGTCAGTAAAAGATTCGAGCAGTGAACGAGTTATCGCAAGCAGTTTCCGCTAGACTCCTCTGGCATTCATTTCAATCCCGGTCATTTCATACATCGTTGAATAAATATATCTTATTGAGAGTGATTCATTATAGTTGTGATTTATGAACAAAAATGTGTTTACAGTGAGAACCTCACGGTCGTGTGAAACTACGCGAAGACAATACGTGTTTTACGACTGCGTTAATTGGGCACAGAAAATACAAAAGAGGAAAGTTTTGTTCGCACGAAATATGATCGTAGTTACGCCCACGGTGTTGTAATGTAATACTTTTTTTTGGATTAGCTGATCTCTTTTTACTCGTTCCGTACGACGGAAGCCAAGCAGCCGCCCGTTCTTATCTTATGTTAATTACAACAGCCGAGGACTAATTTCACGGGATCAAGGAGGCTTTGTTTGTCTCGCGTCTTTTCCGACGGTCGCAGAGCCGAGTCTAATTACTTTATATGGCGGCACGTTCTCTCCCACATTATTAGTAGGTGTGCCAGACGTTTTTACTTTGTGAGATCATCAGTTTGTTAAGACTGATGTTGCTAGAGAATAATGATAGTAAACGAATTATTTTGGAGGAAACGTTTAATTTGGAGTGTCGTGAGACAAACGCATGGCTCGATAATTTTCATCTTGTTTGTTGGCCAAACTAACGATATTTACTTTGAAAACTGGCAACACTGTCTCAGAAAAAACAGCCTAATTTCCGTTAGTGGCGTAACTCATGGGACCAATCGCTCACAGAGCTATTATAAATTTCAGCGCAATTTCATGATCACTTAACGTAAGCCCATTTCTAACCCAGCTGCATGTTTTCCTTTTTCATTAAACCAGTTTCAACTGCTTGTGCTCATGTCCTGTTGCATTAAACCAGTTTGCATTAATTTTGTTCAGTTTTCTTTCCAACCTCTTCGTAGGGTGTAGTTTGGAATACAGAAAGCTGTCTTTACCAACTCCGTCGAGATCTTCTCTCCATTCACAGCGCGAAGACAACTCCTTCCGTCATTTCTCTTCACCAGGAAAAAAAGAGAATTTTGTGTATTAGTCAATAATTCCTGCTGGGCCTGTTTAATAACGTTATTCCTTTCTGAACTATTATACTTCTTTATGATGTATTTAGGTTTTAGACTTCATGTGTAAGTAGACAGTATAAATATATAGTGCCCGCTTACAGAGTTGCGCGGTTTTGAAGACGCAGCGTCTCCCAACACATTTATCATTTTTTGTGAATTTCCTCCATTGGCGCTGGAACAGCACGCGGCGTTAGATTATATTTATTTTTTAAAACACTCGTGACACGTACATTTTGAACAGCTGGTAAACATTGAATAAATTGACAGATATATTTTGAAATTATCATATGTTTACACGAAATATGAATCTTATCTGTGGCGTCACTGCTGCGGGATGGATCAATCCCCTCCGCAGGTCTATTAAAAATTTCGGTGAAATTCCATAAACACTTAACGTAGGTCTATTTCTAGAGCAGGCTGCGTGTGTTAAAGTAAGGCTTGTAACTAATTATGTGGGAAGAATCTTAAATATCTCATTGTGCTGAGGATAAATGGGGAATTCAACCTTTAAGCTAGTCTCATCCCTCTCCGAAGCTAGTCCAATTCACCTCCTCAGAGACTAGTCTACCCCCTCCCCCGGACAGAGCAGCTACAAGTTACGTCACTGAACCTTACAACGCACGAAAAATTTTATAATTTTAGTTTTGCACCTACGTCATAGATGTCGCTCTGAGAAGTTTCGAACCTCCTCCTTGTACAGTCTGTATAAGAGATAATTCTCTCTCTTTAGTAAGCGGGCCCAAGCTCAGGGCCGGCCCCAGCACTATCCAGTATTTATGAGGGCCCCCTCCCTATTTTAACTCTGAACACATTCACACACACTAGACCTACTCTAAAGATACGGCGATTACCTTCAAATGACGACTAGGAATGTTTGCACTCATTGTCAGATTTACGTTCTCTCGTTCACGAGTTTTCGTCTCTTCGTTAAACTCCTCTGTCTTTATACATAAAGTAATTCTTACTGATCTTACATATTGTGATGAAATTAAGTGAATATTTTTTTTACCTCAATTTCAAAACTTAACATCCCGGAATCTGCCGCCCTTTAAAGTTTTCCGCCCTACGCGGTGGCACGGTTCGCCCCTGCCTGCCCAAGCATGCACATCCATAAACTGGCGCATAACGCAAACAGATTGGCCACCACAGCGATGCTAATTTAATTAAAACAAAAGTGCAGCGTGTACCACCGGATGTTTGGCTGATTAAATACGGGGAAGTTATTGTGTCGAAACGTTTACTGGAATCTTGTACGACTCTCGTTTTGTAAATCTCCAGGGGGGGGGGGAGACTCTACGGCTGCTGAAAGTTGAAATGCAATTGTGGTGACGCCGAATACATATGCATGAGAAACAAAATTTATTTTATGTAAATTTTCACGCCCTTTATTCAGACTCATCGAGTTTATAAACTGGATGTAAGTTGTAAACAGAAAGACGTTCTGAGAGCCTTAATTGAACGAGCCAAGCAAGTTCTTAGTTTTAGCTCTTTAGACTTTAGTTGAAATTCCTTTTAGTTTAATATGTCACGTGAATTTTTGCGATTGTGTCAAAATTTCTACCCACTTTTTGGCCTCCAACGTTCCAAACATTTTGAAATTTTGAATAAAGAACACTAAATTGTGCAAGTTCTTAAGCTTCAACGGCCGATCCTATTGTATCATAATATCATATATTAACATCTCCCAAGCCAATCAGTTAGCACTTGATGCTGCTTTCCAGTTTAGATCGTTGTGGTACAGACGTGGACCTTCTCAGGCAAAACACACAGTCTCTACCTCATCTCTGTGGTGAACTGGCGGACACCGTCCTAATGTAGACACTGTTGATGGCCAATAACAACAACTATGGAACACGGCCTAACAGCCCGGCTGATAATAATAATTATCGTCATCGTCATCGTCATCACCATGTAACCCCTCTTAATTGAAGTGAAACTTCTTTATCGACTTATGAGAGAAATTTTATAGCAATGTAAAAAAAAATCGTCACGATTTTCGGTTACGCGCCATGTTTTTTTTTTTTATCAAAGTTCAGTATAGTGACGTAAAGAATAATATATTAGTTTGAAAGTGATAAAATAAAAAGACTTATTATTTGCTATGTGAGAGCAAATGAGAGTTTTCATAAAAATTCAAGTAAACGTCGGCCAATAGACGAGAGAGAGGTGAACCCATGGCCAATCCATCATCCTCAATGAAAAATTGGTTATTGAAAGCAAAGTAATTCAAATTCAAGTGAATTTATAGTAAAAGTGAGAGTGATTATATATTTCGTTTGATAAATCCAACACGTGAGCGTGATTTTAATATTTATTTGAGGTTAACCTCACTTTTTGATTGTAAGTATCAGTAAATGTATATAAATCTATTAAAATTAGCAAGCATTAAAAATCCAACACGTGAGCGTGATTTTAATATTTATTTGAGGTTAACCTCACTTTTTGATTGTAAGTATCAGTAAATGTATATAAATCTATTAAAATTAGCAAGCATTAATAAATATGACTGAAATCTAGTAAACATTATTAATTCTAAAAACAATAAAAAAAACAAATTAAATAATAATTTAAAAATAAAACAAAACACAATTAGAAAATAAAAATATGTATACGTACATCTTTTTTAATTATTCGTTTTTAATGATTTATTTATTCATTTTGAATTCTATAAAATCATTGCATGTCTACAAGATTAACTGTCATCATATAATTGTATTACTTTGAATAGATAATTCCAATTATTTACTCATAACTTGTGTAATTGAGTAAGTTATTTTTCTTAAGCTTTATCTACCCAATTTCTGTGAAGTTGTAAATAGTAGAAAAATGATATGTCATAAAGAAGTTTCACTTCTTACCTGTGTACTCTGGTACACACACATACATTTTATTTTTTTATTATACTTTATAAAACGCCACTAGATAGCGTTCACCGTCGAAACAGTGCCATAGAAATTGCGCTAACCAACTAATACTTCGACATTTATCCGAAACCGAAAACTACGATTGCATTTCCTCGAACGCCGGATTGTGCAAACACCGGCACAACCACTGGACTAGGCCTTAGACCTGTTCCAGAACCCATCTCCTCCTCGGTCTACCACCATCTCTCTTGCCAGTAGGGTGATAACCAAAGGTAGCCACAGGTAGACGGATATCAGGTATGCGATTCAAGTGTTCACACCATCTCTTTCTGTGGTCTTCAATCTTCCGGTGCAATGGTACAATGTGTAAATCGCGTCTAATGTCCTCGTTCCTTCTCCGATCCAAGAGAGAACAACCTTGCGTCCCTCTTAGAAATTTCATTTCGGCTGCCTGAATCCTCTGCACGTCCCTTTTACCAAGAGTCCATGTCTCGCTAGCATACAGGTACAGGTATATGGGGACATCCACAGTTTTATAAAACTTAATTCGGGTATCCTTCCGTGTTTTATTTTTCAGGTACCTATGAATCGTTCCACAGATGAGTCTAAATTTGGTTAAATAATGATTTCAACGAAACTAAATTTATATTTTGTTTAAAATTTAATTTAAATTTGTTCTAAGGTTTCACGGCCGGTGTCAGTTGTTTTAGAAATGTTTAGCGGGCTGTTTGGCCGTGGTCTACGGTTTACAGACAAACCAAACGTTTCGACAGCACCACTGGTTGTCATCATCAGTGGAATCCGAAGAGTTCGAGTCTAACCTGAACGCGGGTTGTTAAACGTCAGGCCCACAGCACTGAACTCAGTCTTTACCACAGTACTGTGGGCCTGACGTTTAACAACCCGCGTTCAGGTTAGACTCGAATTCTTTGAATTCCACTGATGGTAGTAGCCAGTGGTGCTGTCGAAACGTTTGGTTTCTCTGTAAACCATAGACCACGGCCAAACAGCCCGGTAAACACTTGTAATACAAAATTTAATTTAATTTGATACTCCACATTTACTTTTGCAATATTTTCAACATTAGGACCTCCGTTACATTTTCGCCTCCCACCCTCCTATTTTGGGGGGGGGGAATCAATCTCAACAACAACAGGGGTCTGTACTGCAAAATTATGTACACGCATCCTAAGTCGACGAAAATCGGTTGATTTATTCAAAAATTATCGTGAGATCTACCCCCAAATAGACAGACAAATGGCAAACGGTCGGGTTAAAACTGAGAACTTATTTCGCACTTGCTTACTTCCTTAGACTAAGTCGAGCCACTGAGGATGCTACATCGTAGTAAGAGCGAAAGTAATACGGCCATCGTAGTTTGGTGTTAAAAGACGCGTGTTGGACCGAAAAACGTTGTTATTACAACAGCTGTGCAATTATTAAAAGAGGAAGAAAATGCTAATGCTAATTGATAGTGAATGAACCTGGTAATGTTGAAGTACATTCTGGTAATAATGTGGATTCAAGACGACGCTAGTCTGTTGTCTCTGAAAGCAAGATGAATGCGTCTGGCCAATTGAAATGTCCGGGCTGACATACAGTACAGTAGTAGTGGTGCGCGCGTGCGTGTGCGTGTGCGACCGCAACAAGGAAGCGGAACACGAGTCTGCGGTCTGACAGCTGACAACTGTATTAGCCGTAATGACGGACTATAATTACACAGCGCAGTAGCCTACTCGTGACGTCATACTGGTGTGATTGATTGCATTGGTCCCATGACGCCGTGTTTACAACCACGTTATCTTTCGCGTCCTGGCAATAATTCACAACATAAGTAAGTACTTCTTCTTCTTCTTCTTCTCACTTTATGATGCCATGTACACGGCGTCGCATTTTTTACGTAATTAGTTTTATTATTCATCCCTCACTAACTTCAATAATTCCTCTACTGTTTTCTCTCTTTCTCAAAATATTCTTCTGTTCTCTGTAGACACTACTTTCTTTGTTTGCATTTCTTAAATTTTCTTAACTCGTGTCTCACGCAGAGGGCTTGGAACAAAACGGATTCCCAAAGTAGAGTTTGAAGTGGATACATCCGCATCGAAAATGTAAGGGGCAGGTCGAGAAACAACGATGGAGGGAATACGATAGGTTATGAGTATGAGAAACCTGAAGGATTATGATGACAACAAAAGATAATGGAAAGTTGGCGTCGGATAGCGTCGAAGGACATCGTGAACCGATCAGTGAGCGGTTGCGCGCACATCATACGAATAGAACGTCTTCTTCTTCTTCTTCTTCTTCTTCTTCTTCTTCTTCTTCTTCTTCTTCTTCTTCTTCTTCTTCTACTTTTTTCTTCTTCTTCGTTTTCTTCTTCTTTGTATTAGTTTTCGTCTTCGTCTTAGTCTGGGTTTTCTTCTTCTTCATCATCTTCTTCTTCCTCTTGTTCACTTCCAACGATTCGGCTCACCACGTCTGTTGTGTTTCGGAAATCACCGTTCAATCACCCTACCAGTATCTGTTCTTCCTTTTGATCTACATTTTAGTGCTCCCACTGGTAGTATAATCCGTGGTATTCTTCGCGATGGCCACACAATTTTCTTTCTGCACTGGCTACACAATTCAAAGATGAAACATTAATTCCTTAGTTAGATCAACGTTCTTCCAGTATTTTTTCCAGTATTAAACGTTATGTTACAGTTCATCCGATGACTCCGCGGGCGGAGGCCTAGGACTTTGTCACCAGGGGCGTGAGGGTGGAGGCTTATACCACCTTACCCGGTGGCTCCCTCATATCGCCATCCCTGCCCAGCACGCACTGCCTAAGGGTGGCGCGGGATTGAAACTAGCCTTTCGGCTGGAATGGAGCTGATGTATGCCAGGCTAAACGTACGTGCATCGCGAACGGCAGCCAGGATTACGACGTCCCTAGACAGTAATTGCACGAGGTGCAGCGATCTCTAGTAGAGGGTGTGAAAAGGAGCTAGAATTTCCAGCGTCCGTGGGCCATAGCTGCACGAGACGCAGTGAATTCGAAGTAGTAACGTGTGTTTGGGAACCAGGGTTCTCTTCCCTGGCAAGTAGTCTCAAGGCGATTCGTTGTTTGGAAAGCCTTGGGCGAATCCTAAACACGCATCCGTGAAAGGCGCGCCTCCCATGATTGCGAGTGGCTTCCTGTGGGTCCAAGAAACCACCCAGATACACACTGCTTTCGAGCGCAGCGGGTACCTCTTCCTTCGGTGGCATCGGCACTGATGGTTGGGAAATGCGCGTATCGCTAGCGCGAACGGCAGAGGGTGTAACCCTGACTCCTAGTAGGGTCTTGCGAACGGGAACCAGGATGCGCAGTCCCTGGCAAGTAGCTGTGTCGGGCCTCTCCGCCAGTCCGTGATGTCCATTAAGCACACAGTTGAACACTAGCTTCGGACTCACCCGTTAGTTTTCCCCTTTTCGGCGGCTGGCTTCCACGGAGTCGGTGGCGCGTCCTAAGCTGGCGCGAGAGAGGCAGGGAGGACACGGCAACTGGGCTGGCGGGGTGGTTTTCCCGTGCCGCCGCCAGAAGACTGAGGAAAACCCTCTGAGGGAGATCCTATGGTTCAAATCCAGAGGTCGGGTCCGCTAGCATTCAGGGCTTTGGGGGTCATCGTGTTGATCAAAAATGGTTCACAAGCGGGATCGAGAAAAAGCCGACCCCGGTGTTCACGAGTTGAGGTACGTGGTCGTGGTGGGTGTGGTTGTCCTAGCTAGGGCAGACTTTCCCTAAAACTGTTCTTTTTTTGGGAGTTCGGTGATAACGCTGAGATCCATGGACTTTGGTGCGTTACTCCTAGTTCTTCTTCGGAAGTTTTCCTGCTCCTTGTCTTCGCCTTCCTCGACGCTCTGACATCTTATACACGGTTCATCCAGTTAAGTGAATTCTGTTACACAAAAGGAGTCCCGTAAAGGAAGTTCTGTTACTGGCAAGGTCCATCCCCCACCTTACTTCAACATTTCATTTGTAAATTGTCAAATAAAAAGTGAGTATTATCTTCTAGTGCATTGGTTTCGTACATCACTTAAGTCTGTTCGTTAACCTAACAGCGCCGTGTTTTGCTGACATTAACGTAGCTTTAACAATTTGTAAATAGTTACAAACACTTGAAACAGTAATTACATCACATTGAACACCAATAACAATAGAAAACAATTAACTCGCTTTATATTACGTATTTCACTCAAAGTAGGGGAGAGATATTCACTACATTCAAAATATAGAAAATGAATGCAGATACGGTTATTGGTAAAGTACCGAATAATGAAAGAGAAGTGTTTAACGGGAAGAGGCGAACTCGCGGTACTTTTTAAATATTTAAACCATCTCGTTATGTCGAGTGAAGCGCCCTCGGTTGTTATTTTATTTATCAGCGGATGTATGTGCTGAATGTTTCAATTGGTGGCCCATTTTTGACAGTTTATTATGAACAGCAAAGCGATATTTTGGGTTTAAAAATATGACGTTATAATTGCACTTCGTCAATGTATATTTTACCACTGCAGAATGCATTATGTACAAGAAAAATTTTGATTTTGTCTCTACGTGCAGGGGCTGTGGTCGTGGAATCAATACATCATCATCATCATCATCATCATCATCATCATCATCATCATCATCATCATCATCATCATCATCGTCGTCGTCGTCGTCGTCGTCGTCGTCGTCGTCGTCGTCGTCGTCATCGTCACCCAAAGGAATAGACCTTAGGCCTGTTCCGGAGCCCATCTCCTCTTCAGTCTACCGACATCTCTCTTCCCAGTAGGGTGATAACCCAAGGCAGCCACAGGTAGACGAATATCAGGCATGCGGTTCAAGTGTTCACACCATCTCCTTCTGTGGTCTTCAATCTTCTGGTGCAAGATGCAATGTTTAAATCGCGTCTAATATCCTCGTTCCTCCTCCGACCCAAGGGACAACAACTTTGCGTCCCTCTTAGAAATTTCATTACGGCTGCTGAATCCTCTGCACGTCCCTTTTACCAAGAGTCCATGTCTCACTAGCATACAGAAATGTGGGGACATCCACAATTTTATAAAATTTCATTCGGGTATCCTTCCGTGTTTTATTTTTCAGGTACCTATGAATCGTTCCACAGATGCGTCTAAATTTTGTTAGCCTACTATCCTAACCAATATCAGTGCTATATGAGATATTACAACCCAGGTAATTAAAATGACTAACCTGATCCAAAGTCTGATTATTCACGACTATCTTAGTTCTTATAGGATACCTGGCCAAAATGCCAACGTTTTAGATTTAGTAGCAGAGATCTGTAGCCCATAACCTTGTATGATGCTATTGAACGTAAATATCGACCGCTGTAATTGGCCTTCTGTTTGCTGTATCATTACTTGTCATCTGCATAAAGCAAATGCATTCACATGAATATTTCGCTGAAGTGATATTCCCGAGTCCACTTTAGCAGGCCATCGCCGAAATCAATCAATACTTTCAACGAATTATTGTATGCTGTTTTGTGTTTAGACAGGCTAAAATATTGTCTTACAGTTGTAAAAGCAGACTGTAGGGATAGAAGAATAATCCTGCAAGTCTAAAAGGAGCAGAGAGCTCTCACAAACCGGGAAGAACTCAACGCAAAGACATGAAAAGGTGTTAGACAAGGCTTGTACGTAGAGTCCGCAATGAAGGAATTCCTGGTAACCCAACAACCGAGGAATAATAGCCATTAACCTATCGTTTTTTTTAGTAATATTGCGCTCTTAGAAAACATCGAGAAAGAATTGATGAATGCACTTCATCAAATGAATAAGATCCTGAAAGATAAATATGACGTAACAATAAACAAGGAAAAACGAAAGTCACAAAATGTTGTGGACGTTGGGAAACTAGTGGAAGTTGATACACCTAAACACCTTAGGAGCTGCATTACATCAGATGGCACGTGCGCCAGTAATATGAAAATTAGAATTGGGGAAGTAAGAGGAACATGTTTTAAGAAAACACCACTTCTGGTGTCCTGAAATGTGTTCCTAAAAACCAAGAAGAAATCACAAAACGTTTAATTTTCAGCGTATGCTCAGAAACCTGTATCCTGAGGAAATTAGAAACGAGCTACCATGGTATTAAAGTGATCGAATTTTCCCATCTCTACTTCTGTTTTAAATCGTTGCTGAAAGGAGAAGTAGTATGGCTGGTCGGTCACCTGCTACGCCATTGAAAGTGGTTCACCACTCCAATTAAGGAGCGCAGCGAGATGGAAGGCCCACAGAAGAGTATATGGACGAAATGAAAGGAAGACGAAAAAGTATGATACTGTACTGATTAAGAGACTGTGTCTGGAAGGGAAGAAATTGTAAACTCAGAAATCTCTGAGTTAAGGAGAAGAAGGGAGAATGTTTAAATCTGTAAAATCTGTAAGCTGTGATGCTTGAGGAGGACCTTTAGAATACCGCGGACAGAAAATGATGCACTGAAGAGAGTGAACGAAAGAAGGCTTCTGTTTAGAGATGTGCCGTTCAGGATTAAACAAATCACTTTGATCGCATCATTTTACGGTGAACGACTGATCGAATCGATCTTTTTAAAGATGAGTCGGACAGTAATACAATTACTGCGAACTGTCTGTGGTAGTTCACACAATTTCCGCTAGATGCCTCTTTTAGACGGCTTTTCAATCAATCTCTGTCATTTCTGTCAGCTGGTGATTCGATCAGTTGATGATTCGTTCATTTGATTTATGTGTGTCAATCTCAATAACCACTGAATTACTTACCGATTCGACAGTGAACGAGATACCGCAAGCACACTCAGTTAGATGCAACTGCTTGCATCTTTTAATCTCGGTCAGTAAAAGATTCGCTCAGTGAATGAGTTGCCTCAGGCAGTCTCCGCCAAACGTCTCTGGCATTCAGTTCATTCAATTACGAATCGAGCAGCCGTCATTTTGTGTAAACACGACGTATAATGAAAAAACGATATGTAGTTTTAAATAAAATAAATATTAATTATTCATGATTTTGATCTTTTTATTCTTCTGTCTTTACAAAAAAAAAAAATAATAATAAAATAGAACCAGAATTATTAGAAAATATTAGGCCCAAAAAAAACTTCAGAAGGTTGGAAATTAAGAAGTAATGATGAAATATATCAAAGTATAGAAAATATAACAAAAAAAAATGAGAAAAAGAAGACTATTATTTTTTGGCATTTATATAGAATGGACGAAAATAGATTGACAAAGCAAATCTTCAAATATCTGTGGGGGAAGAAGTGAACATCAAGTTGGATTAAAGAAGTCCAAAAGGATTTAGAAAAAAAATAATATACACGCAGAAGAAGCAACTGAAAGAGACGTTTGTCGGTCAAAAGTGTTAAAAATGCAAGGAGTCGAGGGTAGGAGAGAGAAAAACGCAGGTGCAAAGTGGAGTGAAGACAGGAAGAAGAGACACAGTGAAAAGATGAAAGAATATTGGAGAAAAAGAAAAGAACAAAGAATAAAGAACTGAAATTGGCATGTGGTCCTTAGATGGCCGATAAAAAAAAAAAAAAAAAAAAAAAAAAAACCAGACGAATCTCACTCACGCTTGTTTACAATTTCCAAAATATCTGTTTGATGCGTGTGTAGTACGTTTATCAGGAATTTATATAAGAACTGAAATAACACAATCCTGTCAGCGAACTTGATATAAATGAATTCTTTATCGACATAAAGAATACAAACAATAGAAGTTAAGTGAACAAGTTGAACAGTGATCGAATCTTAAAGACCGAATCACTTCAGTAACTGACATGCAGAGTTCACTGTAGAGCGCCACTCTCAGTTTCTAGTTGTTCCCCCATGGAGTCGATACTCTCAGTCAAATTATTATCACGTGTTATATACTCCTAATGTTTAGGAAACCTTGAAGTTGATGGCGATTATGAGCAACTGTATCGTTCGCATACCAGTAGTCTGAACAAGTAAACTGGCGCAGGGCCAAAATCTATTACGTTTGTGCTGGATGATGATACAATCGAATTTCTCAAATTCCGCGGGGAGTCTGCGCGGATGATTACTCAGTATCGACACACAATATGCAGAGTCCAATAGCGTACACTAGACTATACCCATCGGGACGGGCTTTTGGGAATAGCTTGTTCAATGCTTTAGTGTATAATACTCTTCCCACACTCTATTAAACAGACGAGGTTCACAATTTGCCGGCACTTTAAGAAACGATCAAACTCATTTATATTTCAAGTATTTACCGAGCCGTGGCCCAGGGTTTAGAAACAAACCAAACGTTTCAGCAGCACCACTGGCTTCCATTTTCAGTGGCATAAGAGTCTACCCAACGCGGGATGTCAAACGTCAGCCCCACAGTACTGTGGCGAAGGATAAAGATGTCCCGCGATGCCTTAGCTTTCACCATTGCATTGCATTATGGGTGCGGGGTGTCTTTTCACCCGTGTCTTGACTGCAGCATCTGGAGCGTGTCCAATGGCTGCCAGTAGTTGCACGTAGTGCTGGTATAATTCAACGGGTAGCCTAAAACTGGAAAAGGAAACCGCCAACCAGTTAACTAAGAAGGGGGGGGAGGAAGAACTTTTTGATTTTAGTGGCACTGCCGCTGGTACCGATTCGAGCAACAGATGTTGCCCATCTCAAGTCGAGCCAGCAGACGCCTTGAGGCGTCGGTCGCTCCCCGCGAGGCGGAGAGCCTCGGTGCCGGTGATGGAGATGACAACAACAAGCAGCTGACTCAGCGTACTAGGAGGTGGTCAGGAAGGAGAGAAGGACAGTTTTATTTTGGTGAACTATGGGCTTAGGACTGATGTTTTATTTTATTTTTTAAAAGAAGATGGCTTTATGGCGGGTCATCAGGAAGCGCCCGAGGGAGCTTGACCCGAATGGGCGGTGGTGGTTCTGATGCATTGATGGTTCGTAGGTATGGGAAGGTAGAGGTCGAGGCTCTAGCAAAGAGAGTTAGAGCCAGCGACCGGACAAAGGTTGTCAAGGTAGGAACACGGAGAACCCTTTGAATCTCGTCGTTCCTTACAAACCAAGGGGACCCCGACAAGGATTGGAGGGTTCGGGACTGGAAAGCTTCCAGCCTACACCTGTTGGTGGTGGACAAAAGAGACCACCAGCGGGAGCCGCATAGGTCAGTACAGACCTTAGAAAAAGCAGACAAATGGTCAATTTCGTGCGCATGGCCAGGCGGCTGCGACACGAGAGGAACGGAGATAATTTGGCTCCGACACCGTTAGCCTTGGCAAGGGTTTCCGTCACGTGAGCGTTGAAGCAAAGGCGCCGATCGGGCCGAACGCCTAAATACTTCACCGGCGATGAAGGTGATGAGCCTCCCTTCCAGGGAGAGGGGCTGGCACCGAGAGATGGAGTTATGGGTGAAAAAGATCGCCTCGGATTTGTCCGTATTGATCGTCACCCGCCATTTCCTTAGCCAGTCCGGAAGCTGGTTCAACTGACGCTGCAGCTTTGTACTCGCAAAGCGCGGGGACAGGGAGCTGCAGTGATATAGAACATCGTCAGCGAACAAAGACAACGTGACTCCGGGCAATACAGGCAGGTCGTTCGTGTACACAAGGTACAGAACAGGGCCGAGGACAGATCCCTGTGGTACGCCGTCGGGGACGGGTCGAACTGTAGAACAGGACCCGTCGACGCTCACCCTGAATGTTCGGTAGCTAAGATACGGCCGGAGGAAAAACACTATGGGCGATCTTATAGGGGAATTGGCGAGTTTGAAGAGAAAACCTTCGTGCCAGACTTTGCCGAAGTCCTTGCTCACGTCCAACAGAACAGCGACCGTAGCCGCTCGCCTGTTGGTGGCATCTGACAAGTGCGTAATAACGCGGAACAATTGAGGTGTGGTCGAGTGCTCTCTGCGAAACCCGAACTGTTCGCTGCAGATGAAACCATCTAGCAGCGGCGAGATGCGAGCCAGCAGGAGACGCTCGAAAACCTTCGAGATGACTGGAAAGAGAGAGATTGGGCGATAGCTTGCAGGAAGCATTCACGGCTTGCGAGGCTTCGGAATCATTACGATGTTGGCTGTTTTCCACAGGCGGGGGAAGTACTGTAGCCGGAGACAGCAGTTAAACAGCTCAAGAACGAGGTCAACGCCTGAGGCCTGTAGATTTTGTAGTGCAGCGGCCCCGATCCGGACAGGACAGAGGGCGCGACGGCGATTCAGTCGGCAGATAGATGAAACGAGTTCATCCCTGTCGAACAGGAGGGCTGGGACATCGGGAGGGCGAGAAAAAAGTCCAGATAGGAAGTCTCGAACTTCTGCCGAGTGGGCAGGGTCCGAGACGCCTTGGTGAACAGTAAAATTGTGCCTCCATGTAGTCGGCGAAGACCTCGGCCTTGCCTTCTGCTGAAGACACAACCCCGTTCGGAGTTTCAAGCGGGTTGCGAGTTCTCTTCTCGCGGGTCCGTCTACTCGTCGCACTCCAAACGGAGGCGTCGTCGACTTCAAGAGACTCGAGATGTGAGTCCCATCGATCAGAGTTTACGTCCCGCAGTAGCTGCTGGACGTAAAGAGACTGGGCCTGAAAGCGTCCTTTGACGCCGGGATCACGAGTGCGTTGCCATCTGCGGCGGAGCTTGCGCCGTAGCCAGATGGCGTGGAGAGCTTCCGGAGGAAGGGCCGAGCGTGGATAGTTCACCTCGAGAGCGTAGATGTGTCGATCCATGACACCTTGGACCAACTCCTGAAGATGAGTGGCTCGGAGATCCAAATCGTCACGAGTGACGGTCGGGTCTGCGGGGAGCGATGGAAACCGCCGTGAGAGCTCGTCATGGTAGGAGCGCGAGTTGACTCTTCTAACAATCTGAGCGAGAGGTCGGGGTGAAGCCGACATCTCACGGGCAGTTATGAAAAGGGGATTGTGATCGGACGAGAGTTCCGACACTGATGAGACCTGGATGTGGTGGGTCACGTCCTTGGCCACGCGGATCGCGAGTAGTGCAGTGTCCCGAGTCTCAGAAAGGACTCCTGCCACTGGGTCTATTTGAGTTCTTTATATATGTTTTTACCTAATTATGGGAGGGGGGTCTGAAGCGACCTGCGATTGGTGGATTATACCACCGGGACTAATAAACGAGGTCGCTTCCAGGACTCACTTGGTCGCGGGGTGTATTTACCAAGTCCGGCAATGAGGAATTGTGGGTCACTCTGTCGGAACGAACATAGACTCTACGCGCCAGGCAGGCGTCTCACGGTGTCATCAAAAGAGCGGACACCGAGTCCTCTCCTCAAAAGACGAGAAGAGTACCTCCGGGGGACTTTACACGCAAGCTTCAGTCCCCGGTCGAGTACGCGCTGGAGCGCTGTTCTATGACCACGAGCCAGGTATCCCCAAACAGGACAGGCGTAGGTAATCACAGGCAACACGTACGAGTTGACTATGAGCTTACCTAGCCGGGGGGTCATTGCCGGATTAGATAGCACGGGCCAGATTCTACTGAGTTGCGCCGAAGCGCGTTGTCGGATGTATTGTGTATGGGTTCGCCAGGTGAGTCGGGAGTCCACGTGGAGCCCGAGGTACTTGACGCTATTGGTCCAGGGTACCTCGACAGTGCCTACTTTAAGCGGCCGAGGCCGCTTGCGTTTACGCGAGAATATTACCGCGGCCTTCTTGGAAGCGTTAACGGCAACTCTCCAGTCATCGGTCCACCCGAAATACGCGTCGAGCTGGCGCTGGAGCTTGATTGCCGCATAACTCGCGTTCGGCTCTGAGGCAAAAGCCGCAGTGTCGTCCGCGAACAGCGACAACTTAACTCCAGGAACCCGGGGCGTGTCGTTGACAAACAGCGAGAACAGGAGAGGCCCAAGTACACTTCCCTGAGGGACACCAGCGGTAATACGCCTCTCCGAAGAGAAAGCGTGGTCTATTCTCACTCGGAAGCTACGGTCTCGCAGAAAGCTGCCGATCAAGTGAACATAGGAGTCTGGGAGAAGGTCTTCCGTTAGCTTGTAAAGGACACCCTCGTGCCACACGCGGTCAAAGGCTTTCTTTACGTCTAGGAAGATCGCAGTCGTCTGTTTGCCCTGGCAGCCAGCCTCGGTAATGCATTCCACGAGTCTCATCAGCTGATGAGTCGAGGAGTGCAGCTCACGAAAGCCGAACTCTTCGGGGATCAGCACTTCTAGTCTTTCTAGGTGGTCGCGGATCCTACGCTGGATCAATCGCTCGAAAACCTTGGACGTCGCGGACAAGAGGCTGATGGGTCTGAGGTTTTCCACGCGAGAAGAATTTTTTCCGGCTTGGGTATCACTATTACTGTAGCCGTTTTCCATTTCACCGGAAAGTAGGCCAGTCTGAGACATATATTGAACAGATCAGAGAGAAACTGTATTCCTCGCTCCGGAAGGCGATGGAGTGCGGAATTCATGACTCCGTCTGGGCCAGGCGCCTTCCGGGGCTTGAGCTGAACAATCCTCTCAAAGACCTCCTTCGGAGAGATGGGCTCCGGCTGGACTGTGTGATACCGGCAGGTAGAAAGCGCTCTACCTCGCGGCAGAATTGCTCAGTGAAAGCCGGGTTCTTGGATGGGTTGGGAGCGAACTGTCGCTCTAAACTGTTAGCCAAGAACTCTGCCTTCTCGAGGGGGCGTCCAAGGGGTTGACCGCCGGGTCCGACCAGTGCAGGGAGAGGCGGGCGTTTACGCTTTCCCGTTAGGGCACTGGGAATACGCCAGACATTACGGTTCTCGGCAGGGCCATCCATCTGTGTTACAGCTAGCTCCCAGTTACGTCTACGGAACGCCAGCATGTCACGACGCAACTTGCCGGACGCTCTGTTAAACGGGTCCTCTGCCAGCGTCTCCGGAGGCGATTCCTCTCGCAAGCGAGCTGAGACACCTCTTCGGGGATACGCTGATAGTCGGGCGTGAGCCCCGGCTTCATCCGGGAGGACACGTCTACCGCCGAGACTACGGCTGTGTCGAATAAGGCAACTGCCTCGTCGACATGCTGGGTAGTTTCGAGTGGTATACGCTCAGGTAAGCGGCGACTGAACGCCAGGCCAAAGCGTTCCCACTCGATTACCCGCCGCTCGTCGCGGACGGTAGAGTGCTGGGTAGCTATATGTACACTGATGGAGCAATGGTCCGAGGACAGTTCCGAAATGACGGAGACGTGGAACGGACAATAAACGCCCCTGACCGCGGCAATGTCCAGTACATCAGGGCGGGAGTTAGCCCTCGAGGGATAGTATGTAGGCCCGGTAGGACCCATGACTGTGACCCGAGCACAGCCTAGGATGGGGCAGACAGCGTCCTTGACAATAACTATGTCGAGAACGTCTGGCTGGTTGGCAGGGTTGGCGGGAATGAATGTCGGCTCGTATGGGCCGATGACGAGGACGTCAGGCCTGGTCGAGGCGTATTGGGCGAGAGCACGACCGCTTTGATTAGTCAAGCGACTATTCCAAGACGGGTCTTTGCAGTTCATGTCTCCGACTGCAATGGTTGGTAGATCATGGTCAACAAGGAGCGCGTCAAGCTCCTGGGGATTAGGCACCAGGGCAGGTTTGTTGTAGACGGAGACCAGCCGAAGCTCGGTTCCCGCTACGCTGATTGCGACCGCAGTCGCTTCAATGTGGGTAGTTGTGGGGGGGGGAGTAGAGGTCGGTGAGGTAATCACCTGTGGATGAGAATGGCTGTGCCGCCAGATGCGGCTCGGGTGAGTGGCACTGGGCGGTCCGTACGATAAGTAGCACGCAGGTGGGTTTCAGAGAGGAGGACTACGTTCGCGTCATACTCGCTTGCGAAGCAGGCCAGCTCAGCTCGCCGCCCGGCTACGCCATTTATGTTCCAAGCAACGAGTGTGAGAGGCCTAGCCATTACGGACGAGCAGCAAGGACGTAAGGGAAGTCACGATTGTGACGACCAGAGAGTTCAGGTCGTGCGCAGCAACTAGTTTGGGCAGGAGATCTTCCATCCAGTCCTGCAACTCCGCGATCGTTAGCACGCCCTCATCGGGCTCGCTCACGGCCGCGGGGCGGCGGACTAGCTAGGGAGCAGGCTTCGAGGTTGCTGGGGCTGCCTCGGGCTTTGGTGGTTGGACCGATGGTAGTTGCTGAGCGGTGGAGTGTTTTTTAGAAGGAGCTTTAGCAGCTGGGGGTTTCTGTTTGGGCTTCGGCGCCTTCGCGCGTTGAGGCGCGGAAAGGGGTTTGGATGCGGCGGCTGCCGCGAATGACTTGGCGGCGGTGGAGGGAGGTTCCGTAGTAGCAGGGTTACTGTCGTCACTGGGACGACGAGGTTGGATGGGCGGTTGGTGGGCTGGGGCAGCCGCCGGAGTGGCGGTCTGCTGGACTTTGATTTGGCGCTGAGGCCGGGTCATCTCGTCCATCTCCTGCTTCCGCTCGAGGGCAGATTGGTAGTGTTCGCAGCCTCTCCAGTTAGCTGGATGGTTTTTTCGCAGTTACCGCACTTTGCGTCGGCGTTAGGGTCCTTCGTGCAAGCGCCCTTAGGATGACCTTCGCCACAGCGTACGCAACGGGGTGCCATGTGGCAGTTGTAAGAAGCGTGGCCGTACCTCTGGCAGTTGTAACACTGCGGAGGGCCGGTGGGGGTGTTATATCTGGAGACTTCTAGCCGGAGGCACAAAAGCTCCCGGAGGGAGTAGATTAGTTGGTAGTCTCCTACCTTCTTTAATTTGATAAAAAAGACGTTGACCTTGCGCTTTTGGCGGTCAACACGTTGAATGCAGGAGGTTGGAGTGAAGCCAAGGCTCTCCAACTCCTCGATAATGTCTGACGGGGCTACATCGTGGGGGATACCACGGATGGTAATTTTGATTTCTTTCTCCTGAGGGAGACCAAAGGTGTGAAATTGGACATTAAAGTCTATGAGGGTTTTCTGGACGAACCGAAATTCGTCGGGAGTCCTGGTTTTGATGCGGAGAAGCTTCCCCTGGTGATAAATATCAATAGGGAAAGCTGCCGCCTGCTTAATAGATTTTGCAAAAGCATGCCACGCTTTGGGGGCGTCAAGAACTATGGGTGGCATGCGGAATGGTTCTGAAGACTCAGGGGTTGGCTGAGCACCTGCCCTGGTAGTGGGAACCGAGCCACCACTGGGTTCTTGCCCGTCCGAGGAAGAGGAGAAGGTCCGTTTCCGGCTCTTCACCTTTTTCCAGGCAAGGCCGCCGTCAGTGGCGCCGGGCACAACAGTACCAGGGTGATCCTGAGAAGGGCCTGGTTCGGAAGGCGGACTTGCTGGGGTGTCCATCTCCATGAACTCGCCGGCGCAGTCTGCCGCCGGGTTGGACACTGTCGGCCCTAAAAAGGGCCGATCAGGGCGAAGGGTAGAGTAGGTGCTTGGGTACCCCAAGCGGTACCCAAGGAGCGATCGGATGTTTGAGAGGTGGACATGCCACCTCTCAAAAGCGGGTAGGGAACAGAGATCTAACAGAGGGGTAATGTACGGCTTCGGTAGATACCGAACTTTGTGCAATGTTCGGTTTCCACCGTACTCTTTACCTCGGAGGTGTCCAAGGTCGGTTACCACTGGTGGGGCCTTCCAAGGATCTCTCGGGGCAGCGCTAGCAAGGAAGCGAGAGAGCCGACGTCCACTCACCTGAGGAGTCTATCCGGTAGCCGGTTCCCACGCAGTTGCCCAGGTCCAGTCCGTGAGGCAGTCGGCGAAATGCAGGCTGGTCTCAAGATGTCCTGTTGCTAATGGTGTGTTAAAGTTGGCTTGAAGGCTTCCCAATGGCTGGTCAAGAGCGAGATGTTTCCTCTTCAAGAGCTGATTCTCTCTCTCCCTCTCCCTGACAATACTTAAATACTTAAAAAAGACGATAAAGATATCGTCTGCGAAATCAAGATTATGCGCTAACATGCGGCAGAAATAATAAAGAGCTCTCGAAAATACAAAAAAAAAGAAAGTAAATTTTTAAAGATAACTCTGGGAACAGAAAATTATCAGCAAACAAGTTTACAATGTATTTGATGTAAAATCAAGAATTGTGTGAAAAATATGAAGAAATCTCTACCACAAAACATATATGTCTACAATCTGTTCTTCCAAGTCATTTTCATCATAATCATCATCATCATCGTCGTCGTCGTCGTCGTCGTCGTCGCCGCCGCCGCCGTCATCATCATCATCACCACCACTCCAAGGGCTAGGCATTAGAACTGTTCCGGAACCCATCTCCTCCTCTGTATATCGTCATCTCTCTTCCCAGTAGGGCGATAACCCAAGGGAGCCCCGCAGAACCCACAATCCGGGGGGTGGCTGCAAAGTAGTGGGACACGCTCACACATTTCCTTAATTTTAAAGAATAGTTATAAACCATTGGACTTAAGTAAAACCAAATTTCGCTTATTTATTTAACATCAAAAAACAAATACACTATTTTTTCTTGTTATTTTACCGGTACCTAATGATGCATTCTGTCAGGGTACTTTGTTTGGTTAACTGCACAATACAGCAGTGATTCCAGTTAAGAATGCACCGAGGCCACCGGCCGGGCCTGCATTGTTGTTCGTTATGAGGTACGAAAGGAAACTAAATAAACGGGCCAAAGTACTACTGGATTGCGTTATAAATGTTATTCTGACATTGGCAGCTTCAAATTTAATCTTCAAAGAAGATAGCCCAGCCCAATAGCGGAAACGTTTTGACAATTATCGATCTTTTGAGTAAATACGATCCGTTGTTGCAAGACATAATCAGTGGTCCGAAGAACAGGCAGAATTATATGAGTCTCAAAATTCAAAATGAATTTATTCAGCTTTTGTCTGAAAAGTTGAAAATTATATTTTGATACATACAAAAAATACTACACAATACATTCACAGAAAATATCAACTGAGTCAAATAATTAGACATGTCTCAACTTCTGAACATGAAGCAGTAAGGCCTACAACTTAAAAATAAATGAAAGTTATTTAGGATTTATAGAAATAACCTATGAGCTGGCCTAGGCTTAGTAGAAGGGTGTTTAAACAGTTCAATCGAGTTGCACGTTTACTTTCTCGACGATGCGCATCGTCCCCTCGCGCAGTATGAGTGTTGTTGAATTCAGTGTTATTTATGTATGTGTTTTTATGAACTGACGAGCTCAACACGAGTGATCATCACCTGAAGGTGGGACCTTGATCCTGAAACACGTCGTGCCTAGCGACCAAAGTAAGTTGCATGAAGGAACAACAGGTATCTAACCTATTTTAAAGTTTCAACAGTCTTGATGTGAACGTATTCTGTTTACGTTATATAGTTTTAGTAGCTGCCACAACTATAAGGAAGGGTTAGAATTAAAGAGGGATCAATGGCGTGAAATAAGTAAGGGTAGTAGGGAAGCGCGCAAAGGATTCCTGTGGGGGCCCCAGAAAAAAAAGTAACGCCACTGATTTTTTTAAATACTAACACTTTTCTCGGTTAACACGCAACACGTTTTATTAATGACATTCTGCTTGGAACCGGAACAAACTATTTACGGTTTAATCCTTGTCGAATATGATGAGAAAGTAAAATAAAAACTGGGTAAGAACACTTGTTTTCAGTGTTTGTTGTCAATGTTGTGAATGAAGGACAATGTGACTTTTCTCGTGGAATTAGTACGCACGGTTGAACTTTAACTGCTTTACTGATTTGTTTGATAATGAATCACACAATCACATAAGAAAAAAGGAAGAAGAAGAAGAAGAAGAAGAAGAAGAAGAAGAAGAAGAAGAAGAAGAAGATGGGGAGGAGGAGGAGGAGGAAAACGGGATGAACGAGATGAAAGAAAAGAAATTCACGGTTGGTTTGTAATCGGAGAGGGTATTATATGAACACAGTGTTTTGCGTCAAAATGAAACGAACAATAAAACGTTCACATTGGCTTTACGAAGCACTTAAACAGGAGTCATTTTAATTAAGATTTAATGAACAAATTCAGCGAGCGAGCCGCCTAACGGGTTTTAACCGAAACTCGTTCCTTTCTGAAACGCTTTTTGCTTCCGCTTGCGTTCTGATAAACTACGGATTTCACCGGTTTAAAACTGTTTACGGCACAACACTAAAGTGTTACTTATTTTCTCGAAATAGATGTTAATTTGTTTATATATTGCAACAATACATATATTTGCATATTTGCCCAGGGCGGGGTGTTTTGTAAATAATTAGTGTGAAAAGAATAAGACGAACAGTTTTAAACAATGTTGTGCGGGAGAATACAGGATGGGGCCTGTCGAAAGTGACACCAGCTTCGGTAGCGTAAAATACAGCGTTTATGTATGTGTGTGTATGCCAGTTCCGATCTGCATTGAACAACGAGAAGGGGGTGACACGTACGAATTGTTGGTTGTCAATTAATCTGGTTTTAACCGGATTAAAATAAACTAATTAATACGTTTTAAACCTGTGAAGAAAGACTTACCGCAATTATAAAGACACCATTACATTAAGGAATTTTTAACGAGTATGGTGATATAAAATGATTGCAAAAATGTGCAATAATAAAGACGCTAACTAATGTAATGTTAAATTAAAGTGTAATTAAATAATAATTAATAAGTGTGGTATATGTGAGTGACCAGAAAAAATTACGCAAACAATGATATCGCTCATTGTTCATGAAATCGCGAAAATGAACCAAAAAGTGATTTGTAATTAAAAGGACTCTTTGCACGAACTGACAATATCTAACAGGTCGAAAGCAGGCCTGGACCTGTCAGATCGCCGTCCAGTATAAATACCACCAGCAATTTTTGGCTGGTCGCAGACTTAAGAAATCTTCACACAACGTCACGCTGCCGGTTTGCAGACCGATCAGAACCACACACACACACTTTACCACACACACCAAGACGTATGGAGGAACTATGGAGCATCACCAACAACAACTCGTAGAGACAGAGAACACACCCTCAGCATAATCAACACAAACACACATACACACACGCGCGCGCGCACGCAACGGTAACGGCAGATGTATGCAGGTGATGAATAAATAATTATATTTTTTGTTGTGAAAAGAGCTGTCGAAAAGAACTTACCTACGAACAGTAAATAGTCAAAGTTTAAAGTTAAATAGTAGTTAAATAAGAGAATTTAATTTAACAAGAAAATTTAGAAAAGAAATACCAATCTTTTGTTGTATGTTAAAAATTTGGGTGTGTCAGTTAGAAATAAATAATAGATTGGATGTAAATGTTATATTATTTTTATATTGTTTATAGCATCAATTAATTTTTATTCTTGAGTTTTAATATTATTTTGTTTGTAAATGAGTTGCTATGATTATTTAAAATTTGAGTTAAAGTCGGACACACTGAAATAAAGAGGATTTAAATAACTTGTTTACCATGTTTGTTTAGCTAGTAAGATTATATGGTTGTTTATTTTTTTTTGATATGTTATGAACAGCATAGCAGGTTACATTATATTTGTGAAACTTATAAAAGTGAATATTTATTTATCTAATATTTGAAATTTTAATATGTGAATATTTTTTTATTAATTAATAAATCATAGAATGATTATTTTGAAACGGTTTTAATTAATTATTTCATGTCAACAAGATCTTACTCCTCTTTGAAAATTATTTAATTATTGTGCAAGTACGTATACTTGACGCAACGAGAAAAAAATCCTGCGATCTGGCCGGTGTAATACACTTTATAGTTGCGTTGAGTACACGGTAATTTATTTGTGGAATTGGGTATAATACTTGTAACGTTGCAGTATATATAATAGGGTTGCTATAGCTTGTGCCGTCTCCCTTCCTTCAACCTGGCTTTCCAATTCTCCCGATGTTCCCATTGTCCTCCTATACGTTGCATAGATTCATCCACTTCGTCCCTACAAGATCTTCTCGTTCTTCCCCTTTTTCTTCTTCCTAATGGACTCCATTCCGTCACTTTGTTGATCCACCTATTTTGGGCTCTCCGGACATGACCGTACCACACCAATCTTTTTTCTTCGATGTAGTTAATTTGTTTAATAAACAGTTATATAACACATTTATAAAATATAAAAAAAAATTCGGGTTGAACGAGTAAGAGAAGACGAAGAGGAAGCGACTTCCTCTCATGAAGCGACTTCTCAGTTCTGATTGGACAGTTTGGCGTTTGTTTGTCTGTCTGTCTGTTTAGGGCAAGTCTCACGATAACTTTCGACCGCATCAATCGATTTTCGTAAACTTAGTACAAGTGTCTGTATTTTTACCCACCTATCCCTATTGCTTTTGAGATTAGGCCTTTTAACAATAGAGGATCGGAAGCAAAAATGGGAGAGCTCACAGTTTTGAAGAAAAATCGTAAACGTTTATGGGGGGATATAAAATTAAAGAGAGTTTTAACTAAAATCTGAATACAAGTGACCAGCTTTAATTAAAATTATTCAAGTCTATTTGAGGTATCAGAAAAAAGAAAATTTTAACGCAAAGTTAATGAAAGTGTAGTGTTTACTTTGAGAATTTTTCAGCTTTTCGTTTTTTAAATTGCACCTTTTTAAACACAACACTTATTGCAAATTTTGGACCGCATTCGAACCGTTCCTAATCTATGTTTGCAAAAAAAGTTAACACATTGTCACGAGTTAAGTATATTTGTGAAAAGTATACTACACACAGTTTTACAGACGTATACGAAAATAGGACGTCAGTTTGAAAGTCGGGGCTAAATTATTTGTAGTACTAAAGAATTTCCACGACAATTACGATATTGCTAAGTAAAAGTCGGCAGGTGCAGTTACGTAAAAGTACTACACGTTTCTCGCCTAGCCGGTCAGGTGCAGTGTCTCTGTCAAGGCCATGCACAGAAGTAGCTTCTAGACCGTTCGAGTACTCTTAACTATATGCAGATCATATTGGTATGCCGCCAGCAGTATGGAAAATTTTTCTAGAACATCTGCAGGCTATGTATAAGCCACAGAGGTCGGCTTAGTTAGTTACAGTGGACGATGTTTTTAGTGCGGATCAAGTGATTGTTGCGAATTAGTGGAATGCGATTACTGTGTTATAATTAGTGCGAAACTCTTACTAGTTGACAATTATTACTGCGTGTGGGCAAATTTAACTAGAATTATTGTACGAAAGTAACTTGTTCATTTCAAGTTGTCATTTCTTATTAATTAAAGCTGGTAATTAGTGACTTCATTGGTGTCTGTATTTTGTTTCCACTGTACAATACGACGATACATGAGACCGTCAGAATAGTGAGCAAGGTCTGCAGCTCAGGGAGCTTCTTACTATATTTAATATAAAAGACTTTGTTTGCACTTTTCTATAGTTATTAGGACAGGAGTTGCAAGGACTAATGTGTTTCCTAGGCTTACACAGCCGGAGTCAATGTTGTTAAAATTCCTTACCGGGTTGTTTGGCAGTGGTCCAATGTTTTCGACAAAACCAGACGTTTCGGCAGTGCCATCGACTGCCATCTTCAGTGGATATATGTTCGTGTGGGTGAACATAGCCGCTGCTGTCGACTGAGGCAGGCGGAGAAGTCTGCCGTGGCGAAGCACGCGCTCCCCAACACCGACCATCGGATCCTCTTCGATGAGACGAAGCTTCTGCCGGCGGTGAGTGCGTATTTCCCTCGCCTTCATATGGAGTCCGTCCAGATCCAGAAACACGCTGCGACCGCTATGAATCGGCGGGGTGAAAGACTGTCATTAAGTACTCTGTGGCAAGGTGTGTTGCGATCCTCTAATACACGTTCTTCTTTCTGATTGGTTGGTGGTTGATTTATTACTTTGTGGTGGGACTTAGGAAGTTTATAAGTAGGAGTAGTGTTCACGGGAGTTCTCCAGCCTTGACCATAGTACTGTGGTCACTAACGTATACCACCTCACGTTAGCGTACTCGACTTTCACTGAAGATGGCAGTCGATGGCACTGCCGAAACGTCTGGTTTTGTCGGAAACTTTCTATCACAGCCAAACAGCCCGGTAAGGCATTTTAACAACAGTTGCACGGACTATTTATACTACATTGAACACAATTTGCCAGAAATACAATTTTAAAGACTACTTCTGAATCAGAAAGCATGGTCTTCCTAGGGAAAACCTAAGAACAAACACTGTAGTTGATAATAACGTTTTGGAGCACATACCACAATTTAAATATCTGGACTGTGATCTCCAGTATGAAAGGCTAAACTATCGAGAGAAAGTTAAAATAAATTTAGTTCTACCTGTGAAACAATTAAAGAACACAGACAGAGGGAGACACAGCTGAAGTTTTATAAGGTCATGGCAATGCCGACTTTAATGTATGACAATGAAACGTGGAATTCCCTGTGGAGAAGATATTTCTAAAATACAGGCCTCTATAATTAAATATAATATAATATAATATAATATAATATAATATAATATAATATAATATAATATAATATAATATAATATAATATAAAGAGCTATTAGGAAATTTATTCTGACTAACAGCCTACGAATCGAGGATATTAGGAGAGACCTCACGGTACCACAAGTTACTGATCGAATAAAGGAGTACAGACAAGATGGAAAGTCTCGTGTGGACCGCATGGTAGACACGAGTATTCCTAAACAAACGCGCATATATAGACCAGCCAGTAGGAGGGATCGTGGGAACAATGGTCAGGGATTCTATGAAGTATATAGAGAAGAAGGAGAGCTATGGAGCGAAGAAGAAGAAGAAGAAGAAGAAGAGGAAGATCTATAAAAGAATTGATTATCTCCGGGCTATTGGGCCGTGGTCGAGAAAATACAGTTTGGAAAAATTATGCATGGTAAGGACTGTAGGCGAATTACACTGAACAAAACTGCAGCTGAATTGGGTATTTGGGTAAGTGGGTATTGGGGTTTGAAGTGTGCACTACATCATCTCTGAGTGTCTGCATTGGCAAAATGTTATTGTGCTTAAACATTTCTTATTTTTGTGTGTTACATGTTTCAATTTCTGAAATAATTTATTGTAATGTTTTGCTGGTTTATTGGGTATGGGAAGACTTTGTTGTATATGACATGCTTGTTAAGATCTTCAGATTCCTGGCTGTTTGGCCGTGGTCCATTGGCACACAAATTAGCAAACGTTTCGGCCGCGCTGTCGGCGGCCATCATCAGTGCTGATCGAGCTTTCTCTAACGCAGATGTCGCACGTTAGAGACCACAGTATTGCCCCGTGAACGGCACCTCTACGTATAAATTTTCTAAGTGTCACGAAGGTGTTCAACTACACCACCAGCTAATCAACAAGGCCGCACGCTATTCGTTCGCAGTAAACAATGGCATTAAGTACTTAATGAGAGGCTCTCACCTCGCCGATTCATTGCAATAGCAGCATGCTTCTGTATCTGGACGGACTCCATGGGCAGGCGAGGGAAATACGCACTCACCGACGACAGAAGCCTCGTCTCTTCAAAGAGGATGCGATGGTCGGCATTGGCAGTGTGTGCTCCACTATAGCAGACTTCTCGAGCTGCCTCTCTCGTCGGTGAGTGTGTATTTCAGTCCAGATTCCGTCCACCATTGGTTGGTGGTGTAGTAACATCTGCTTCGTGACACTCAGAAAATTTATAAGTAAAGTATAAGTATGAATTAATAAATTTATAAGTTCACGGGGCCGCTAGCCATTACCACAGTACTGTGGTCTTTAACGTGCGACACCTGTGTTAGAGGAAGCTCGATCAGCACTGATGATGGCTGTCGATGGCACGGCCAAAACGTTTGGTAATTTGTGTACCAATGGGACCACGGCCAAACAGCCCGGAATCTGAAGATCTTCACAACATGAACTCCGGGCGTGTAAGCCTTCGAAGATATTGACATGCTTGTTTGCTTGCTCAATTGTGGGCGATGCTTAATGTATATAAATTATTTATCTGTCTGTCTGTCTTGTCTGTCTGTTTGTCTATATCAAATTATACTACAGTATATATCAGACTGTAACTACTATAGAAAATGTGCGCGCGTGCGTGTGTGTGGAGAGGAGGTGGTTGTCAGGAACTTATAATGTACATTTTTCATTAGTCACACGTTGGCTAAGTTGAGTCGATAAAGTGGAACTTGTGTTTTAATTTTTCAGTAAACCGTGTCGGGTCCGCAGTCAACTGGAGTGTAGCTTGGAAACTGTATTACGGGGTAGCGGTGTCGACTAATGAACAAGTTGCTGCTGCTGAGAGCAACATTTTTTTAAAATTAGTTTTTGCGCATGTGCATTACATTTGTGTATGGATTTATTAGAATATTCGTTTTGTTAAGCCTTACAGCTTGTCTATTGTAGAGAGCCTCTTCGTCTCTTCCCGAAAATATCCTATATATTCGTTTATTATCTCTCAGTGTACAGTGGAAACTCTCTAATTCGTCACCTACTAATTTGTCTCCCTGTGTAATTCGTCACCCACTCAAAGTTTTTTTGGCTTCTTCTGTATTAACAATCGAGTAACGTATACGCTCTAATTATTATAGCCGGGGTAAACCAGAAACGTGCTGATTGTGGGGTTGGTTCTAATAATAGCCAGGGGAATGGATTGCGGAAGGAATTGGTTTCGTGAATGGGTATTTCGTACTTGTGTACACGGCACAATGAGTGTTGTGTTGTGTTGTTACAGTGTAATGCGTTTTCGAAAATTCAGTCGGATTGCTGATGCCTGAAAAAATATTCCAAAAAAAAACTCTAAAATCTGCGTGGAATAAGCTAGGGCTATCTGAATTACAAGCAGCGTCTACAGAACCAGAAGGTCTTGACCCCACACCGGAACTGTTAGATATCTACCTATCCCTACTAGCATTCAACATTTTGAATGAAGACGACGTCAGAAATTGGTGTGAAATAGATTTACCGGATGTAGACTACGAAATGTTTAGTGCTGATGAAATTGTTACATACATATCCATAGAACCTACACAAGCTAATGATGAAGAAGATGACCAGGCAATAAAACCTGCAATCTCTCATAAGGAGGTCATTCAGTCACTGACTACAGCAATCAAGTGGTACAAAGGCCAAGATGAAGCAGAACTGCTTAAAATAATTTCACTGCGCCAAATACATAATTTGGATCTTGAAGAGTACGGTCCAGAGAAAAATAAACAGAAGAAAATTACAGATTTTTTTTTCACGATCATTAAACAATTTGTTTTGCAGTTACAGTGGTTAACTTGTTTGAGTGGCATAAATATGTTCGAGCATAACATTAGTACTGTACATTGCTAGTGTTGTAATAAAATGTTTTATATTGTATTTAATGGGTTTGTTTTTTACACCGTCACTAATTCGTCTATTTCACTAATTCGTCACCCCTTCGGTCCCGTAGCCGACGATTAGTGAGGTTCTACTGTATTTGTTAACTCTCATTCTGTCAGCGTGTTCGTTACAGCTTCTCTTTATCCATATGACCCACTGTCCAGTTTCTCCTACGTTACACTTTGACCTGTATGAACCGACTGTTGTCACTCTGACTTGAAACGTAAGCTTAACTGCAGCCACTCTCGCTGTATAACGTCGGGTCAGACAACAGTTTGATTACCGGCACATTTAATTTCTATATATTGCCGACATATTCGGAATATGGATATCGACAGTCAACTTAGCAATAGTTTATTTGCGACACAATTTCGTTTGTAAACTCTCTACTTTATGTTTAATAATATAGCAATACGGGTGCTCTTGATAGACATCATATCTTGTAATCATATCATGATCACATGACATCTTGATAAACGTGACACAATTATATTGTTATGTAATACGGAACGTTCTACAAGTATATCGACTATTCCAGCTGTAATGTGTGTGTGCATACATATTGCTGCTACTTTACGGTGAAAGACAATTACGCGTCAACTATCGAGTCTATACCGGACCATACCGGTCAGCGCAATGTGTTCAAGGACACTGTTTCTAGTGGATTTTTGAGAGCGCTTGTTTATTTAACACGTCGTCCAAAGTGACAGATTATTCTGGCAATCAGCGAGGTATAAATACAGTCATTCACCGACCGTCAAGTCAGTTACTGTCGGGCGATCACACAGTGCGTTTAAGTGGCGATTTACACAGGCGGTTCGAAGTATTGTGGCGAAGTATTACGTGTTTTATAATTGTGCGAGACAATTGTAATACAATTGTGTTTTACATCAGTTAACATTTTTATTGCGTGTGAACAATTTTTATTTGATATGTTGTAAGAGACTATTTTGTTGATTACAAATTGTTTAATTGTGATAATTAAAGCTGGTGATTAGTGACTTAATTGGTGTCTTGTATTTTGTTTTCCACTGTACCATACGACGATCAGTTAGACCGTCGTAACACTGATCGTCTACGTTATCAGTTACGGTAACGTCGTAACGTCGTAACGTCGTAACGTCGTAACGTCGTAACGTCGTAACGTCGTAACGTCGTAACGTCGTTATGCACTGATCGTCGTATGGTGCAGTGGAAACAAAATACAAGACACCAATGAAGTCACTAATCACCAGCTTTAATTTATCACAAATATCAACAAGTTATTCAACAAGATTATACTCGCATAATAATTCAAGTTAATTGGTCCACACCAATAATAATGTCAATTAATGGAGTCCCGCACAATAATCACTTTTCACTAATACACCACTTGAGACGCACTGAGTAATCGCCCGGAATAAAACTGAAACTGACCGTCGCTGAATGCTTAGGCCTATATTTATATCCCGCTGAGATACCAGAATAATATGTCAGTCTGGATGACATGTTAAACAAGCGCCTATTACAGGCGCTCTCGAATGCCCTTGAACACACTGCGCTGACCGGTACGATTTGGAATAGCCTCGATTGTTGACGCATCTCACGTGTCACGTAATTGTCTTTCATCTCAAAGTAGCAACAATGTGTACGCGCACACACATTACAGCTGGGCTCTGCTGGGATACTTACGTATTACGTAACAATATCATACACTCTGTTATACATAATCATTTATTTAAATTTTATTTTTTAACTAAGATGCTTATGGTTAGCCGAGAAACACCAGAGGGAGGAGATCATGCAACGTTACCACAGTTTTGATGAACCTCAAAAAGTAAACATGGTATCGAAAAATTACAAAAAATGTGACTACTCTACAGTTTTTAGTAAAATAATAAAGGTTTATTGTCTTTTGTTAGTCAAAATCGTGGTTAATTTATTAATTCACGTGAAACAACTTCTCATGGGATAATAACGTAAGGTACCCCACAGAGTACTTCCCTCTTGTTGTTGAATGGATTTTATTAATCTTTTCATCAAGTTTACTAAAGACAAAGACACAATGAATGAAAACACAAAGACTAGAACATTATGCCAGTAATGAACCAAGGGCGAAGAGGAAACTGAATGCAGTAATTGAGGAAAACGAATTAGTATGCAACGCGAGTTGTATTGCAGTAATTTCGCTGACATCAAGGCATCCTTTGTTACACTAAACTACGTGGAATTAATCCTAATGTGGAATCAGGAGAGGAAGAAAGGAACGCTAATGAATGGTCTGAAAACTAGGAAATTAAAATGACGGTGGTCTGCAATACATAACAACAATTAACATGAATAAGGTTACTTACTCTTCATTGTGTGCTATTAAAAACGCTATAATTTGACACAAGATAATAGAGAGTTTTGTACCCGGTACAAAGATACTTAAAAAAACATATGATTTTAAATTAACTAAACTCTCTCTCTCTCTCTCTCTCTCTCTCTCTCTCTCTCTCTCTCTCTCTCTCTCTCTCTCTATTTATGCACCTAAGCATTCAAAGAATTTCGACGAAACCGAAACATCGAAGCATGATAATGTTTTTAGGCGTTTGAAACGTATAATGTGGATTACGTTTGGTGGATTACGTAAATCATTTCCAAACCACAGACGATCACAAACAGAGCATGTAAAACCAAATTTATTCTCACTAAAACGTTTGCTAAACTCAATGTCAGCAGCGATTATTTCTGTCTTGATGCGTTTACATATCAAATTTCTAGACTGTGGGGAATCGAAAGTGTGGAAGCGTTACGTTTTTCGATGACGATTTTTGTGGAATGACCCCCAGCCTAAAAAACATTATCATGTTAAAAAGGGTCCCTGAGGTGCATAACTCATTTACGACTTTGAATTTATTATTGGATACAATCATATTTTATTGCGAATCAAATAATAATTTATGAATCAAAGTAATAAATTTTATTTCTTAAATAAGGTGTTTAGCGTTGTGTTATGTTATGTTAGGTTAGGTTAGCGTTAGCCGAGAAACACCAGGACAAGACAATACGTCGCTACCACAGTTTTGCTGTACCTGAGAACGTAAATATCGGTATAGAGAAACGTACATGACTTTTTTGTTCTAAGATTTATATTTAAAAGCATTTAATTGAATTCGGTTCGATAATATTTCTAAAAAAATATCGCCCACACTCAAACTATTTTACTACTTATAAATATTTTTGTTACTATGGGGTAGTCGTTTAATATAATGTTATTTTCGAGTCATTTTATCTATAAAAATTGGGTACTTTGTTCTTATAAAGAAACTGAACTACGCAGATAATCATCCGTCCTCCTCAACCAATCCCCGCCATTAATGATATTTACACTTTCATAGAGTAATAGTTTTATCATATGTAATTTCTAAGGTATCTTATCCTTAAAAATTAAATATTCGTACTTTACTTGATTTCAGCAAAGCAATTTTTAAAAAATCAACCCCCCCTTCAACTACCTACAGGCCAAAACTACCTTTCTGAGGCCATTTTAGAAAGTTTACCTTATTTGCACTAAAACTGCTGGCTTGAAAAAAATTGCCAAGTATTGTTTGTAGCAATGATAAATTTGTTTTGCAGTATATACGTTTATTGTACATTATAAAGTATTGTAATAAATTTTAATGTACTTAGAATAAATTAATAAAAATAAATAATTATTTTATTATAATTAAACTAATTATAATATAAATAATTCTATAAATTATAATTATACTTATATTATAAATAATTCTACTTCTATTATTTCTTTAAACTTAGTATTTACAATAGTATGAAAGTGGATATTTATTTAAAATATTACTACAGCTTCTTATAAAGATTCCTAAGTAGATGTATCGATACAATAATTAGACAAAAAGTATATAAAAGTAAACTGTTTAATACTTAAAGATAAATTGGATTATAAGCACCCGTCTTATGGGAGGGGGGGCTCAGAAAGAAATCCGCCCCGGGCCTCCAGTGGCCTAATTACGCCACTGTACAAAGACGACTAATTCGAATAACTAAATGACCAATAATTAAATAAAGAAGACACTACGGGACACGCGTTTCATTTGTCAACAATGGAGAGGTAGCTCGAAAGCTCTGAGTGTGCGTTAAACTGTTTTTACTATTTTATTTTTCAGTACTGTATTCGACTAGTTTATATCTAGTTTTTTTTACCAGTGATAAAGAAGGAGGCGAAACTAAATCTCACAAAAGAACAAAAGAACCGCAACAATGGTGATTAGTTTTGAAAAAAAAAAAACAGCACAAAAACTAAGAACAAAGTGTGAGCTAGAAAAGTGAAACAGAACTTAAACAAAGACATGTCGCTTAATTAAAAAGTAGAAAAATAACCGCAACATGTTGTAGTGTGGTCTGCGCTAAGATGAACAACGAGCAAGGGGGAGGAAGGATAGTATTTCCTGGAGGAGGAGGTTGTTTCTCTTTGTGTCCTGCGGCCTTTACAAAGTTTAGAACGCAAGCAGAAAGACTAAGAAATGTATTGTTCGTTAGAGAAGGCTGAGGAGGAACACTGAACGTCCGGTCAGAGAACGAACCAGCAGCAAAAGGGTAGTGCAGTACAAGTACTGAGTGCCAGCCAGCGCTTGATATGAAATTTAATATGAAAATACATTAGGCTGGGCACCATACGCCAATTAAACCCACTTTTATGGTCCACCAAAATCGGGCTACCGACAAAGATCAATATTTATAAAGCCATTGTTGAACCAATTACCACCTATGGGTCAGAATGTTGGACAATCAACGAAAAGAACCGCAGGAAGATTGAAGCTGTAGAAATGGACTATCTTAGACGAGCTTCCAGAGTTTCTCGTCTGGAACGGAAATATCAAAAGTTTTTGACCACAGAGGAAAATTTTGGGGATAAATAATTTGAGAAATCGTAAAATTCTAGCCCAGTGTCAGCCGTAAATTTTATCGGAATTGTTCGCCGATTGTTTGGAATTTTTAGCGTTCATTGTTTCATTGTTGATTTAGAACAATTGTTACATTACTAAAAAAAAAAAAAACAATCTGTATGTAGGGTAATAGAGACTTTCGTTATTTTTCTGATAATCTAAAAATTATCTAATACTAAAATTTATACAGGACATAGCTAATAGAACACGCTTAAGAATTTCTGCAGAAAAGAACAAATTTCTCACAAACATTAAAAACGCGCCAAAATTCCTGGTAACAGATATTGGTCGAATAGAGAGGGTTCGAAAATTTAAGTATTTAGGAGAGATAATTCAAGAGAATGGCTTGGAAAAATCTGCTATAGAAGAAAGGATTCATAAGATGGAAAGGGCATATGGTATAACTAAAGATATTTACAATAAAAAGTGCATATCTAAAAGTGCGAAAATAAGGCATTACAGTACAATAGTGAAGCCAGAATGCCTATATGGAAGTGAATGTCTAGGATTGAGTTATTAGACAAACTAGAAATATTGGAAAGACGAATTATTAGGAAAATATTAGGCCCACGAAAAACTTCAGAAGGTTGGAAATTAAGAAGTAATGATGAAATATATCAAAGTATAGAAAATATAACAGAAACAATGAGAAAAAGAAGACTATTATTTTTTGGACATTTATAACTTATAGAATGGACGACAATAGGTTGACAAAGCAAATTTTCGTATATCTGTGGGGGAAGAAGTCAACGTCAAGTTGGATTAAAGAAGTCCAAAAGGATTGTGCCGGGGTTTGAACTTTCCCGGCGTGATTTGAACGTTCAATGCCGCCAAAGCTCGTAGCAGCTGTGCGCCACAGCTAACTCGATTATTAAGGCAGTGTCTGCGCCACGGCGACGCAATCTAGAAGGCCTATTCAAAAGTATCAGCTGTTCGTGTACGGTTAGGAAACCGCTTACCAAAGGTTATGATCGGCAATTCGAAACAAGTCGATTTCATGTAGCATAGTGGGACTGCAGAATTCAGGCATCACTCTCATTTCTTCGTCAACCTTCCAATAGAGTGTTCGATGGTCTGACGGCCCAGGGTGAAGTACTTAGTTGATCTCTCACTATGACTTCGTAAGTCAGTAAAGCGTTTTCAGGGTCCCCGTACAGTCGGGAGATGGGGATTGCAGAGATAGTAACATTGACACCGGTCACTATCCGCAGAGGAGTGCACCAGGATGCTCCCCGAAGCAGTCAGGCCCAGAAATACTCCTGCTATAGAACACCGAAGGACTACTGCCCGGAATGAGACTCGCTGGAACTTCAGCAAACACTAAGGATCATCTGCAGCACTCATGTCACACACTGGTCAACATGGTACCATTGGAGTTCCACAACAAGAGTACAGGTGGGAGTGTTCTAATTATTAAACCTCAGTCAACAACAACTCGATAGACTGGCCCCCTGGTATTCAGGTTAAATATCTTGTTAATGCTCTTAAAGAAAGTGGTAAAAGAACTCCAGCTGTTTTAAATAAAACTGTAACCGAAATTTTATAATACATAAAGTAATGCTCTTAAAGAAAATGGTATCAGAGCCAGCTGTTTTAAATAAAATTGTAACTAAATATTTTGCGATAACTTAAATTGATGTTGTTAAGGAAAATGAAACTAGAATCCAATTGTTTGAAAGACTTGTAGCTAAATATTTTGTGATAACTTGATTGATGTTCTTAACGAAAATGGCAGTAATAAAAATTGTTACTGGTTACAAGAGTATTTTATTGCAAGTCCTGTCACTCTGGGCTCCAGCACACTTTTCGCTTCCGCTAGGCCAAGTAGTCTAGTTATTAAATTTTGCGTAACGGCCTAAGTGGTCTTTACAGGATGTAGAAAAAATAATATACGTGCGGAAGAAGCAATTGAAGAAGACGTTTTTCGGGCAAAAGTGTTAAAAATGGAGGGAGTCCAGGGTAGGAGAGAGAAAAACGCAATTTCAAAGTGGACTGAAGACAGGAAGAAGAGACACACTGAGAAGATGAAAGAATATTCGAAAAAAAGGAAAGATCAAAGAGTAAAGAATTGAAATTGGCATGTGGTCCTTAGATGGCCGATACGAAAAAAAAATGTATACAATTATAAATGTGTTATGGCAAAGAGAGAAAGCGTCAAGAGTGGTGAAATGCAGTTTCTTCGAAATACTTTAAATTATTCATTGTAAGATAGAATAAGAAATGAAGATATCAGAGCAAAACGGGAAGTAAAGGACATAAATGAAATTATTTCAATTTACAGAAGACAATGGTGGGATCATCTGCAAAGGATGACAGAGGATCGATTACCGAAAGCGGCACTGAACTATAAGCCATTGGTAAAGAGACGTGGGTCGTCCGAGGATGATATGGGTGCCGGAACAGGTTTATATAACCTACTCCTTGAAGAGAAGAAGAAGAGACAATTATAAATATCTTTTGTTCAAAATAGTGAGCGAGTTCTGCAGCTCAGGGATCAAGCATACTACCTAGTATTTTGTAGAGATGAGCATCGATGGCCGATGTTCCAAAAACATCGATGGTTAACGTTCGATGTTCGATGTTTTTACCATCGATGGTTCAGTTGCGATGTTTTCATACTATCGATGGTTTCGTTTCGATGTTTTCCGGTGAACACTTTTTTAATTTGTAATGAAGACTTTTTTTAAGTTGATTGTTAATTTAGTTTATTTTAAATCAACAAATTTTTATTTTAGATATTAATGGCTATGTAGTTTGCTCCCTAACCTAGGTAAACGATAAATACTATGTACAGTAATATTAAACAGACATGAATCAGCGGGCAGGTTGTAGTGGGGAGGAGACGGCAGCAGTGAAAGGCAGGAGAAAGGAAAATGTCTACTAACGCAGTTGAAAATATTAGTCTACTCTCTGAATTGTCAATAAGACGCACATATGACAGGAGTAATCTATTTCGACACGGGTTGACTTTTTGTACCTAATGTGCCGAAGTTACGCTTCTTTAATAATTAAAGATGAAAGATAATAGTTAAATTTACGTTTGTTCGTCGTAGACGAGCAGCGCTACTAACGACAGCCTCTGATGAAGCCTTCTATAGGTGAAAGCCGGTTTAGGCTGTAAGGTAAAACTTTACGTTTTTACTTATAAAAAACTTGTGTTCCGAGTCGTCAATATTATAGTGATATTTAGTTACGTTTTTCCTTGTAAAAGTAGTAAAATTAGAAAACTGATATCGCTTATAATGAAATAAAGCAGTTACACTGCTTTGTCGATTCACAATTATTTTCGTTTTATTATATTTATAACTTTATTTAGTTTTCTATTGTCTATGATTCTTATAGTGTTTTCAATTGTTTATTTTTAATTTTTAACGTTTTTGTGTATTTATTGTTTTTTACATTTCATTAGCTACATTTTTAATTATATTACTAAATACTTTACCAAACTAAATTTTACAGCCCCACCAACATACACACGCGCGCGCGCGCACGCACAGATATATGTAACTTACTTTTTACTAACTTACCTAACTTTTTACTAACCAATTATTCTTATAATTTGAAAATTCGTTTATTTGTTTAATTGTTTTTAACGTTTTTACCTTAAATTTGGTTACCTACGAAATTTGGTTGTAGGTAAGTTTTGATTTCGATTACGACAGTAAACGTGGACCTTTTTTTAAGACGAAACAAGCGTCAGACACAACAGAAAGAACAATGTAGACCTAATAAAGATTTCCATTATTTTGTAAACAGTGACTTGGCGTGTTGTGTCTGTTGCAATGTTTTTCGAAAGTCGAGGCTAGACATCAACAATCGTATATTTTGGAATGTGTACACTTTGTATACATATTATGATTCACGAAAAACGTAGTAATATATTCAGGGCCGGAACTGGGGGGGGGGGCAGACGGGGCATGTGCCCCGGGCGCCGGCTTGGAGGGGGTGCCGAAGGCGCCAGCCCAGACACGGGGCGCCGAAAAAGCGAAGAAATAGTAAAATTA
Organism: Magicicada septendecula; assembly: GCA_034769895.1. NCBI lineage: Eukaryota > Metazoa > Arthropoda > Insecta > Hemiptera > Cicadidae > Magicicada > Magicicada septendecula. Next base: position 63,103,826 of record CM068375.1, read on the forward strand.
TTTTCTATATCGTCTATATGTTACAATTTTTCAAATAATAAAGCATTATTTGTGCGATTTCGTTTTTAACGTCTTCAATTTTATTTTTATTTAATTTGATGTAATTTAAAAAGCAGTAATCATATCACATAGAAGGTTAAGAATTCATTATTAATTGAGAATTATCCCCGCCCGGTTTCAATCGGCCATATACAAGTTACAACCGATCTTCGTAAGTGGTCGAGCGTGTTCGGCTACTTCCGGCTCGTTGCGGTTTAATGCAGATAAATTTTTGGAGGGAAAAGAAAAGATTGTGCCAAAGTTGCCAAGGAAACCACTGCTCAGTAGTTCAGTTTATCAGTTTAGTTTACGTGCAAGGTGCAAGTAGCGAAATCGTTCCATTGCTGATATTTTTGTAATAAATACGAATAATTAGATTAATTTTCTTTATATTTCTCGGTACCATTAGCCGAATTAGTCACTCAACACAACAAAAATGTCAAGGAAACCTTCTGGAGCACAATACAGGAAAAAACCAAGGAGCGGCATCACAATGAAAACAGATTATCATAATTTATGTCGTCGTGGTTGACAGATAAAGGTAAGCCCAGTATTTTTTGAATTTTTAAAAATTAGTTTAATTTATAACATTAATTGTTGATGCTAGGCTTTGAAATGTTAAAAATGTTTGCCTTTTATCAACACAAAACTGTTTACGGGAAAATTAACAGACAACTCCAATTCCTTATTGTTCATATATCGCTCCACCCAGGGGCGTATCAACTAATTTTGAGATAGTTTACTGGCCAGGGACGGGATAGGAAAAGTTTCGAAAATTGGATGGAAATTGGAAGTTTTCGAGGTTTTCTGCAGCGAAATTCAGCTCGTAATTTAACTCATTCTTGGAATAGATTTAAAAATCGTAAACAGTTGGGGAGTTTAGGGGATCTTTAAAGAAGAATTCAGCTTGTTATATAATTTTGTTTTCCCAGGGCATTTTTGGGCTTTCTGGATCAACCGCGCAGCCAGGAATTTCTCTTGGGGGGGGGGATTTGAGATTCTCTTTGTGGAAACACTGAAACTCACCCAATCCCCCAAACCCCACCACTATTGCGCGCCTCACGGCCGAAGTCAGCCGATCGCTTACAAACATTCCCAATAATTTGCGTATTTTCCTACATTCTACACATAGCGGCGGCAAACACTCATCGAGTGAACTTGCAAAGTCGCGGTTTACGGTCATGGAATTGACATTAATACTCCTTAGTCCACTGTCAGCATGTTTTGATATGAGAACTTCTTAAACTTTTTTAAATTCTTTATTATGTAGCGCATTCAACATAAAAAAATATATTTTTTAATTTCTCTTGGGGGTTTGACCCCCAAACCCCCCCTCGATGCGCCGCTGTTCTGGATTAGAATTTAACTTGTTCTAATTTAGCCCAACCAAGAAAATTAGATGCAAATTGGGGAGCATTAAAGCTTTCTGGAGCACTTCTTGTAATTTAGCCTTTTACTAGAATAATTTTGAAAATTGTACGCAAATTGGGCATTTTTGGGGCTTTCTAGAGCGGAATTCAACTAGTTCCAATTTATCCCTCCCCCAGAAAACTAGACGCGAATCGGAGGATTTAAGGCTTTTTAGAGCACTCCTGATTTATTCCTTTTCTAAGGTATTTCAACTCGATCTAACTTGGCCTCTTTACCGAAATTTTTTTTATACTCATAGAGGAGAAGGAGGTGGGGCTCGAGCACCCAAACCTCCCCCTTGGGTGCGCCCATGACTCCAATATTTAGTTAAGCTTAGCTCTCTTCTTTCTCCCACCTTACAACCCATAGAGACCTTGCCAAGATTTGTCCTCTTCGTAAATCTAGATTCATAGTTAAGTTGATGATAGTTATAACGGTACAGCCCATGTTGTCGAGGGCGATGTTGTGAGATGTTTTCAATAAAAACAAGATTTTTTCTCACAATTTTTATTTTTTTATTTTTATTTTTATTTTCGTATCTTTTGGATCCAATAAAACTGATTAAAAAAAAAAAATTTTTTGTCTAAGTTTGAAGATGAGGAAACATTGAGGATGTATCTATTATGAATTCAAAAGCTACCTCCGTTAAAAAAAATTTCTTGCTTTTATTTTCTAATAGTAACCTATTACCTAATAGTGACCAATAAACGGTTCTAACTTTTAGGTGAGGTAAGCTGCAAACAACGAGACGAAGAAGGTTCACAAGGAGAAGAACACCCAATTGAGGCCGACCAGTCTAACTATGTACATATGGAAGCCACGAGCACTGACACTGTAAGTACTGCTAAAGATATAGAAATCGCTGAACAGCTAGCTCTCAGTAAAACGGACGATTCTGCAGTTTCGAGCATGATAGATAATAGCTCAAAAATTTATAGAAACAAAGAGCTTCAGGACTCACAGTTAGATTTTGATATTAACGACCCAGGGCCATGGCCAAGTACAATATCTGATCATCAGAGATGTTACATAACGAAAATGAGGTTAGATAAAGATGATGAACAAGAGCTAGATCTAAGTAAAAGTATGAGGGAGGGCCGTAGCCTCACAAAGGACTGGTTTTTCAAACTGTTGCCTAATGGAGAGCAAGTAAAAAGATCCTGGCTAGGTTATAGCAAGATTAAAAATGCACTATTTTGCATCCCATGTAGGCTACTTTCACAAACTTTTAAAGAATCTACAACTAGCTTGTCATTTGTAGCTAAAGAAGAGGGTTTCACCCAATGGAAAAAGGTGAGTGAAAGAATTTCAGATCATGAAAATTCGCAAAATCACAAGCGTTGTTTTTGTTCTTGGAAATCACTTGAAACGTCAATGAAAAAGGGAGGAATAGATAAAGAACTACAGGAACATATATCAAGAGAAGAAACTCACTGGCGACAAGTGCTTCGCTGTATCATTGACGCAATAGTTTTTTTAGCAAAACAAGGAGGGCCATTAAGAGGATCATCTGAGCTAGATAATTTTGGTGATCCAAGAAGTGGGAGGTTTTTAAACACAATCGATTTGATTTCCCATTACAATGCTGATTTACGTCATCATATCAATCGCCATAGAAAAGGTCAGATTGGGTATTTTTCCCACAAGATTCAAAATGAATTTCTCACGTTAATTAGCAGCAAAGTAAGAGAAGATATTCTCAAAGATGTGAAAGATGCCAAATATTTTTCAATTATATTTGATGCTACTCCCAATATAAGCCACAAAGAACAGATGACCCAAATTGTTCGGTATGTGAAAATGACTGAAACTGGGCCTGAAATAACAGAGAGTTTTATAGATTTTTTTTTCATTATCCGTGACAAAACGGGGTTAGGAATATCGGAAGAAATTTTAAAACAATTAGAAAATGACGGATTGGACATCAAAAATTGCAGAGGCCAGATTTACGACAATGGAGCTAACATGGCCGGCATCTATAAGGGAGTTCAAACTAGAATTCTAACAGAAAATAAGCTGGCATGTTTTGTACCATGCTCAGCTCATTCATTAAATTTAGTTGGTGTGCATGCTGCTGAGCTCTCTCCACAAGCCCAATCTTTTTTTGGCATAGTAAATCGTCTGTTTGTTTTTTTCTCATCTTCTACTTCAAGATAAGAAGTTTTAAAGAAGCATGTGCCGATTTCCTTAAAATCCCTGAGTAAGACCAGATGGTCAGCAAGGAAGGAGTCGGTGGATGTTTTTCATAAGCATTTAAACGATTTGAATTATGCTTTAGAGGAAATGGTCGAAAGTTCGCTCTGTAACGCTGAAACCAAAGCGGAAGCTAGATGTTTGGCACAAAACATTTGCAAATTTGAATTTATTGTCCTAACCTGCTTCTGGAGCAAAATGCTGCAAAAAATTGATCGCGTAAATAAATACCTACAAAGGGATGATGTCACCGTAGACACAGCTGTGAGACACATCAAGGGCTTAATAACAGATTTAGAATCAATAAGGAGCAATGCACCAGAAGATACTATTTCGGAAGCCAGAAGAATAGCTGAAAGCCTTGATGTCCCTCAAAAATTTGAGGAAAAACGGAAAAGGAAAAAAAAGAAAATGTTTGACGAGAGGTGTGAAGATGAGATCAGTGGATTATCGTAAGAAGACTTTTTTAAAGTGGGATTGAGGGGAATATTTGACAGCATTTTAAACGACATGAATGTCCGATTTAAAGCTCTGGAAGAAGTAAACTTTAAATTTAGTTTCCTGAATGGAAAAATAATGAATAAAATGAGTGTTGCAGAGCTAAGGTTAGAAGCTGAAAAAGTCGCGGATTCCTACAGAACGGATTTGAACAAAGAAGAACTTTTTCAAGAAGTAGAAAGCTTCAAGCACCATGCGATGGAAATTGACGACGGATTAAAAACGGCACATGCAAAGGCAATGCTCCAGATTATTTATAAACATGGGCTTCAAGATGCTTATCCAAACTTGACTACGGCATTGAAGATTTTTCTAACTTTACCAGTTACAGTTGCTTCAGCCGAAAGAAGCTTCAGTAAATTGAAAATAGACAAAAACTACTTGAGGAGCACAATGGAACAAGACAGACTCTCTAACTTGAGCATCATTTCTATCGAGCACCAGAGAACATCATCTATTTCTTTTGATGACATTATTAACACCTTTGCTGCCAAAAAAGCTCGAAAAGTGACAATTTGATTTATTTAGAATCAAGAATGAATAAGGACTGTTAGTAAATTTAGTACCCAAAACTCATGTAAAAATCTAATTTGTTTTCAATGTGTTCCAAATTGAAATAGTAAAGTACTACATGAATACTGTACCAATTTATAACCAAAATACCAAATAAACTTAAGAATGATTTGAAGTTTAACTGAATGTCTCATTTCTTAATGTGTTACCCACTTCTGTAATTTCAGATTAACAAATGAAGAAAAAACCTTTTACTTTTTACATTCCGTTAAAAATTATTACACAAAATACAATAGAGGAGTGCTGTAATTTCACAACTGAATTTCACTTGATCTGTTTGCACTATAGTGTAGTGTGTTGATGAGTAAAGCTACGAAGCTGTTATTAATAGCATTGACTTAAGTACAGGAAAGTATATGCTTTTGTTTTTTGTTAAATAGTTTTAAATGGAGTGAGTATGGCGTGGAGTGGGAGGAGGGGGCGCCGAAATATACCCTTGCCCCGGGTGAAAGGAGGGCTAGTTCCGGCCCTGAATATATTATCCACATTGCTCTGGCATCTTAATTTGTTTGAATAAAAAACATTAATAACAGCCTCGTACGCGAAATGATTGTGTGTGTGTGTGTGTGCGTGTGTGTTTAAAAAACAAGTAGATGTAAACTATCCGTAAAGAACCGGAGAGACAATATTAATGTATTATTATTATTATTATTATTATTACGACCTGGTGTAGGCTAGACATTACAGTATCTGTTTATTCAGGTGCAGTCATGTAGTGCGATTCTGTCAGCTTGAGACTAAACTATAACGATTAGTCACTCTTATTTGAATAGCAGTATGATACAATATGTGGATATTGCAAAATGTCATTGTGTATGGGTGGTCATAATTATTGTTTGTGACAGGAGGAAGGAACTATAATTTTTGACAAGACCTCTTATAAACTTTTATTGAAAGCAATTATAATTGCGGTTGCAATGAAACACCAGATTTGACGTCATATCGTACGCAAAAACAAAACTCTAGAAATGCGACATAGCACTGAAACGAGACTAGGAAAAAATTCGAAGATTTACACCAAATTTCGTATTTTCTGGAACATAAAAAAAAATCGGAAGGTCTTCCGAATCATCAACAAGTCGGTGCCTGAGCCGCGGTCGGACCAGCCAGGGGTCGGACTAGAGAGGTTTTACTGTACCTGTATAATTTGTTATAAAAAATAAATTGAATCTAAAAGTATTAACAGTGTTACTTTACACTATGATTTTATTAAGCTATTACTGTTTAAAAGAAAATAAGAGAATTTATAGGCCTATCTCTCTTTGGGAATACTAATTTAAACTTTCACTAGGAGTAAACAAACCTGACATAGATTTAAAGAGGTTTCTGTTTTTGTTAAAGGGTGGTTTTATGTATGTTTGTTCAAAACACTTTATAATCATTATAATAATAAATAATAATGAACAGATTTAGTTAATTATGAATGTGAGTTAAATTATTTTAACGTCACCTCGCCTTTACCTAACCTATTCTCAACGAGTTTGTCAACGGCCCTGGAAATTCTGATACGGGGAAGTTAGATGTATTTAAATTGTTTTCTAGGGTACAGTGTTGAGGTTTCCACATTCCGCCTGTCAAAATGTGGTGGTCACCCAAGGGCTTTTGGTTTTTCAGAATCTTCTGATAAGGTAAGTGAGTAAAGTATCGGGGTATATTATTCTTCTCTTTAATTATTTTTATTTATTATTCATCCCCAATTATTTGTACTATTACAAACATATACAAAGCATAGATTTTTATTTGAATTGCGACATTGGCATAAAAACATCGATATTTGAAGTCTTAAAACATCGATGTTTTCATACCGATGTTTTTTTAACATCGATGTACTCTTCACGATGTTAACATCGATGTTAAACATCGATGGTTTTCTGGCGATGCTCATCCCTAGTATTTTGTGAGAGTTAGTAACTGTATTGTAGTACGTTGAGAACAAAGACAAGTCAGTAGTATTAAATGGAGGTCCCGTTGGGTTTCATGTCCGCAACCGTTCCGTCAGTGCTTGGGTAATCACGTTCTCCCAACGGAATTTGATCCGTCATGAATGATACATACGAACGTAAGCACACAATATGTCGTGCAATAGACCCGCGACCTAGCCAAGTGATTCTGACGCTAAACGTCATCTAACTTAAGATGGGTTTTTTGAGCGTGCAACGGGAGTTCTCAGTTTCAACTCGACCGTTTGGCATTTGCCTGTCTGTTTATCTGTATTATGTCTCACTGTAAGTTTCTAATGTATTTGACACGCAGCACGCGCGCGCGCACACACACACACACACACACACACACACACGTTTTGCGATTTTCGAACAACATTAAAGTAGTTTTTTGAATCCAAGCTTCCAAACGTTGCGATCTTCCAATCATAATCCTTCAGATTTCTCTGTGCTATTACATTCCTTATGCCTTCTATCCATGTCTTTCGCGGTCTCCCTCTTTTTCTTCTTTCAGGAGGGGTCAACTCTAGTAATTTCATTGGCCATCTGTCATTGACAATTCGGCACATGTGCCCGTACCATCTGAATTTTTTTGCATCAATGTGTCTTTTATACTGGTGCACACTTTTGTACATTCTTTCCCGAATTTTCTTCATGTTTAAACCTACCCTGCAATGTAAACCCACAGCACCTTCTCCAGTATCCCATTTCCATGCCTTGCAATCTTTTGCTCATATATTCTGTAGTTTCCCACACCTAAGCCCATATATGTTACAATACTTTCCCCCATTTGTCACATATATTGCTAAGAAATTACGTAACGCTCTCGAAACGTCGGCAGGTGCAGTTACGTAACAGTTGTACACGTTTCTCGACTAGCCGAGCAGGTGCAGTGTCTCTGTTAAGGCCGTGTAAATGGTACCTTCCAGACTGTTCGAGCATTCTTAACTACGCAAATTAATCCGGCACGCTGCCAAAAGAATAGAAAATTAATCTTAAACAGCTGCGGGACCCATATAAGCAACAGCGGTCGGCTTAGAGGTTAGTTACATTTGTCGAGATTGTAGAGTGGGGATCAAGTGATTGTTATCGATTAGTGGAAAGTGATCATTGTGTTATAATTAGTGCGGGACTCTACTAGTTGACAATTATTATTGCGTGTGGACAAATTTAACTTGGATTATTGAATACGAGAGTACCTTGTTGATTTGAAATTGTTATTTGTGACTAATTAAAGCTGGTAATTAGTGACTTCATTAGTGTCTGTATTTTGTTTCCACTGTACAATCACGGGGCGGACTGGCCAGGTCGGCTGGTCGGCGATTGCCGAGGGCTCCGGGCCCCGAGGAAGCTCAGGGAGCCCTCGAGCCATGAAAATTTTATTTCGAGAAAAAACGAAAAATATATATTTTTGACCTGTATTAAAAACCTTTTCTCGTCTAAATATTGTTGGAAATAAATCTTCATATAAAGATTTTAAAGTTATTGTATCAATCCTTAAGTTTATGAAATCCTACTGCTGCTATTAGGATGTCAATCTTCTGTTGGTTTTCCAGCATGAAAGTATTAGATTTTATAATTTTACAGGATGATGATTTCGAAATCCATAAGTAGTTTTTTCTGTGTGGGTTCAAGTACTTTATATTATTTGTTCTTTGAGATAAATTAAATTTCAGATTTAATTTTTTTTACGATTTTATATTACTTCTAAATTTGTATTGTAAGTTTACTGAATAAATAGCGTGATTATTTCTAGTAGTATTTATTGCTCTATACACTAGGTAACCCAATAGGGCCAACTTACTCTATTGACATAGGTAATTATGGTTTTAAAGCTGGTTATGTTAAAGTCTAAATAATCAAATTAATTGTGTCCTGTTTGTTTTGTATTAAAACGTTCACTTACGTAAATACTGTACATACCATGTATTTATAAAGAGTAAATAAATAATTTAAAAAAAGGATACACACACACGAATACGCGCGTGCGCCTTCGTGTGTGTGTAGCTGCAGGGGGCCCCTTGACTGCTTCCAGCCGAGGACCCCCAGGGATGCCAGTCCGCCCCTGTGTACAATACTATGATCCGCGAGACCGTGGTAACAAAATATTTAATTTTTGTTTCAGACTTTAGTTGATCGCTCCATTGAGTGAACTGTGACTGCCTCGTCACTTGTTTCCATTCTCCTATACGAATTGTAATTTCTGTTACACTTGTACCGGCTCTTGTAACTGTGACACCAAGGTATCTGTACGAATCTACTCCCTCCACAACTTCCCGTTGCCAACATTATATCTCTGCATGTAGCCTATTTCCGATTACAATATATTCAGTCTTATTCGTATCTACAGTTAAGTCCCATGTCTGGTATTCTTCTTCCAACAGACTATAACAGACGTCATACTCATCTTCAGCTGTAATTACTTGATTGCCCAAGAATTTATTACATTTAATTAATTAGTAATAATAAGTAATAAGCTTACATTTACCCTATATTTAAAAATTTGCTTAAATGTACATTTACATTAACCCTATTGTTTTGAGATTTATTTCCAAAAACTGCGTGGGGAGTTTTAAGTTAAAATATAAGGCTGTCAAAATTACAGAAAGCGCAATAATCAATAATCAATACGAGGTACAAGATTATACAGAACTGTAACCACAATTTGCATACAGTTTTGTTTTTTAAATTTATAAGTTGTGGGTTTGGGTGTGAAAAATTGGAAAAATCGCAAAACTCTACGAGACATAACATAATAAAGGAAATTTTAACAAAAAATCGGAATATAGTGTTTAGTTTTGGAAATTTCAAAATATTTGGACGCCGGAGCCAAAAATGCGGGGCAAAATTTTAATAAAATCGCAGAAATCTATGTGGGGTAACAAGTTAAAGAGAATTTAAACAAAAATCTAGGTACAGTGTTTTAGAAATTTCAAAATTTTAGAAAACTGGGGCCCAAAAAAGAATCAACAATTTTTTTAAATCCAGCCGGATGTCAGACGAATGAGAGTTTTAACCCAAATTCGATTGCAGTGTTTACTCTGAACATTGTTTAACTTGAGTGGCAAGACGACCCAAAAAATGGAAGTCGAAATTAAAAAAAAATAGTGAAGATCCGTGTCATGCACATGCGTTATGAAGAATTTTATTCAAAATACAAACACGATGTCTTGAATAATTGGACAAAATGAATATCTTTTAACGCTCCTTGCTAAGAGACTGCCTACAAAAAGTTTGTAAGGTGTGTGTTTGCAAAAGACGTTATCAGTTATTTAAATTTGTGAAATGTGTTAGCTATAGGCTTATGGATATCGAAAAAGATTATACAAAAAACGTGAGAAAAGGAGAGAAGACATTGTTGTGTTATTTCACGAGGTTAGTATCCGGCAAAGATTAAAAAAAAGAGTAATAGAATGAGGAATTACCTTTTGTAAAGGAATGCCAGTAGACTTTGGAGGGAGGAGTGTGTTTGTATACTCTGCAATTTGCGAATGACCAGGTGATTATTACAAATGACCGGGAGGATGGCTCGGAAATTACGGGGGAAGTACAGAAGTGAGGCTTACACACACACACACACACACACACACACACATTGGAAAAAAGCGAAAATATAATATTTATGATGCATTACTTAAGAGTAGTTTACTGTATGAAGTAGAAACATGGCGTGTCAAAGAAAAAACAAAAAATAAATTAGAGGCGGTGGAGACGGAGTACTCCAGAGATTTCTAGACGGTACATAATTTTAAGTGAAGAAATTAGAAGAAAGATCAGCATAGATAGAACTTTGTTTCAGGATATTACAAGGAATCAGTTGATTTGGAATGGCTACATCCGGAGGATCGGGGGTGAGAGACTTCAAAATAAGGCGATACAGTGGGTTCTTCCCTATCGTCACAAGTGGGGAAGGCCGAAAAATGCTGAGAAGAAGGAATATTAAGATTCACGGGTGCACGAGATTTCCGGGATGGAACGTGGAATTCTCGTATCGGGAGTGAATGTTAGGATATAGATATGAGGAATGACAATAGATGTGTTAGCTGGCACAAAAGGACCTGCGGGCCTAATTCTTGTGCACATAACTAAATATCTTTGATAATAACGCTGCGTCGCCCAACGAACAGCAGCACAGGCAATAAACAAACATGGTGTTATTGAAACGATCATGACCTCTGTGACCTGTGGCTGCTGTCGTATCTCAAACGCCAGAATTATGTAATAATTTAGCGAATCATCGGGCGAAACGATCACATGAGTAATGTTTTCGCCATGACATAATGGTTAGCTGTGGTGACGTAATAAGACTTCAGCAGGCACTCGCACACGCGCGCGCACTCACAGTACATTCTGATTACGCTTTGCTGCTGCTGTTGGTTTTCCCTTACTTTTGTTTGCGGGCAGAAGGTTCTGTTTTGTCTTTTGTTTTCTCTCTAATGTCCAATTTATTTGTAGGTCTCTTTCTTCTTGCGTTGTAAACTTTCTTTTAAGTTTCATTTACTACCACAGTAGGGCAGGAAACAAAGGAATACAACACCCTCCTGCAGGAAACGCTGTGTTTCCTCCCCTTTCTGCTCGTTGTCCTGAAGGTTTCTTTCATTTTAGTGCAGGCCACAACGTGCTGCTGTTGTTTTTCTTCACTCTTCGCGTTTTCTCTGCGTCGTGGGTTTTCTTAATTAAGCGTCGTGGGTTTGTTACACACTTCCGTACTTTACACTCTTTGTTCTGCTTGAATGGAACTAACCACTACAGTCCTTTTGTTCTTATGACACACTTAGTGTCGTCTGCTACTGTACTACTGGTAGCCAAACTAGATGTACGGTGTAGATTTTTTTTCTTGGATTTCGTTGTCCATGACGTGTCCGTTAATTTAACTAAATATAACTAAATCACTACCGACTCGGAACACAAAGTTTTTTATGGGTAAAAACGTAAAAGTTTTACCTTATAGCCTGAACCAGTTTTCGCTTTTAAAAAGCTTCTTCAGATGCTGCGGCTGGGAGCACGGTTCGTCTTGTTCTTGGCGACGGTATCGACTTTTGAAGGATCGATGTTGTGTGTCCGTGGGGTGCGATATGTTCGAATAATGCGTGTGATTTGAATTGTGTCCGTTCGTTTAGGATGTCATTTTTATGTGTTTTCGTGTGTTTGTATATTTCCAATTGTTCTAGAGTGTCTAGTTTTCGGCCTTTTGTATGTACGTGTAGAATGTCCATGTTATTGTCGATGTTTTTGTATGTGTGGTTTGCTTCAATGAGGTGGTTTGCAAAGGTGAATTTGGTAGTGGAGTGTAGTGCCTTTGTGTGTTCAATGTATCTTTGTTTGAAGCTACGTCCTATCTTTGTCCTGTCTACGATTTTTTTTGTAGATATACGGTGTTCTCTAAAAATATCTGGAAGGGTTCGGGGGCCGCGGGTTTGAGTATTTTACACTATTACGCCATTACAGAACGTTCTGCATGTTTCTCGACTATCCCAGCAGAGCCCAGCTGTAATGTTTGTGTGCGTACGTGACGCTTAACCCGCGTCAACGAGGCTGTCCCAGACCATACCGGTCGGTGCACTGTGTTCAAGGCCGCAATCAATTACGCTCCAAAGTGTTTTCTAGTAGTGTTGACGCGTATTATGGATTATTCTGGAATCTCAGCGGGGTATAAATATAAAGCATTCAGCGCATCTTAGTTTCAGTTTTAGTGGCGATTTATTCCAGTGAGGTTCGAAGTTTTATGTTAGGCGATTTAGACATTGTGTCTCAAGTGGTGTATTAGTGAAAAGTGAGTATAATGCGGAATTCTATGTGGTTTACATTATTATTTGTGTGGACAGATTAACTTGAATTATTGTACGAGTATAATTTTGTTGAATAACGTGTTGATTACGAACCGTTAATTGTGACAATTAAAGCTGTTTTTTAGTGACTTCATTGGTGTCTGTATTTTGTTTCCTTCTGTACCATACGACGATTAGTGAGACCGTCGTAACAATATCCTACCCACTAAAAAACCACCTCCCTTTCCTCATCTGGGTCACTAACTTGGAACTGTTTGACACACTATTTTGGGCTAGGTCCATTGTTCTTCAGCCTTAGAGCTCACTTCTGACTTGTTATTGTTCTATATTGTATTGTCCAAATCTATCTCCTTCGCCCGAACGAGATACACAGCTGAAAAAATAATTAAACAGCATAAAAATTAAGAAATTAACAAAATCCGTCAATATGTTCAAAATTACATCTAAAAACCGTGATCATGTTAGGCCGTGGTTGTTTGCTATGAAACGCCACCACGTGGGCAACGTTTCGGTTCCTCCGCGGGAGTCTTCCTCAGGCCGCCAAACAGCGACCTCGGCGAACATCTGCCGCTATTATCGCTTCTTACGCTCTGTCGCTTTTTTTTCGGCCTGAGGAAGATTCCCGCGGGGGAACCGAAACGTTGCCCACGTGGTGGCGTTTCATATCAAACGACCACGGCCTAACAGCCCGGTTTTGAGTATATTATGGACACCGGCCGTCCAAGCTTTAGGCAAAAGTTAAAGTCCGTCAAGTTTTTTCGTACCTCTGAGATGGGGTGGGGAGTCCGTTCCGTAAATACGCCCCCCGTAGAGGTCACTCATCGAGTTTTAGGGCACTACCTATTCAGTGTAACTCTTATGTTTTTTTTTTACTTATTGATTACAACAAAATAAATAAGTAATAACTTTTACTTTTCTTTTAAATTAACGTAGATTTATCCAAAAAAGGTCTAAAACACCTCCAAAAGTTATTCCTGGCTGTAAAACCATCGTCAGTTTCTGTCTGGCCGCTATGGAGGCCGTGTTAATACTTTAATCACAGCGGTTGCGCGTTGCGTTGCGTTGAGTAAAACGAGGCAATTAGTCGCGACAGCAATCATTGGCGCAATCAAACGCGCGGTTTCTGGTATCTGCACTACACACAGTAGGCCTATTAGGCTTAGACTCTTGACCACTGTGGGGACCCAACGCTGTTCAATTAACGTTGCGTGCGATTGCGAGTAGATTCGTAACGTTCACTATGTTAATTGCAACGAAATAAAGTGACAATGGATGGTAGATAATAAATGCATGGCGTGCAATGGATGTACGTTATGTAGCAGAAAGAAGAGGGTGAGGGGTGAGTTTCCGGCGTCCATAAATAACCGAAACCTATCGGCTAAGGGAGACAACCCCAACAGAAAAACCGGCAGGACAAAAGGCCGTAAGGTGGCAGCCCCACCATTTGTCTTCTCCGCTACGACATTGGTAACCTGTACAGAGGAATCTACTATTTACTCCCATTTCACCAATTAACCTCGGAAATAGGATGGATAAAGACAACGGTAAAGACAACGGCAATGACAAGAATTTCAAAAGGGATTATAAAAACTGCAGCAAATTAGCGAAATATACAATTTAAAAATTTCAATTCCTAAAACAAAAATGATGGCATTCGCAGGAAAAGAGCCAATAAGAGCCAAAATCATCTTAAACAATAAAACACTGGATCAAATAAAACATTTTGAATACCTAGGTTGTGATATTTCCTTCGATTACAGTAAAGATATTGACAAAAAAATTAGTACTTTTAACCGTACTTGCGGAAGTATCAGTTGATGCCAGAAAAGTAAAGCCAGGAAAGAGACAATGTTGAAATTTTATACAACAATGGTTGTCCCCGCACTTATATATGGCAACGAAACATGGGTAACGACAAAGGCACAAGAAAATCGAATTCAGGCACAGGAAATGAGATTCTTAAGACGAGTTAAGGGCTGTAGTCGAATAGACAGAATAAGAAATGAAACGATTAGACAAGAATTTCAGGTATTCAACTTAAATGAAAAGATAAAATAGAAACAAGTGGCAAGAACATTTGGAAAGAATGTAACAATACAGGATTCCAGTAAAAGCTAGAAAATACAAAGCCAGAGGATGAAGAAATTTAGGTAGACCAAGGAAAAGTGGGAACCGTAACAGGCAGAATGCCTAAAACATGAAGTGAAGAAGAACAAAAAGAAGATAAAGCGACACGATTGTTCCTACAAGAAAACAGTAGCAAAAGGTTTAAACTAACGAAAGTTTTAAATGAAATGCGCGAGTTCCGCAAGATGTGTTCTTGTGTTGGTTATTTTCATGCTGTCAGGGTCGTTGATATATCTCTCTTTTAAATATCGCTCATCTGAGTTGTGTAGAAAATACCCTCCCTTATAGCTGTGGCAACTACTAACGGGGGAATGACATCTAATGGGTTTCAAAATCTAGCAGTAACATTAAACCAGAGGAGGAATACATTATGGAAAATTTAATATTTACTTTTGAATCAGTTTCTGATGGGAATCCGGATGAAATTGATGATCAAATTTCAGATTCCGTTCTTGATGAAATTTTAATGCAAGACTCGAACGAGCGTGTTGCATGTGAGACGTTTGTTACAACGGGTTTAGTGCTCAAACGCTTTACAAAAATCATGGGAAAACAAAATAATCTATATTCATTAGCGTAATATTTTTATTTCTTGCCTTAGAGAAAGTTATGAGAGATGCTGGAATAGATTCTTCCGAGACTGTATTCAACAGGTTGGTGAAGGTCCTACTGTACGCCGATGAACTACATATAATCGGGAGGTCTCTTCGAGCAGTTACTGAAGCCTTTCTTGCTCTTGAAGGTCCGCAAGGAGGCTGGGTCTCAAACAAACGAAAATTGGACAAAATACATGGTCACAGGACAGGAAGCTAGAGAAGGAGAGCGCATCCAAATTGGCATCTATTCCTTTGAACAAGTCAACAACTTGTTTATTTAGGATGCCAAGTTAACTTTGATGGGGAAACAACAGAAGAAATAAAGCGAAGAATCACCTCAGCTAATAGGTGCTTCTTTGGTCTCAGACCCCTCTTCCAGAGCAGAACAATTGCCAGGAGCATCAAGCTGCTTCTGTATAAAACACAGATCTGTCCAGGTCTCATCTATGGTTCTGAGACCTGGGCCATTTCTAGAAACTTTAAGTCATGACTGCTGGTTTATGAATGCAAAATCCTCCACAGTATTTTTGGTACAATATGTGTGAGAGGTGAATGGAGGAAAAGGACCAACCAAAAACTGAACACTCTTCTGAACGAACCAGGTATTGCGAAAGTTATAAAACTCGGTAGACTCAGGTGGGCTGGACATGTGATCAGAATGGGGGAGAATTAAATACCCAGAATGACACTGACAGAACAGATCTATGGCACCAGGAGAGTTGGTAGACCCAAACTACGTTGGAAAGACGGTGTGAACTATGATGCGCCACATATCCTTGGAACCCGGAATTGGAGAGCTGCTGCACTTGACCGGGATAACTGGCGGAGGCTGTTAAAGAAGGTCTTGACTCAATAATGGTTTGTTGCGCCGCTGAAGAAGAAGAAGAAGAATCTTTTTATTAGAAAAACTGTAGACTACCCTAATATACCACTGATAAATTATCAATTGGACGGGGTCTTCTTTAGGCCATATCTTGATCATTAACTATTTGCTTTAGCGTGGATAAATCCCAAATATATAAAAACAAAATTTCTTCTCTAGTAAGTGACAACTTTCAAACTATGGTCTCTAATCATTTTGGCAACTCTTCAAATTAAAGAAGTGTATGATCAAGTATTTCTATCTACCGACTTATTCTCCTGATTTGAATGAAATTGAGGATTATTGGTTTAAAATAAAAAATTCTATTAAAAAGGTTGTCGTTGATTTTGACACATTCAGAGAAGGTGAGTTAATTCACCTAGAAGTTACAATTGAAAGCGTTAATCTACATGGTAAAAATCACCAGCCGTTAAGAGTTACAGGCTCTCTGCTGTTGGTATTTTTTTATAAATCACCTACATTTATCTTTAATAAATTGAAAGCTGGAACTTCGCATTGGAGAGGCGTAACTCTTTTTCTGGACCGTCCAGCGGAATCCTTTCCGGGCCCTCCTGCTACCCTTACTAGATTTAGGCCGTTGTTCCGTCTTGAATATTAACCTTCCCTTATAGCTGTGGCAACTACTAAAATATTATATAAAGTAAAAAGAATAACTGGTCTTCCTTGTATGATGTGTACTCGATAAATAAAATATACAGTAATTTTTCTTTCGGTGTGGCAATTCCGATGTTTTTCTAGACACTAAAACGGTGTGGCAAAATATCTCCACGCCATCCCACCCAGCCACTTCCGACATTATCTTGTGATTGTTCAAGACAAGAATTTTACACAGTTCGGTTTATTACCCAGTTCAATAACTTAATAAAATTAAAAAAACGTCTCTCCGTTTTCTGCTTAACCGACAAGGGACTTTAACCCAATTACCATTTTGAAAATTAGAGTTCGGTATAACGTCAAAATTGAATGAGACTAAATTTTTGCAAGAAATTATTATTATTAAACAGATATCAACACAAATATGTAAAGAATAACTGTAGAGAATACCGTTAGAAGATATCAGAGCGGTGTTTTTTCAAAAAGAACGCACCCTTGTCTTGGCGACGGCTAGACGGCTAAATGTACGAAAAAGTCACGTACGGGACAGAGAGCCATAAAATTGTATTATATTTAAAAAAACAGCAAAAAATAGGTGAAAGCTGAATGCTTACAACAATAGATACCGTTATTTTAAACAGAGAGCGTTAGACAGAGAAGCGTAAGGATAGCGTCACTTCCCACCATAGCTCGAAAGATTTGCACGCGCTGTTAGTTAACGAATAAGAGAAAGCGTCATTTTTTTAGCGGGTAAATTCTATAGTTGGGTTGGATAAAATCAAACACCGCGGTACTCTAACCAATGGGAATGTGTTTTGTAAATATTAAGTGAGGGTAGAATTAGTTAGGGTATAAAAAAACGTAGTTTGGAAATTTGTAGTCAGTCAACGAAGGTATTACAAGTAAAAGACTCGTAATTTGCTTATTAGTAAAATCGTAACCGGAATTTAGGTAATCGGAAATATTGTAACTATAATACTCGTAATCGGCGTGTAATAATTGTTAATTCAGTGAAGATATTGTAACAGTTATACCAGTATTCATTATTTTAATAAAACTAAATAATCGTAAGTTTGGAAGAAATTGTTGGAGAAGTTATAAGCGTAAGTGCAATCGATAATTTAATCAACGGGAACAGTTAATATTCAATCCAAAGTGATTAGTCTTTGTAGAAGCTACTGTAATTCGGCTGAGACAGTATCAAAGTTCATGTCGGAAGTAAACGTGAATCGGAGAATTAGTAAATCGTCTGACGGTATCGGCCTGAACGATCCGTGTTGCTAGCACTTAGCTTAATTTAATATACATGCAAAGGTGTTAAATATAGTGCCTAATACAACATATTCTTGCTTTAAATAATGTATTAGCTGTGAATTATGTATGGTGAAAGTGATGCCTATGTATATCTGAAGTGTTATAATCGACGAGTGCCACCAGCAAGGATCTACTGTCGCAACAGAGGACATCAGAACTCCAGGACAGCACACTTCGAGCGGATAACCTTCAGCGCAGACTGGAATTCGACAATCAAGTAACCCATAATTGAACATTCAAATTTATATTATATTTTATGTCAAATCTATCATATTCATATTGGCAATTCAATCCGTCTAAAAGAATCCACTATCAAGGAGACAATTGCTAAGAAAGATGAATTTTCAATATTGTAACCATATAAAAATCTTGTGTACTTGTAATAAGCAAATGCAAATAAATTATTAAATTTATAATTTATGCTATTTAAAATTCTGTTAATAAGTTATTTCATGCCCTGAGGTAATTCCTAAGAGTCGCTACAAAAGCAAGAGTTGAAAGTATAGCATTTAATACACAACAGATTTTAGCATATTAATTAATACTTCTCTCTTGTGTAAGGTATTATCGGATTCTGCATCAGTTTAGATCTTTGTAAACAGAAAAAGTAAACTAAACAGCGCGTGTAATAAATATCCATTGTACGTACGTATTTATAATATCTGCGAGACGGGTCTCAGAAGCATTACGCTTAGAAGTTGTTCATCGTAGCAGCACATACATCAAACTAGCCGGGTAAAAGTTTGGTAACAAAAAAATTTTTGCCGTCAAGACGTAAAATAAATTTATACTAGCGACGTCTAGTGAGAGAGAGAGAGAGAGAGAGAGAGAGAGAGAGAGAGAGAGAGAGAGAGAGAGAGCAATAAATACTATGAGATGTAAAGTAAGGTAATTCTATATTCTCGAGTGTTTTGCCAACACTATCTAAACGTAAACAATGGACTAGTCGGCTGCATATGTGTGTTTACCCGAAAGGAACTTTTCACCATTTTGCCAAGCCTGTGTAGGCGTTTCTGTCTCCGTAGCTACTTCAGTTGTCAAGGAATAACATTTATGTCGCTCAAACAAACTTCTCTTCGTACTCTATCATGGCCAGCTCTAGTAGAAGGGCCGGAGTATTAAACGTGGCAACGTTGCGTCTGAGGCCGAAGCGGCAGTTGAGTGGAATGTGATCTGTGTCGTGTGAGCGGTTAACTTTGTAGTAAAATTTACAAAGCTATTGTTACAGTTTGTTGTTAGTGATAAATTTATTGTAGTGCAGTAGTGCTGTTGAATGTTATAGTTTATAATACCACAGGGTTATTAATGTTTGTTGTGTGTGTGTTTTTTAAGTTGATTTCAGACACGTGTTGGTCAACCCACGTACTTATTGAAACATAACCTAAACTAAAATTTTCTCGTGTTTATAAAGCTTAACTAGGATAAGTGGTTAGAATTTTCAACTTACAGTAACCTTCCAAAATTAATTTGTAACAAAACGTTAGTCGACGGAAATAATAAATTCATTTAGTGTAGGTTTGTCAGTGATAAGTGTTGTGTTCCTGGTTGTAAAAGTAATTACAAATCCGAAGATTTTATGAATTTATGTGTAAGGTATATATTTTATTCTTACAAAATTTTAGACTTTTGGTTTTGTTGACAGTAATGAATATTTATGAGACACAACTATTATAATTAAATGGTGTTTCTAAGAGATTCCAAATGTCATTTCTGTACCCAAAGTAATTAACATTTTTAAAAATAGAATACATAATAAGTATAATAAAAGTGCAACAATGATTTTTCATTTATTGTCATTATAATAGTGTTTATAAGCACTGTGTAATAAAATATATAGGTCTGTACAAACTTAGTAGGCCTACTATACGTTTAAGTTGAAAAAATTAGTGGATTAGTGAATTAGTAGTGTTCCGGTGCCAAGCAGATGGAATAGAGGTGGTCACTACAACGATTCTTCAGACGTCCCTCTCCTATCCGTTCCTTCGGCTTGTAATTCAATGGATCTTTGGCGACACGGAAGTCGTCTGAGGATGAGGATGTTCCAAACATTTCAGCCGTTACTGGGCAATCCTATCGAATACACTTATAACGCTCAGGTCCTGCCGTATGCCTGCGTTTATTCTACTAGCTTGATATGTTTGGTGTCCTGTTCTGAGCTCTATTTATAGATTAATAAATTACCCTAGATCCGTCGTGTGACTTTGTGTTATATTTAGATTTACGCGTTCCGGAACATATGTTCCATCATCAGATAACTTCACTCAGTTGAGACCGTCAAATGTTAAAATCACATAGTCAATTGTTAAAATACTCAATTGCCCACCTATACTGACGTGTGTTCCGGAACGCGTAAATCTAAATATAAAACAAAGTCACACGACGGATGTAAGGTAATTTATTAATTTATAAATAACAAAGTGACTTGGATACCGATAATAATATGTATGCTCTATTTATGTTGAAAAATTACTCAACTTCTCCAAACTTTCCAAACTTAGTTTCCCGGTGAACTCTTCGAGATTTCGTAGTGATCTTAACGGTTTCGAGCAAACAGTGATTAAACCAAATATGGTTTGTCCCGGTCCCAGTGAGGTAGACTAGAACTGGTCACTCCTACGCTTCTTCGGATGTCCCATACTTCTCCGTCCCTTCGATTTATTGGGGAAGTCATCCATTCGGTTAAGATGTTACAACCATTTTAGCCGATACTGGGCAATCCTATCGAGTATACTCATAATATTCACTTCCCGCCGTTTATCTGTTGTTTTCTGTGATCTTGATATGTTTCGTGTTATTCTTCCTCTTTTTCTTCTCCTCTTCGAGGATTAGGTTATATAAATCTGTTCCGGCACCTATATCATCCTCGGACGACCCACGGTCTCTTCTACTAATGGTTTTATAGTTCAGAGCCGCTTTCGGCACTTGATCCTCTGTCATTCTTTGCAGATGATCCCACCATTGCCTTATGTAAATTGAAATAATTTCATTTATCTCCTTTACTTCGAGTTCTGCTCTGATATCTTCATTCTTATTCTACCTTGCTATGTACAGTTTAAAGTACTTTGAAGAAACTGCATTTCACCACTCTGAAACTTGCCTTTTTTCTTGTCATCACCCACTCCTCACTCGCATAAATCAACGTGGGTACTGCAATTGTCTTATACAATTTAATCCTTGTTACGTCTTGTTGTCTTGTTACGTTTGGTGTTCTGACAAGCATTTACGTTGATCCATTAGTCAGGTATTTCAAGCGTTCTTCTATTGATGCCACCGTTAACTACGTTGTAATAGTAACTACGTTCACTTCGTCTGCACACCAAATTATCTCTTTGTAAATGTACTCAACGAAGATATTTCTTATAACGTAGGTATTTTATCCGAGTCAGCGCGCGACACTCAGGAAGCTCATGGAAAGCCCTTCCGACGACGACGCTCTTTGGAAAGGAAAGTTTTGTAAATAATTAAAAACAACGAGACGTGCGCCACAACTATATCATGACGCCATTTTATTTAATAAGATAGTTTGTAGTGTAGACTGGAGAGTACGTAGAAACACTGGCTTTGACAAAGTTTTACGCTAAGGAATAACTATATGTATGCATAGCGAAAGTTTGGCTATTTCACGCCGTTGCCCATTTGTATTCATGACATTTTTTTCTAACAGTCTTCTATTCTGTTTATGAATATACTCTCTCTCTCTCTCTCTCTCTCTCTCTCTCTCTCTCTCTCTCTCTCTCTCTCTCTCTCTCTCTCTCTCTCTCTCTCTCTCTCTCTCTCTCTCTCTCTCTCATAATAACACGCGCAGCTTGCATCGTCTATAATCTGTCTTACGTAGTTTACACGACTACATCTTCTTTCTCTATGATTCTTGCTTTCTATTTTTCCTTCAGATATTCTATTCACTAGCCCACTGTGTCGGAGTACGAGGTCTGACCGAAAAGTATCCGACCGTTTTGTATATTTTGGGATCCGTAACCGTGAACTAGGCTCCCAATCAAACGGGACCTTTTGACGCGTTCGTGAACGAACATTCATTAACTAACTGGACTACTCAGTCAGCTGTGAGACTCTGTTGTACAAACACGTGTTGTGTCTCTGTAAAACACGCGCGCCTCCCCCCCCCCCCCCCACACACACACAGTTATGTATTTTTGTTACTGATCCGTTTGTTTTCTATGTACAGACAACTTCATAATAATAATAATCACCACCACCACCACCACCACCACCACCACCACCATCAACATCATCATCATCATCATCATCATCATCATCATGATCATCATCATGACGACCATAAATGAAAAATCCGTGCTAAGACAGATGAATAATTGTACTCTACACGTTGTTCTACCATTTGCCAATCTCTTCACCTGTTCATAATTTCTCCCCATCATCATTAAAATTGCCAATGTTCTTCTTCCTCGCCCTCTCCTACTTTTTGTCTTTCCCTCAAATAGTAACTTCTGTAGAGAGTTTCTTCTCAATACGTAAAAAATTTCAGTTTGTATTATTGAAGACGATGTTATGTAGACGAACTAGTTTGGACAGAACGGGTACGACAATAACGGAACCTTCTCGAAAAAACGAGAAGGTCGTTCTACACGCTTCCCGACTAGTTCGGCGCGTGGAGTCTGTGTCAATGCCGTCCATTAACATTGTATCACTCCAGACTGTTCGAGAGCACTTGTAACTCCGCAAATTATGCTAGCACGCCGCCAAAAGAATGGAAAATTATTCTGAAACTTCTGCGGACTATATATCAACAACAACGGCCGGCTTAGTTAGTCAGTTACACCTGGTGAGAGTGTGATAAAGAGAAAATGGGAGGATGCAAGAGAAATATTGAAAGTGCGTTCCTGGAGGAGGATGGCTGCTGACAGAGGAGAATGGGGGGAAAATTGAAGGAGGCCAGGGCCCAACAAGTGTTGTAGTGCCATAGGAGAGAGAGATTGTGATAAAGTGATTGTGGAAAGTGATTACTGTGTTATAATTAGCGCGGAACTTTATTAGTTGGCATTATTATTGCGTGTGGACAAATTTAACATGACGTATTTATACGAAAATACCTTGTTGATTACAAATTGTCATTTGTAACTAATTAATACTGGTAATTAGTGACTTCATTGGTGTCTCTTTTTTGTTTCCACTGTACCATACGACGATCTGTGAGGCCGATACATTCAGAATTACGAATGTACACGTAAGAGCGGAAATGGGGATCCGGCGTAGACATAATAGAAACGGTAGAGGTGAAATGTTAAATTGGTTCGGACATCTATGGGGCATGTCAACAGAGGATGGCGAAAAGAAGGTTTTGGAATGGACGCCACCCAACCGAAGGAAAGGAAGACATTCTTGGAGAGAAGATGTTGAAGACGCCGTGCGTGCAAGAGGACCGTTTGGATCGGCGTCAATCCAACACCAGCCGTAAAAAATATCAATAAATGTTGATGATGATGAGAAAATTTAGATTTGTAATGGTGAAGAACTCATCACTGTATCAGACACAGGTGGCAACGTAATAAATTTTACAGGTGTCTGTTGGCAGGCAATGCAAAAGGGAAACTTTAATGATGGCACTATCAACTCTCACATATGGTAAGTTCCAGACGATCTGCGGAAAAATCAACCGTATTTTTAGAAACAAGGTACGTCGAGTAACAAAATTGAAGTTCTATAAACTTACAGCAGTCCCTGTACTGTACTATGGGTGTAAATTATGGACAACAACCAAAAAACAAGAAAGAAAAATAGAGCCCACGCAAATGGTATTCTAAAGAGGAGTTAAAAGGTGTTGTAAACTTGAACATATAAGAAATGAGGCCTTAAGAGAAGAGTTTTAACTTGAATGAAAAATTAAAAGATTACAAACAACGATGGAAAGAACACTTAGAAAGAATGTTAGATTCTAGAGTGGCCAAACAAGTCTGGAAATACAAACCTATAGGAGAGAGGTGTGTGGGTAGATCCAAGAAGAGATGGCTGGAAGATTTTTGAAGACGGAACAAGCAGCACCTTGCCTATGCCGTGTTGTGAAGACGAAGAAGAAGAAGAAGAAGAAGAAGAAGAAGAAGAAGAAGAAGAAGAAGAAGAAGAAGAAGATGATGATGATGATGTTGATGAGGATGAGGATGATAGTGATGACATACGATAAAGAACTACGAGTGATGAGCAGGGGCAGCGCAAACCTATCGACCTTTAGATGAGATTCCGCCGCAGGGCCTTGAAGGACTGGAACCTTTGCTTGTGGAACTTTGCCAAATAGCCCCATCGCGTAGGTAACCATCGGATAGACACTGTAATGAACTACGCGTGATGATCAGTAGCAAAACAAGAAGACAACACATCCCTGACTAAACACACCAAAGAAAGAGGACACACTTTCGACTTCAGAAATACCAAAATCTTGGCACGAACTAAAAATAAAAAGTCAGACAGTACGGGGAGGTCATCGAGATCTACCGGAAGGGTGAGGCAGCGGTCAACAACAGAAATGTGTATACTAAATTAGCGAGAGCTTGGAAATTCCTAACAGTTTTCAAATTAACAAACAACATATGACCACAACAGACTCAGCCCCACGCTTGAACCCTCCCACGGTAACAAGCACAAGGGAAGCAAAATATAAAACGCACCCCGTAGCTAAATAAACATCAGTACACCTTGAAAATGTCCCGGGATTACGGAACGTAACGTCGGCAATATAAGCATCACATAAGCAAAAACCTGCTACAACAGATATTCACCGTGAAACCCATCTCACGTGCATAGAATACAGAGCGTCGAGATGATGTTTATAGGAGGTGCGAAGGGATGTACAAGATGCATGATTCATTATGGATGATGCATGAATACAAAAAGATATCTTAATCTTTACGCTGAAAAAAGGAAACTTGACAGCTTTGAGATATTGTTCTATCACAAGATACTAAAAATAAAATGGTCTCAGAAAACGACAAAAGAAAAGGTGATGAACAGAATAGGCAAAGAAAGGTGTTTGTTGAAGAGCATAGTTAGAAGCAGGGTAGAACGTATTGGACATACACTGCGGCATGAAGGACTGCTAAAATTGGTGATCGAAGGAACAATAAAAAGTGAAGGATATAAGGGAAGACCAAGGCTGCAATATACAAAGCAATTTATGGATGATGTAAATTGTGAAACTTATGAGGAAATGAAGAGGAAAAGCACAAGATCGATCACAATGGAAGACTGCTGCAAACCAATCTTAGGCTTGAAGACATAAGCAGAAGAAGAAGAAGAAGAAGAAGAAGAAGAAGAAGAAGAGGAAGAAGAAGAAGAAGAATCTTTACGCTACCCTTTATTTTTATATTTTAATTTGTCTCTCATCGCATGCACTAAACACACACACACACACACACACACACACACACACACACACACACACACACACACACACACACACACACACACACACACACACACACACACACACACACACACACACACACACACACACACACACACACACACACACACACACACACACACACACACACACACACACACAAGCGCGTGCACGAAGACCGGTCAATTTCCTTCTTACGTTGTACCCTAGGTCGAATTCATTGTTTGTTCCAATTTAATTTAGTAAGCTGTTTAAAATGCCATCAACAGAGTCTGTACGCACTGAGAGGCAAAGAAAAGTGCACAGAGATTTCCATTCAGCGAATCAGCTTCTTTTTCGTATTGAAACCTAGGCTCGTCTGCCTCGAGTAATTTCTGTCTGTTCGTTTCTGAATCGCTGTTCTTCAATTCGACTGCATAATGCCACTCATCAGTGTACCCCCGGCGACCCAGTTTATTTATCAGCAACATTTCTTTCACAGGCGATAATCCTACTCCGACGGAATATGTGTAATTTGTAATCCCGTTGTGACGAGGAGAAAACGTTCCATTTAATCAGTTCGTTAACTGAGAATCTTCAGTTTGAATAGCCTGTTTGAATTACAAACTTACACAAAACAAATTTTTAATTAATTTAATTATACGTTAAATAACTGATATTTAAGTACTACGTAGCTTCTTAAGTGAAGTACAAGCTTTTAATTAGATTTTTATTTACAAGCCTTTAAGAGTACACAGTATACACAATATGTACAGCACTCGTGAAATTAGAGCAAGAATTGCTATAGCGAAAGAGGCATTTAACGGGAAGAAAAGACTGCTGTGTGACAAAATTAATAAGAATTTAAGAAAAAGTTTGGCAAAATGTTATGTGTGGAGCGTTGCTTTATATGGTGCAGAGACATGGATACTGAGGAAAGAGGATGAAAAAAGATTAGAAGCATTTGAGATGTGGGTTTGGCGAGCAATGGAAAAAGTGAGGTGGGTTGATAAAGTAAGGAACGATGAAGTTTTAAGAAGAATAGGGGAGAGAGAAGAATCCTGAAGGTAATAGAAAATAGGAAAAGGAATTGGTTACGTCATTGTTTAAGAAAAGACTGCTTGCTTACAACTGCCATGGAGGATGTCATAGAAGGAGAAAAAGAAGAGGGCGTAGAAGAGTGAGGTGAGTAGATGGCATTAAAATCAGAGGGTGTTACGAAGAAACGAATAGACTGGCATGCGATAGGACAGCTTGGAGAGCTTTTACCATTTGAAAACCTGCCTTAGGGCAGAACACCAAATAAATAATAAAGAGTACACAGTTTTCTATATAGCGTGTTTGTTGAAACGAGGAAAGCCAGTAGTCAGCTGTAACTCGATCGTTTGACAGTTGTCTGTCTGTCTATCTATTTGTGATGTGCGTCACGATAACTCTTGAATGCTGTCGTCTTCTAGGCGTCCTGGGTGTCCAGGTTTCACATCCATACAAAACAACACTCCAAAATATTCTGTTCCTCGTTATTCACCTGACGTTGTTAGTACGAGGGGGATTTGAAAAGTTCGTAGCCTATCATATAAACGAATGTGTGGCGTTTCTGTTTTTTACCGCATCGTGGCGCCACGTTCGCCCCACGAACAGCTGTGAAGCGTCAATTCGGGTCAAGTCATCGTTGCGGAGAAACAGCTGTATAAATAAGGTTATCTCACAGCAACGCTGAAAATGGAGAAAACTGAACTTCGTGCAGTAATCAAATTTTTTGTTAAGAAAGGTTTAACGCCAACAGAAATTTTTAATTATCTTGTTGATCCATCCTCTTCGTTCACTTTATAAAATATTATTATATATATAAACTCTCACAATATGAACTTACTTTCTTTACACTTTCCCAAACGTTTCGAGGTGATGTTCCTCTTCGTCAGTGGGAGTAAATACTGATTGTCAGTTAACAGAATAACCGTTATTCTGTTAACTGACAATCAGTATTTACTCCCACTGAGGAAGAGGAACATCACCTCGAAACGTTTGGGAAAGTGTAAAGAAAGTAAGTTCATATTGTGAAAGTTTATATATATAATAAGAAATTTTTAATGAGATGAAGAATGTGTTGGGTGATGCTGGACCTACATTTACTACAGTGAAAAAATGGGCTACTTAATTTAAACGTGGTCGTGCAAGTTTGGAAGATGACCCGCGTACTGGGCGTCCGAAAAGTGCCACTACACCAGAAATCATCAATAAAGTGCACGATATTGTTTTGAAAGATTGCCGTTTGAAGGTGTCTGAAATTGATAAGCCTGTGGTCATCTCAGATGAAAGGATACATCACATTCTTACTGAGGAATTAGGTATGAAAAAGCTGTCTGCAAGATGTGCGCCGCGTTTGTTGACAAGTGACCAAAAAACGCATTCGAATGCAAGCTTCTCAGGAATTGTTGGACCGTTTCAGGAAAGATTTTATTTGTACATTTGTAATTCCATTACTTTACTCTAAAAAAAAAAAACAGTCGAAACAGTGGATGCATAGTGATTCGCCGCCTCCAAAAACGGTAAAATCAATTTTGTCGGCTGGAAAGTGTACTTCTATTTTTCTGGGATGCTAAGGGGATCGTGTTACTAGATTGCCTTGAAAAGGCTCAAACGATAAATGGAGAGTATTTTGCTAACATTTTGGGCCAATTAAATGTAAAAATTTGAGAAAAAAGACCCGGTTTATCAAAGAAGATCATTTTCCATCAGGATAATGCACGGCCTCACATATGCGTTGTGTCTTTGTCAAAAATTGCTGAGTTGAAGTACGACCTGTTACACCATTCGCCTTATTCGCCTGATTTAGCGCTATCTGACTTTCATCTATTCCCAAACCCCAAAAAATTTTCGGGGGAAGTAATTTTCCTCAGATGACGAGGTGAAAGCGGCAGTAAACGGTTATTTTGAGGACCTATAAGAATCGGACTTCCTCAACGGGATAAGTGACGGGGTAATGACTTGACGCTTCACTGCTGTTCGTGGGGGGAACGTGGCGCCACGATGCGGTAAAAAACAGAAACGCCACACATTCGTTTCTATGGTAGGCCGCGAACTTTTCAAATCACCCTCGTAGTAAACAAACGATTCTCATTGTTAAATGCCAATTTTGCTTGAGATTCCTCCTGTCGTCTTCTAGGCAGCGATCGAATTAAAACACTCATCACTGTCGATTTGTCTGTCCATTTGTGATGTGCCTCACGACAACTTTTGAATACATCAACTGATTTTCGTAAAACGTGTTAATACCTTTACCTCACAGAGCCCTATTGTTTTAAGAGTGTCTTTCTGCCTCACCCCCCACCAGAAAATAAGGGCCTGCGGACCAAAATGTGAAGGGTTAAAGTTTTGGACAAAAAATGACATTAAGACTAACTACGAGTCTTAAAAGATAAGACTGTCAAAGTATTAATAGTTTCATTAAATATAGCAGTACATTAAGTATTGTTACAACGGTCGATCGTCGTATGGTACAGTGGAAAGCAAAATACAAGACACCAATTAAGTCACTAATCACCAGCTTTAATTATCACAATTAAAGAGTTTGTAATCAACTCATACAATACTTCAAGTTATATTTGTCCACGTGCAATAACAATGTCTATTAATAGAGTTCCACACAATTATTATCACAATACTTCTTTACTTCGACAAACACTCGATCCGCGCTAACGAAAATCGATCACGTAACTGCCTTGACAACGTCAGACGCTCTGCTTTTATAGGGCGCGCAGAGCTCTAGAACTAACGTTCCATCCTTAATTTGCACGCCACTTAATGCTGATGCTAATGCGTATCTCAAGTGGCTTCTTGACGAGTCTAGAACAAACTTGAACGCGGCCTTGACTGGGCAACACCTGCCACACTAGACGGGGGAAAGGGTGAAGAATTTTCTGGGTTGTTCGGTAGGCTTCTCGTAACAATATTCAGTATCGAACGAAGAGGAAATGTTCACGATATTAAGTGGTAAAGGTATTCTCCCGTATGAATATATCGATAGTGTTGAGAAACTGAAGTATAGAGGAGAGTCAAGACGTTTATGGTAGCTTAAACGGAGAGGATATCTCAGAGGAGTATGTTAAAGAAAATAATCTACGGAACTATTCTGATCTGTATAATATTAAAGACGTCTTACTATTAACCGATTTATTCGAAATCTTTAGACTCGTATTCATGAGAAACTACCGTATTTACTCGCGTATATTACGCAGTTTTGTGCTGTTTTTAATAGCAAAAAAACATGGGTGTAAATTACGTGGGGAATGAATGACACTTGTACTTTTTAGGCTATAATTTTTTAGATTCTCAATGTTTACCTCTATACGTAATAACGTATATGATATTTTTTCCCTACATTTCTTTCAGAACTTTAAGGTACGTAAATTATGCAAGGGCATAATTAGTATTACGTTATTAGTTAGACCAGCTTACTGTTTGACTGTTCCATCGTTACCTTGGGATGCTATGATAAAGCTAACAATAATTAATCTAGAACTAATTGATGATTATTGTATGCGTCTAGTATATCGGCTTGGGTTAGGAACAAACCATTTTTGGCTAGTCCTTGTTTGGGATGATGATGATGTCGTTTTTGTTGAGTATGTATTTACATTCAGAGTCCGGTTTTATTCTGATGGACGCTTTTTCAACTTTCTTTACATCTATTTTGTTTTAGGAGGCTGGCCCAATACGCTTTTACCTTAACATAAAAACGACGCGATGGAATTTATGGGCTTCCTTGTGCAAATAGTCTTCAGTTATACGTTTGTTGACATTGGTTTTATGAGTCAGTATGTGAATAACAAGTAACATTGGTACTTACTTAGTACACACCTACACAACAACGATCTTGACGCTTATGATCGGTACACGGCTCCATGGAGTTACAACTTACCTGAAACAACACAAACCACTCGTTTATTCAAAATATGGTAACTATAGGAAAGAGGTTGGCAAGGAGATTTATCTAATCTACAAATCATGCTTGAACATAGTAAGATACAATGAATATTGCTAGAAAATAACGAGTGAATAAATTAATTTATTACGAGGAATATGAAATGTGTTGCACAAATATCTATGTGCAAACTTGTGAGCTTGGGGTTACAGGGGTGACTATTCAAGGATAAGTGAAGAAAAAATTAGTAACGTGAAAAAATCTGTTATAGCAGACATCCATGTCAACCACGTAAAGAAAGTTAACTCAGGTTTAAGTAATTTTGTATCAAGTCAGGTGAACAGGATTTTGAACACTCTAAATTAATTCATTCCGTTATTGTGATGAAAGGAGCAGATACTGAGTGCAGGCAGATGATAATTTGGTTTCAATGCTAAGCATTACATATCCTAACTGACAGCTAGGTTTATAGGACAATTTAAATTATAAATAAGCATGCTGTCCATTCAAGTTCTAATGTAGAACATATAAAGAAATTTATATTAGTTGTCTTGATTGTTCATCTCTTCTGTCACAGCACTAACACTTATCTAAAAATGAACTTTTTCACAAGAAAAAGTTCATTTTTAGATAAATTTATATTGTATAAAAAGTTGTTTAAAAGAGGGAAACTATTTCTGGAAGGGGCCTGTTATGGATAAGAAATTAAAAAAAAGATTGAAACCATTGCTACAGATTATCTGTTAACTGAAATGTTTTTTTCTGGCACATTTAATGGAGAGATTAAAAAGATATTTGTTCAGGAGATAAACCAGTCTTTTAAACAATAAGAAAGACGATCCACAATTATACTAGCTCTTTTACATGTGAAGTTCTAAAATCAGACCAATGGACACATTGAATTTTGATATGTCTTATATAAGTACAATGTGGTTTAAAATTTCAAGGTAATACTTCGGGAGCTGATTCAGGCCGTTATTGTAACCAAAAATGTTTCTATAAACATGTGTCCGAAGACGCTTCATTTGATGTATATATGTCAGAGGGGTGCAACAGGATGCAGGACAAATACTTGAAGGGAGAAGAAGAAGGATTAAAAAAATAGTTTGTTATAACCTTGTATTTTTAATTTATACATAGACGACGTCATAAACAAATGGCAGATGACCATTCCGGAGAATTTTATGATTGGTCACTGCAGCTGACACGATGTTGTTTGCCGATGACCAGGCTACTCTATAGAACTCGGAAAACAACTTACTGGATCGATTCTGCAAGCATTTCGGATTACAGATCTCCTCATTAAAGACCAAGGTGACGGCTTTTCATGGAGGTGATCTTCTTCTTCTTCACTGCAAGGATTAGGTTACATAAACTTGTTCCGGCATCTCATCCTCGAACGACCCACGTCTTTTCTACCAATGGCTTATAGTTCAGTGCTGCTTTGGGCAATCGATCCTCCGTCATCCTCTATAAATGATCCCACCATTGTCTTCTGTAAGTTAAAATAATTTCATTTATGTCCTCTACTTCCAGTTCTGCTATGATATCCTCATTCCTTATTCGATCTTGCAATATGTAGTTTATAGTACTTCGAAGAAACTGCATTTCACCCCTCTGAATGTTGCCGCATTCCTTTTTTGTCATGACTCACGCCCACTCGTATACGTCAATGTGGGTATTGCAATTGTCTTATAAAATTTAATCCTTGTGCCGTGTCATGTTTTATTTCTAAGATTTCTATGTATCGTACCGCAAATATTCCTAATTTATTTATCTTCTCTTTTATATCATATTCAGACTCATAGCTTATTGCACGTCCGAGATATTTAAAACGGCTCACTTGGTCTAAAGTGTTTATAACTAACTTAGTCCTCACTGAATATTTACCTTTAAAGGCCATGGTTTTAGTCTTTTTCACTGAAATTGTCAGCGAGTACTTTCTTGCTACTTCTTGTAACCGAAACACAGCTCTTTGTAAATCATCCTCATTTTATTGAATAAGAACTATGTCATCTGCATATAGCAGGGAGCCCATACAAATTGATTTGTTAAGCTGTGTTCTCGAAGTAACTATGGATTTCCATGCTCTCAACATGCCGTCAATGTATATATTGAACAATTAACTCCCTTATTTATTGGAATGTCTCATGAGAGTTTACCCAGATCTAGGACTACAGATGTACTTTTGTAAGGATCTTAAATGAATGAATATGGATATCCTGTTCTATCCATAACTTTTGACGGTCTACATTATCAAATGCTTTTTCAAGATCAACAAAAGCTATATGCGTTTCCTGGCTATACTCCCGCCTTTTCTCTATTATCTGTCGCAATACAAACATTGCACTCACAGTCAACCTACCTTTTCTAAAACCCGTTGCTCTTCAGGAAGTAATGCATCTGTAATGACTCTTAATCTGTGACTGAGAATTCTTGTATATATATTTTGCATGTTGAGTCCAGCAAGCTTGTAATTATTTAATTATTTAAGCTTATACAATTTCTTTTTAATTATTTGTATCTGTTCTGTCTCCTTTTTTACATAAAAAAGTCATTTTTGCCCGCCTCCATTCTTTTGGACGTAAATGCAATAATGTGCCACCATATTTTATTAACTCAGCATTTATTTCGTTAAGTCCTGGTACCTTTCTACTTTTCACTCCATTTATTGCTTGTTGGAGTTTTCATGGAGGTGATTTGGCAATAATTTTAATAAACAGTGTAAATTTTATCATCCACACTAAATAATATAAATATTGACACCGTTGTACGAAAATAGAAGAATGTTGTCAATCTAGGAATTAGTTTAATCCCAACTCATACATCTATAAACATAATTTTGTTTAAGGATGACCAGATAATAATTTTACGAAAGACAGCGGATGACATGCAATTTACTATGTACCGGTTGACGTGAGGATTACGATTTCAGAAAATCTGAAAAACAAAGATCATGTTTTCGAACAAAAGTAGTCAGTGCGTTTGAAGATAATTGATAATGGGCAACGTATAGTAGAAGTGTCAGTTTTTAACTTTTTTAGGTTTCGATGTCAGTTATAAGACCGAGATTGACATCACCAATAAACTGCATAAATACCAACCGACGTGTGGCACCGTACGCCATACGCTACATAGAGAGACAAAGATGAAATTTTGTAAGGTAATGGTAGCTCCCTGTTGGTGGGAGACGTGGGCGTTGCGAGACAAGATATTCAGCATACACCGAGCCGCTGAAATGAAGTTCTTGAGACCAGTGAAAGGTTGTTCCCTCCGCGATCGAATTAGAACTGAAGGTGTAAGGGGGTGTACAGTATGCACGATAAGGTTAGACAGCGCTGATTACAACGGAAACAACATACTGTTACGACATTATAGAACAATCTACGTGTTTCTCGAATGTTCCAGTGGAACCGGCTGTAATGTTGTGTGCGTACGTGATTCTCAACGCAATAGCTAGACTGTGCAGAATTCGCGCGGCCGCGCGCACTGTGTCAAGGTCGCAATGAATTACGCTCTAATGTTTTCCTTTATTGCTGATGCGTAGTAGTATCGACTATTCTGGAACAATTCTGCTATCTATTTAAACGACGACAGCTGCGCTTAGCAGTCAGTTTGAGTCGCGATTTATTGGAGTGCGGTTCGTAGTATTGTGGCGAAGTGTTTTATAATTGTGCAGGACAGTTGTAATACAATTGTGTTTTATATTAGTACACATTTTTTTTGCGTGTGAACAATTTTTATTTGATCTGTTGTAACAGACTATTTTGTTGATTACAAACTGTCTAATTGTGATAATTAAAGCTGGTGAATAGTGACGTAATTGGTGTCTTGTATTTTGTTTTCCACTGTACCATATGACGATCAGTAGACCGTCGTAACAATATAGAGAGGATGAGCGAATGCTCTAATAAAACAGGTATTAATTATACACCCCAAGGAAGAAGAGACGTAGGTAGGGCTAGAAGAAGATGGCAGGACTGAAGACAGAACAGGCTGTAAGCCTAAACCCTGAAGTGAAGAAAAACAAGAACTGTTAACAACGAAAAATGTCATAAAAACTTGAGAATTTTAAACAAGTCAAATAAGTACATTGACGTTGACATAACTATTATATTTACACAAGAATTACTATTAATAATAAAAAACTTTGGAATTTTGGAATGAAAAATTAAAGGAATGGGAAATATCATCAATCATGTCGGGAAGAAGGAAGAAACGTATTGAAATAAACTGTTTGGCATTCGCAGATGACTTTGCTACACTTTCTGAACATCTGACATCTGCAGTAACACAAGTTAATTTTTTAGAGGACATAGCCAGGCTTAAGAATTTCTGCAGAAAAAAAACAAATTTCTCAAAAGTGCGAAAATAAGGCATTACAATCAGTTGTGAAGCCAGAATGCCTATATGCAAGTGAACGTCTAGCATTAAATTATAATTTAGACAAACTAGAAATATTGGAAAGACGAATTATTAGGAAAATATTAGGCCGACGAAAAACTTTAGAAGGTTGGAAATTAAGAAGTAGTGATGAAATACATCAAAGGATAGAAAATATAAAAGAAACAATGAGAAAAAGAAGACTATTATTTTTGGACATTTATATAGAATGAACGACAATAGGTTAACAAAACAGATCTTTAAATTTCTGTGGGGGAAGAAATCAACATCAAGTTGGATTAAAGAAGTCCAAAAGAATTTAGAAAAAAAAAATAATATATACGCAAAAGAAGCAATTGAAAGAGACGTTTTTCGGGCAGAAGTGTTGAAAATGGAGGGAGTCCAGGGTAGGAGAGATAAAAACGGAGGTTCAAAGTGGACTGAAGACAGGAAGAAGAGACACAGTGAGAAGATGAAAGAATATTGGAAAAAAGAAAAGAACAAAGAGTAAAGAATTGAAATTGGCATGTGGTCCTTAGATGGCCGATACAAAAAAAACAAACTTTAAACAAGAATATATGTTGTAGTAGCTAGTAATCGTTATATTACTATCGAAACATTTGTAAGTAACAAAATAAAAAATATATTCTTGTTAAAAGTTTTCTATTATTAATAATAAAATAAACACAAGAAAAATTTGAGCATATATCAATATAACATTAAATACTTCAGAGACAACGGATTAACTTCTATATAATATTTTGGATTGATTTGATAAATTTAAATGTCAGATAATTTTTTTAGTTAACTGAAAAATTATGAAAACGTCAACTAGTCTACTTTTTTCTAGTAAAATAACAATTGCAAAGCAGACAGTCACAACAATTAACACTAAAAGTTCCAAGCAATACTTAGCAATACTAAAGACTTTCTAGTTTTAAGTAAGATCACAAATGACTTACCAACTTCTTCTATAAACGAGAGCTTAGACATTCCAAATGACATCGAATTAGCAGACGACACACTCGGTCAATCCAGGAGTATTGACGTACTACTTGGTGCCAGGTGCCAGATACTTTTACAACATGTTAAAGGAAGGACATGTTAAGCTAGGTGATAATTTACCCGATCTACAAAATAGAGTATTTGGATGGCTTGTTAGCGGGAAGTACTCATTGAATCACTCGATAAACAGAACTCATTCAGTACTTACGACATTGCCCAGTACAACTACAGAAGACGACTTAGAAAATCGTGTAGCATCCTTTTGGGAAATATAAGGTATCACCGGCAAACATATGAAATCGTATGAAGAACAAACTTGTGAAGACCATTTTACATCTACTG
The DNA here is from genome assembly GCA_034769895.1 of Magicicada septendecula. Lineage (NCBI taxonomy): Eukaryota > Metazoa > Arthropoda > Insecta > Hemiptera > Cicadidae > Magicicada > Magicicada septendecula. The sequence goes on from CM068375.1 coordinate 63,139,787, forward strand.
TCAAGCGTCAGACAGATGGGAGATACATCATTAAGCTACCTTTCTCCAGTGACCCTGGAATCGCCTTGGGTAAGTCTAAGGACCACGCTATCAAACGATTTATGTCACTTGAAAACAAGTTGTCTCAAGACATAAAACTAAAACAAGACTATACTGATTTTTTAAATTAGTATCTTGAAAATGATGAAATGGAACTAGTATCAGAAACGTGTGAACCACAGAATGCATATTACTTATCTCATCATCCAGTTATAAAGGAAACTAGCACTACGACACGCTTACGTGTAGTTTTTGATGCGTCAGCAAAGACATCTAACAACACTTCTCTTAATGACATTCTGATGATTGGTCCTACAATACAACGCGACCTTGTATCCATATTGCTATTCTTTCGCATTCACGCTTATGTATTTACTGCAGATATTAAACAGATGTACCGTAAGGTGTTGCTACATGAAAGCCAACGGAATTTTCAAAGAATTGTTTGGCGTCATGATCCAAAGGATCCAATTAAAACGTATAAACTTAAAACATATGGGACCTCTTCATCCCCATTTCTTGCCATTACGACTTTGTTTCATCTTGCACAAGAAGAGAAGGAGAAATTTCCTATCGTTATTCAGCGAGATTTCTACGTAGATGATGTTCTCAAGGGAGGAGACTCAATTGAAGAAGTGATCCAACTTCAATCAGAACTAATAAACGTATTAGAAAACGGAGGTTTCGAATTACACAAATGGTGTGCAAATCATCCAGAAATCTTACAAAATATTCCAAGTGATCAGATTGAAACAGGCTTCACGGTAGAAGAATCAGGCAACAAGGCAATTAAAACACTTGGGATTTATTGGCAGCCATTATCCGACACCTTTCAGTTTAAAGTCAATTTACCCAAGCCTCCCAATATCATCACAAAACGAGTTATACTTTCTGATATTTCTCGAATATTTGATCCAATCGGACTCTTATCTCCAGTGATAATTACTGCCAAATTGTTTATGCAAGAAATATGGCTTATAAAAGACATTGGATGGGAGCAACCAGTTCCCAAAGCTTTACTGATCAAATGGAATCAATACTGACTTTCATTACGAGCCTTGCACCAGTTAAGTATTGCACGACGTTAAGTGGAGACTACAAACAAACACATGAACTACATGGATTCTCTGATGCATCGGAACGCGCTTATGGAGCATGCTTGTATATACGAACCATTCAAGAAGATGGAACTGCCATTGTAAACCTATTATGCTCGAAATCACGGGTAGCCCCATTGAAACAAGTTTCTTTACCAAGACTAGAATTATGTGGAGCGCTTTTATTAGCTCAATTGTTTCAAAAGTGCTACATCCTTTCAGAAATACTGAATATTAGACACACCATTCTTTGGACCGATTCTACAATAGTTTTTCATTGGTTAAATTCACCTCCAAATACCTGGCAGACTTTCATAGGAAACAGGGTATCACAAATTCATGAACTCACTAAACATTGCACATGGATGCATGTTCGATCACAGGATAATCCTGCAGACTTAATTTCAAGGTCAGTTTTAGCAGACCTCCTCATAACTCGAAGCCTGTGGTGGCATGGCCCTACCTGGTTATCAGAAGATCTTCTATATATTAATACGTGAAGAGAAAACTTTGTACCCCTTTTTAAGCATATTGCGCGCACGGAGAAGTGTGAGATTTGGCATAGTTAAAGTTTATATGGAGAAGGAGTGCAGAAAGCTAAAATTTATATATAATATGTGTTACAAATACATTAAATAAAATAAATAAAACATTCATTTGCACTTGAAAAGTCATTTAAACTTTTTCAAACAATGGTAATTGTTAAAAATAAAATAATTTTGTTGCCAGGCAACAATAGTCTGTGGAGTGTATGTCAAGGCAAAAAAGCGTTTATTTTATATTTTGTATATTAGATATCTGTGTTTTATATATTAATGTGCAGTTGAAAGTGAAATACAGCTTGCTTAATACAGACAGATTGACTGAATGAGCTGTGAATTTTGTGTGATTTCAAATGTTCCTTTTTCAATAGTCTGTGGAGTGTATGTCAAGGCAAAAAAGCGTTTATTTTATATTTTGTATATTATATATCTGTGTTTTATATATTAATGTGCAGTTGAAAGTGAAATACAGCTTGCTTAATATACACCTGTTGCAAAAGGAAAATTTTGTAGCAGCAATTTGAATTGACTTACTCTCGCCTAATTATTATTAGTGGTTTCAAAAAAGTGAGTACATTTTATTATTTTTAAATTAAACCCTGTCTAATCTTAGTTTCAGTAATTTCATTACATGTTTTTTTTACATTCAGATATTCGCACCTACTTCCATTATGCCTCGACATAGAACATTGACGGGTCGGAGTGAGAGACAAAGAAGAAGGAATATATATTCGCGTGAAAGTCAAAATGATAATAGACCAAATGCAAATTTAAATAGTGTAAATAGTATACAAAATGATGAAATTGTTTTGAGGGATACATTTAAATGCGCACTGAATGTCATTCCAAGAAATTTTAATACTTTTGATTGTGGATTAATGCATTTACAATGCAGGTTTTGCAATGCAAAACATTTCGAATCTGAGGTCACTTTAGGTGAAAAGACTGCATTCACTTCATGTTGTCATAAGGGTAAAGCAATATTACCGGCCTTAAGTCAAAATGAATACTTTAAATCATTGTATGATGGACTTACTTCAAATGAACCTTCAATAAAAAGAAAGTCAAAAAATTATTTTGAAAACATTCGTAAATACAAATCATCATTTGCTATGGTTAGCTCAGAAGCTAAAATTTCGGATACAGTTACGTGTGGAGTGTATCATTTTAAAATACATGATGTTTTTTATCACAGATCAGGTCCAATGACTGCTGGATATGGTCGCTCACCATGTTATGCACAATTATATTTTTATGATGTTGACACTGCTGTCAATTATAGATTACGTGAACACTATAATCAAACATGCAATAACAATATAATGCGCGAAATCTCTCTTGAATTGGAACGCATTAATCCTTTCGTTTGGTCATTCATTGCAATGAAAGATCATTGTCAGAGAGTAGAAAATTAAAATAAAGAAATTTGTATGCTCATTAAAGTAAATCGTGATTTAGATCTACGCCGTTATAATGATGCAGTTCAAACTGATGTAGCAGTAATATTTCGTACAGTTGATGGTGAGCCACCCTTTGAACGAAATATGGTTTCGTTTTCAAAAGTTAATGGTACCATTAAAAATATCTCTGTTTTGGATTCATCATTGGAACCTTTAGCGTATCCATTACTTTTTCCAAATGGTGATACTGGGTGGCATATCAATATTTCTCATAATGTACCAACTACATCTAATTCAAGAGCGCCCAGAAATAAATTAACCATGCTTCAGTATGCAGCCTATCGACTTGCAGTTAGAGAAGATTTTAGCATGTTGCACCATTCACAAAAATTATTTCTGCAGTGGATAGTTGATATGTATGTGAGAATAGAGGCCACAAGGTTACATTTCATTCGACAAAATCAAACAAGTCTTAGGTCTGAAGTTTACAACAATTTAACAGATTATTTAGAATTGAACCCCAATGGCAATAATGTTGGCCGTAGAGTAATTTTACCATCTTCATTCAATGGATCTCCAAGAAATATGTATCAGAATTATTTAGATGCAATGTCAATTGTACAACATTTCGGAAAGCCTTCTTTGTTTATTACAATGTCTTGCAATCCAAGTTGGCCTGAAATAGTTAGCAATATTGGTGTAGGTGAGTCAGCTAATTTTCGACCTGATATTGTTGTGCGTGTATTCAAATCCAAACTGAAAGCATTAATTGAGGGCCTTACACTAAAAAAAAATCTTCTGTAAAGTTGAAGCACTCATTTATACAATTGGAGTTTCAAAAGAGAGGATTGCCTCATGCTCACATTTTACTCTCTTTAAATGAGCAAGATAAAATTGTTAACGCTACCGATATTGATAAAGTTGTATCTGCGGAGATTCCTAACATTCAAACACATCCTACATTACATGAATATGTTGTAAAACACATGATGCATGGTCCATGCGGTGTACTTAATCCAAATTCTGTATGTATGAGAGATGGAAAATGCACAAAAGATTATCCAAAACGATTTAATGAATTTACATGTGAATCATTAAATGGATATCCATTATACATAAGGCGTGATAATAGTATTAATGCTGAAGTTCGCGGTAGTTGCCTCGACAATCGTTATGTTGTACCATACAATCCGTATTTACTTGCCAAATTTAATTGCCCTATAAATGTTGAAGTATGCACTACAGTTAAAAGTGTTAAATACATTTATAAATACGTGTATAAAGGCTATGACAGTGCATCTGTTGAATTAGGTTCAGAGAGAAATGAACCAGGTCAAGAAATACAAATTGATGAAGTTAAAATTTTTTTAAGTGGCCGTTATGTCGGATCAACTGAAGCTGTATGGCGCATCTATGAATTACCAATGCATTTTCAATCACATGTCATCGTTAGACTTGACATTCATTTACCGCGTAGACAGAATGTTTACTTTCGAGAAGGGCAAGAACGTCAAGCAATTGAAAGTGCAAGACAAACAAAATTATTAGCATTTTTTGAATTGAATCGATCAGATCCATCAGCGCATGAATATAAGTATATTGAAATTCCTTTGCATTATGTGTGGGAAGATTCCCGAAAAAAATGGAAGAAGAGAAGGCGTGGAGGTGATAAAATCATTACACGCATATATGTAGTATCACCAAAAGACATCGAACTTTTCCATTTACGATTGCTTTTATTACATGTCTGTGGTCCAAAATCATTTGAGGATGTTAGAACATACAATGGAATTATACACACTTCTTTTGTTGAAGTGTGCCATGCTCGCGGCATTGCTTCAAATGATAATGAATGGCGCGAATGTTTAAATGAAGCAAAAGAATTACATTCACCAAAACAAATGCGAAATTTATTTGGTTACATTTGTGCATTAAATGTGCTAGCCAATGCATTGGCGTTATGGAATGAATTTAAAGTAGTATATCTTAGTGAAGATTTTTTGAGAGATTACAACGAAGAAGTATCCTTTAATACAGCTCTATTAGAAATTGAAGATATTTTGAATGTTCATAATTTGTCATGTCAAGAACTTGGTTTACCAGTTCCCACGTATTCACAGGGAACAGACGAAGCAAATGCTATTGATCCAATAGAACAAGAGTTTCTGTTTTCTGAGCATTATGAAACTGCAAATATTGAACAGCGTAATCTAATTGATCGTGTGATTCGTGAAGTTTTGCATCATGATACTGGATCTAATGTTTTTTGTTTAACCGCTCATGCAGGTTGTGGAAAAACATTCACACAAACAGCAATCATTCACAAATTAAATTCGCTTAATCTTAGTTGCATTGCAACAGCGTTCAGTGGCATAGCTTCAACTCTATTACTTGGAGGTAGAACTTTACACAATGTGTTTAAATTGCCTATACCCATTTTGGAAAGTTCAGTAGCGAATATTACCGCAAATAGTAGCTATGGACGTTACATAAATTCATCATCATTGATAATTATTGATGAAATTTCTATGTGCCCACTGCAAGTGTT